>CM035184.1:12782005-12808995 GCA_020233015.1 Callinectes sapidus
AGAGAGAGAGAGAGAGAGAGAGAGAGAGAGAGAGAGAGAGAAATGATTATTACCTGAGGGCGTCTACTCGAAACTCCGAATGAAACAAGAACACTTCGATTGGTTGTGTCTGTCCTCGCACCTCCAGCTCATTCGCCTGCCACGGGTTGTCCACGCCATCTGGTCCAACACGGGTGGCCAAGGAGATCGGTTCCCTCCAATACTGGTGCTCTGTATGCCAGGGTAAGCGTTATAATGCTCACATGGAAGTAGTCAAAGACATAGATAAAAATGTTGGAAAATAAGATGATAAGGTAAGCTGCAACAAGCCAACATGCATACCACGGTCTCTTAATTGATGAAGCGGTTTTCCTTTACTTATTTTTACCTATAGAGCGATATCTCAACTCATTTGTACTGTCAGATTAATTCTTCTTTATTCTGTTTGTTTTGTTTATATGCAGTTTTATACCACTTCAGAATTTTATCGGTAGTACGTACCCTTCAAAGTGTCCTTTCTGCTTCTGGAGAAGGTGTCCGTGACTGCCCCCGTGTAAAGGTCCGTGATGCGTCCCACTAGTCTATCCTGCCGCTGCTGAAACTCTTCCCGCACCTCCTTCACTGATCCTAACGAAAAAGATCAAAAGCAATGCATCAAAATCTCACACACTCCGGTTTCTGGTTTGTTTGAGATACGCACTTATTTTCTGCATATGCACAGTTACCAGGGTCGTCTGTCCGGTGAGCGAAGGGTCATCATCCTGCAGCATGTCTTACCTTCCGGGGTGCGGAGAGTGAGGGCAAGGGTTGTGCCGCGTGGGTGGGTGAGCGGGGCGTAGCGTCTCACCACAGCTTCCCGGTACACTTCCTCCCGCCAGCCCCCAGGGAACCTTTGTAATAGAGCTATAAAGAGGCCCAAAGTGAGTCATAGCACAGCAGGAGGAAACTCACATGGGATATTTTTACTATAGAAACCGCAGTGGGTCAACACTGAACTCTCAACTTCTATATCCTGAATGAAACTACCTGAGAAATATCAGGTGCATGCTACACACTTGCCTTCTTCGGTGATAACAACGGGCTTGTAGCAGGCACGTGGCAGCAGCGGCTCCTCCTTGTTCCTGGGTCGCCTTGCTTTCGCCTGGGATGCACTAGGTTTACGAGATTGACTGGACAATTCTTGGGATACACTGAGAGATTCCTGAGCCTCGTGTGACTGACTAGGCGTCTCCTGAGATTTGCTTGGGGTGTCCTGTGACTTGATGGATGAATCTTGATTTTCCGGAGACTGTCCCGAAACCTCTTGAGGCTTATTGGTTGAGTCTTGTGGCTCATGAATGATTTGTTGCGTGTCCTCATGTTCCTTGGTATACGAGGAAGGCTCAGAGGGTTTGTGTTTGGTCTCCTTAGGATGGGAGCGCTCGTGGGGTTTACTAGATTCGTCCTCGATAAGCGGTAGCCACAGCGAACGATCATCCAAGTCGAACTGTCGGTGAAAAGTATTAACGTGTATAAGTGTTGTTCATATCGAGGCTAATGATGTGGTTTCTATATCTTCCTTTGTGTGATGGCTATCAACACTACCCACCACGAGTAATATAATTTCTATTGATTGACTGGTACCTATCACATTAGCATCAAATGACGAGTGTAGACGTTAAACTGAATGTTTAACTAGTGACAAGAAATTAGCTCCTACATTTGGATTTTTCTTTAACTGGATCACATATTATAACTAACGTACCAGTAATGTCGTTACAAAAAAGAAAGGGGAGAAAAATAAGTCATGAGCGTGATACAAAACACAAGCGCTCTCAAATGACGTGACGTGATGATACACAAAATAAAACTAATGATGAAAGTTTACCGAGAGATAGAAGAGACGCTCGTGAGTTGTCCATAACTCACCATGTCGGAACTGAGTGGTGTCCGGGGCTGCGTTGAGGCCCAGTAATTGCTGTGGTTGAAGAGAGCCTGCAGGTAGAGGTAGGGCAGCGGCTCTTCAGAGGGCAGGGGCGTTATCTTCCCTGTGTTGGGTTCCACAAGGGTCGGGCAGGTTACTTGACGCTTAGGGGGAAGCACAACCACCCAAAAATGTAGATCACCGCCACCATCGTCTTCCTGTATCACGATGATTGCTGTAGTCCACCGTTTTATCAATTTTGTCGTATTGTTTTGTATATCGTACACACACACGCACACACACACACACACACACACACACACACTCTCTCTCTCTCTCTCTCTCTCTCTCTCTCTCTCTCTCTCTCTCTCTCTCTCTCTCTCTCTCTCATTGTTCCAACCTGATGTTGTTCTTGTTGGCTCCCAGCAAGGCTTGGTTCACTATCTCGTTTCTGCTGTTGTTGTTGTTTCTGCTTCTCTGCGTTGAGTTGGCGGCTGATGCGTTCCTCCATGATGAGGATATATCGGCTCCTCAGGTCTGGCGGCTGCTTCACCGTGTACTTCGATGGCGGGGCCTTTCCGCTTTCCTCCCCTTCCTGATACACGTGCAAGGATGAGTCTCACGGGGAAAAAAATTTATGATAATAAACAAATGAATATCCCGTCCAGAGCAGAGCTATTCATCGTGGCTCGATGTTCATGGAATCAGAAGAAAGATATAAAGAGGAAGAAGTAACTCGTATTAGATTAACACATCAAGCAAGTTTGATTAATGTTCACAGGTCCACATTACTCAGTAAGGCCATGACATCTACTAACCTTTTGGGGCGGGGCAAGGTAGGGACAAGGCAGTGTGGACGTATCGCCGGCCACTAGTGAGGGGCTGGCTATACCTTGGGCCACGAAGGCGCGGTAGCCAGCCCCCAGCAGCACAGAAGCCACCACTAGGGCACACTCGGCTGCCTCTCCTCGCTGCGTCATAGCCACGACAGCTGCCGATCGCACCTTCCGTGGCTGTCATGCGAACCAGGCACAGTAAATAATAAGTGTTTTCAGTAGCATTTTTTGTTCGCCCCTCCCGAAGGCGTCCGACTGTGTTCGAGTCTAGATCACCTCAGACCTGTACAAAGATGCTGGTTGGCTGCGAATGCCCGACTTTTCCAGTTTTAAATCAATAAAAACTTTTATTCTGAGGCGCATGAAGATATGATAAGTAGTATCACGTAAGAAAAATAAATGTAGTGGCTGTTTTCTGATACTGAAATTCAGAGGAGTTCTCCGTGCGGCTTGGATTAAAGGCATCACATTGGGACTACGTTCTCAGTGTAAGTAGACTCACACTTTCTCATTATCCTTTTTTCGAAGCTTGTGACTCCGACTTCGACTTTCAGTTGTGTGGCTCTTTTGTAGTTTACGAGTTATTGAAGTCAAGTACTTGTAAATTGTAAAGATGATAGGATACTTGTAGTGCTGCTTGCTAATGACGTATGACTATAACAATATTACGTAAGATTTGGTTATATTTTTTAATGGTGGTGCTCTGAAAACTTTGGGCGAACGAACACACACCCTCTTAGTCAGGGACAGGCCTCAGTCCTGTCCCTGACTGCTCTCTCTGCTACTCCACTGCTCCTAATTAAAAAAACAACACGGCTCAAATGTCTCCATTAATGTAAATACTGAATAGAAAGATCTGGAGTTGTGCAGAACAAAGACAGTAAATTTTCCCATGGTAACAACGTATTCAAGTGAGGGAACCAATCAAATCAGCACCAAAGGGGTCATTTTTCAATAATATACTTATAATTCTTTGGGAATTCTTTCAAACTACTGTTGTTTGGAATCTCTGTATACATTGCAAATTAGTTAGATTATTTATCAAGTCGGAATATGTATAATTTTTGATCTGGCAGCGTTTTTTCGTAAGATCATTTTTAAAATGGTTTACCCTACGTAAAAATAAAGCAGCAAACCAGGCCAGGCTGTGACATCATCAGCCGTGACGTCATAATGGCGGCGCCTCCCTGCTGGCTCCCCTTCCTGACTCTTATCATCCATATACAGCATGATTTACTGTATGTTTACCATGTGTGTGTGTGTGTGTGTGTGTGTGTGTGTGTGTGATGCTGTTATACTGCTATATTGGCTCTCTTCTGCATTGTGAAGTGATTTCTCCAGATATATTGAGGTATTTTCAGGTATATACATTGTGTGTGTGTGTGTGTGTGTGTGTGTGTGTGTGTGTGTGTGTGTGTGTGTGTGTGTGTGTGAATTTACCTAGTTGGGTTATACTTCTGGTGGGGCTCATCCGCAAAGTGCAACTGAAAACGGCTTATGTGTCATCGTTGAAGGACGTGTGTTGCTTTGTGAGATAATGGTGACAAGGCACGGGAATCAATGTGATTGAGAGGCTCCATTACTGCAGTTGGTAAAGCACCCTACATACTTTTTTTCACCCATGTATATCATTTCAAGAGAAAAAAAAACAGTGACGCAACATACTGACGCTCGACATGAATAAATCTGCGTAGATAGATACTTAAAGGAAAAAAAAAAAAAAAAAAAAAAAAAAACGGAGACTATCTTTGGTCAGGTTTTCTCTCTTATTTCCATAATGACAAGTTTGATTGTGACAGCATGAAAGATGGTATTTTCTTGCCTGAATACTTCCACATAATATAGCCTAAGAGTTAAGGAAATGATGCTCACCAGAGGAGATGACGGGGCCGGGGGGCTATAGGTGAGCAGATTTGCCAGGGTAGGAGCTGCATCATGTAAATTGAGCAGCTCAGGATGGGGTTGAGGGCTGGGCACAACCAGACTCAAGATCGGTACCTAGAAACAAGGACACTTGCAGTTCATTCACTATTAGCCATAACAAAAAGTTTATATTGCCTTTATTCCGAGTGTTAGTGTGAGTGTTAGTAGTAGCTCACCACTTTGTTGTTTTCATTTCGTGGAGAGAGCAGCAATAAGGGGCCGCTAGGGTACAGAGAATTGTACCTCCGTCTGAAACTATCCACTTGCTTCAACAGTCTCTTTTTAGCTTCCTCGTTTACCCTATTATCCTTGGCTGCGTCCTGAAACATGTTTCTTCTGTACCCTGCGTTGTTGCCGCCGTGGCGTTGCCAGGGCAACAGAGACGCCACGCAGCACGCACTGCTGCTGCTGCTGCTGGACCCAAACATGCGTCATTTGATTTAGAAAGACATTTAATAGCTTTCGCTTTCTTATTCTGTTCGATTTTATTTTTGTATAGCATGATCAGATTCATTATAGACGTTTACTTCAATGTAATACAATCTTAATATTTTGCCGAGGTCGACATGAACGAAATGTGCCGAAGTGAATGTCAACAAAGGTATCAGGAGGGGGCGTGCGGCACCTCCTGCTGCTTGCTTGACAGGGAAGGTGGGGGAAGCGCAGTGAAGCAGAAAATATGGCATAGCATTGTCCTGGCAGGTGAAGGATGGTCATGGAGCCAGTGCAGGAGGGAGCGGTGGAGTCCTGCCGGCTGTGTGGCGCCCAAGAAGGAAAGCTATTGCACCTGGATGACACATTCTCTATCCTGGGCACCTCCTCCACCATCTTTCATCTCCTCCACAGCATCTCAGTTTTTCTTAAGGTGCAGGTGAGGCCCTATGTAAAGCACTGTAAGTCAGTTTTCATATTGCACGATGAGTGACACTGGACTGGCGGATCTCCAGGAGTCAGCAATAACCCAAGTTAGCTTAGGGCCACTGGGCCATCAGGTTCCCGGAAGACTTGGGTGATGGATCCTTAGAATTGAAGCTGTCAAATTAAAAATGAGAATGATGTACAGTGTTTGGATGTGAGTTTCTCCTGATATTGATAGGTGAAAGGACAAGTTATTTTTTAGTAGAAAAATTTCTATGCACATATGCATTTTGATTTGTCATTTAACCATGGTATGAAGTTGAATTGTGGCAATGGCAGAGAAACACCATCCCTACAAACGCAATATTATTTAAAGTATGCAATAGATCCTAAATGTATTGATTTTTACTGTCTCAGAAAAATCTGCATGTGAATGATTAGCAGTGAGTTGATTTGCTATTGGCCCTGCTCCTTTCCACTTCCTGTCCAGGCTGGCAGTGTATGGTCCTGTACACCCTATCATTTTATTTACTGTTTATCACATCTGTATCATTATTGTGAAATGATTATTGGTTCTCTGCTATCATTCAGGTTGGCTATCTCTGACCTCAAAAAGCTGATTAACCAACACAAATGAGGAGAGAGTTGAAGGAGGTGTATTGTTCTGCTATGGAATTGTAGGGACTGATAATAACATACAAGTTTATGAACATTTAATATCAAAATTCATTTAAGGAAAGTAATCTCTTTTATTCTTCTTCAGAATGAGTGTGAACCTCTGATGCCCCACCACTTGTGCTGGCATTGCTTCAATACAGCTGTTGACATCAATGCTTTCATTGACTCTGGCATCAATTTCCAGAGGACTACCATCAATCATCTCCTTCCGTCTCATAACACTAGAATTGCAGGAGCTCCCTGCCTCTCCCTCCTTCCAGTACCAGCTCCAAGTGAGAATGCCCCTGAGGTCATACTTCAGGGGGAACTGGCAGAGGAGGAAGAGCAGGAGAGGGAAATAGTGCTGGGGGTGAGCGATGACCAGGTGGGTGGAGCCTCTGTGATGACTGTGACCAAAGAGGAAATACAATTGGGAAGTTGTTACCAGAATATACAGAATAACCTGGATAAGGAATCAGGAGGCAAGACAGACATTAATCAGGCAGCATTTAATGTAGAAACAGCCAATGTAGGAGGAATATTTGAGAATGAACAAGAAGACACTCCAGAAAATTCAAAATATGGTCATGAAGAGAGAGTAAACCAGCATCAAGAGAGGAAGCAGTTATTAGAGAAAGATACAAAGAAATCAGTAGCAGTTAGTGTAAGAGAGAAGTGTTCATACTGTAGCAAGACATTCCAGAGACAAAGTCAACTGAAGAGTCACCTAGCCAGCCACAGCGAGGCACGGCCACACCAGTGCCAGGTGTGTGGTGTGGCCTTCAAACATCGCAGAAACTTGGTGGAACATTCTCATACCCACAACCAGCAGCCTTCCTTCATCTGTGCTGTATGTGGCCTCACCTTCAAACAAAAGAGCAAGTGAGAAAGGCACTTAAGCATTAAGAATTATGCTTTTATCAGAGAGTTATTGCATGTAGTAAGACATGTATTATATATTAACAGAAAACCTGGTAATTGAGGTAATGCTAATATGATATGGTTTATCTTTCCCCAGTTTGCTAAAGCATGAGAGGACTCACAGAAAAGGGAGTGTGCCAAGCTACAGGTGTGAGGTGTGTGGTAACCAGTATTCACAGTCCTCACATCTCAAAACACACATCAGGAATGCACACAGCAGTAAGGTTTCTTTCTTTTCCTTTTTTTACATTGTGTTTTCTTGTCATTGAAAATCATCACTGTATTTTTGTTCACATCATTGAATATGAAGTTTAAAAGATCTATAAAGTAGTAGGATTTTTTCATATTCTGCTTGATGCAGAAGACTGAGGATTCATTATACTAAGTGATGAGGTCTAATTTCTGCCTCCTTTCTTCCAGACAACCCAGGCTTCCGGTGTGAGCAGTGCAGTGTGGTGTTAGTGCGTCGCTCGTCCCTGCGCCGCCACATGGCCACTGTGCATGCCTCCTCCACCAGGTTCACCTGTCCACACTGCAACAAGGGCTTCACTAACCAGCAAAATTTTCAAGGTTTGAGACTACATTGAATCGTATCATCCAGCTAGAAAAGACTATCTCCTCTATCACTTTTTATGGGAAACTTTTGTTTACTGATGAAATTCATTCCTTTTGAGAGAGTTAGAGGATGTCAAATGAGAAGAGTTTGTCTTTTCCCTTTGTCTTCCTTTCTCAATATACTTAATATAAATTTCCTGGACTCATTCAAGGCATATCACAAAAATTATACAATTGTTATTTTACTCTCTAGATTAAGAATTCAGCATCAGTCACCCATGATGTATCCGACAGGTCACATTCGTAGCCACACTGGGGAGCGGCCATACCGATGCTTGGTGTGCTCCAAGGCCTTCACCACCCCCAAGGCCCTCAGCAGGCACCGCTTGGTTCACCAGGGCACCAAGGCTCACAAGGTAGACTTTCTTTCCTTCATGCTGTTTTAAATCTGAATCTGTTTACCAACCCAGAAATCCCACACAGGAAGACCCAGACAAAGCTCTATATCCTCACACACACTTCATTGACATTTTTAACCCTGTTGGCCTTTGGTGAAAAGAGATAGTGTGTAACCAGTGTGTGATCTGTTGCAGTGTACCCAGTGTGGCAAAGCTTTCCTGGAGCTGTGTGACCTGAAGCGACACACCAAGCGCCACCTGCAGAAGAGTGCCAAGAGGGTCAAGGCAGTGGCCACAAATGGATGCCAGCCAGCAACGACTGGTGACCCTTCTGATCCTAATGTGGGCTCCATTAATCTCATGGTCCTGACAGACTCCCTCATCTTTACTGAATCTCAACAACTTCTTGACAATCAAGAGCCAAGGCCAGATCAGGTGTGTGTTTGTGTGTGTTTATTGCAGTTTTGTTTTGTCTTATTTTGAAGTATCACCATTGGAAGCTGTGATAGAAAGGTTCAGTCATATGTTCTATTGTAGTCTTTCTTGAGTGTGTGGACTTAGCAAAATACCAATTTTAACAGTGAGTGTAATTTTCAGGTAATCTTGGCTAATGGAAAACTGGATGATCCCAAAGATGTCACCAGAGATGCTGTGTTACAGAGTGAACCACCACCAATAGAGCTGCAGAAGAAATCCAGTGTTGAAGTAATCTCTTCAGGCTCCATGCTGCCAGCTACCCCAGGCATGGAAGCTGTGCTGCAGCCTCCTGTGATGGGAGATATGGCTGCTCCCCTCCACTCTGGGCAAGTTTTGCAGCCTACCACCATTGAGGTTGGGGACGGTGCCAGCACACCACAAGTGGATCTTGTGCCTCGTGAATGTCCCGGGGGCTCTGTTGCTCCTGATGCACCAACAATGGTGGTGCTAGCCTCGGCAAGCACCCTGCTGACTACCTTCCTGATCCAGAACCCCGAGCTGGTGCCAGAGCCAGCAGCCCAGTAGGAGATGTGGGTGAGCGGGTCCTGAGCCACGCTACCTGGTGACCTGTTGCTGTTTGTGGTTAAACAATAGGGAAGACTGTCGTCAGGACTGGTTTAAAATTCCTGTGTAAGGAAACATTAAAGTACTGTATTTTGTGGCACATATTATTATGGTAGCTGTATGATCTAGTCAACCACAAATGACTCTTATATCATTCCATTATATACATTCAGTCTCCTTTTCTTTCCTACTTTTACATTCTACACTTGTGCCTCCACCTCATATAGTCTTTCTATATTGAGGTGAGGCTGTATGAGATGTATACATACACATTCCAGTTTTATATTGTAATTTCATTGAAGGAGGTAGGCAGCTCAGTATTTTTTATGTAAGAAAGGGAAAGCTGGCTAGAGACAACATAAAATGAAAGAAAGGCCCACCTATTTGCCAGTTCCCTTGCAGTATGAGTAACTTAAAAACACATATGTATGTACAAAATGATTTAGTCAGTGAAGGATCTAGTCAATAATGGTCTAGTCATATGTTCTATATATTAACTTTAAAGTTGTACTTACAAAGAACAAAGTTATATACAAAGTGTTATACAATCTGTATTAATTTTACATCCTCATTAATACTTGAACAGGAATCATAACAACTTGGAGAGTTTTTTTCTATTTGTTTGTATATCTTAACCCTGATTTACCTAATTTGCTTATTCATTTGTTTTTTTCATTTATTTACTTCAGTTCATTTATGTTATTATTATTATCACCATTTTACCTTACTTGTTTACATATTTCTAGCCAGAGAGAATTAACGTGATTATCAATAGGTGTGACTTGTCCTGGCCTGCCAATACACACTGAGGTAAAGCATCTAACAGGCAGCATGCAGCTCTTGTCACTAAGTACTGGATAGCAGCAAAAAGTGGGCTGACCTAATGCCTTTTGACAACGAGAACCATTGCTCTCTATAGGCTCACTTACGCTAACAGGAATCAGCTACACTTTTCAGGCTTATAGTGTTATACTAGTACTTTCCTTCCCTTACATACTCTTTTTTCCGTATTACGTATATCAGTTCTAGTGATCATGTGAGAAAGAGCCAAACGTGAAGGATAGAGGGACTGCCACGAATGGGTCTAACGGCCTCTTGCAGCTTCCCTCATTTTCTTACGTTTTAAGCGTTAGGGAATTCGAAGATGTAGGTGGGAATGTGAAATCGAAAGGCATGGGCATGGAGGAACGTGGTGCAAATAATAATAATAATAATAATAATAATAATAATAATAATAATAATAATAAATAAATACATAAATAAATATCGATGGCTTTATATAAGTGGGCCAACCCGACCGGGAATTAATAAGGTAGAGAGCATATCATTGTGTTTTAGATTATGCACAGCTGATGATAAGTAGAATCTACGTTGCAGATTGCTGAAGATTAGAGCTAATCTCCGTTGACTCCTATAAGTTTTTTTTTTTTTTTTTTTTTTTGGGGGGGGGGGTTAAACTCAAGCTTATTTAGTGTTTCCGCTGACATTGAAACTTTTGTATGCCGAGAAGTTACTCCAATAAAGGTCACAAGAGTGCAGTGGAGGAGACACGCCGGCTCCATATGACTCATAGCCAGAATCTATTACGTGGTATTATATAAACTCTCACGTGTGTTTTCGAATCGCAGTAAGTTTAATATTGTTCTTTTTTTTACGTCCCAGATACATTGGAAGTCAATAACACCCGTTCCCCATTTACTCCTTTGACATTTTCCGGGGCATTTCACTAGCGAGAGCGAGTGGCGGGAAGGGAAAGCTGCTTCCGCTTGCTACAGGCCAGAGTGCGTCATTACCATTGCTTTTTATTGAGCTCAGATGTTCGGCAGTTCTGTTTAATGTTTCTCTTTATCACATGTATCCTCTGAAGACATATCCAGGTTAGTGTTGATCGTGTCTTACGTGTTACAAATAGGTTTAGCTTTTCATTTTGGTTATTGACCTGTTATTTGTGTCAAAGAAGTATTCTCAGTAACTATTCTACGTCTTGCACATTTTCATGCTTGAGTCCATATTCAGAAACACTTTGCTCTCTCACCATGACTAATTTCCAAGGCCATAGAGATTATTAGAGGGTTTTTTCAAGAGTGTTTCTTCAGATATTAATGCAGAACTTTTGTCAATCTATCTCTAGAACCATACAAAAACCTTAAAAAAAACCTTGTATGCATTTAAATAAAGTGTTTTGAAATATAGGAGATGAGGCATAGAAGCATTTGAGAATACGAGCCTTGCTATTACTGCATTACAATGACAATCAACAACCGTTACTCCGCATATATATAAAAAAAGAAAGTTTAACTATTTCTTTGCCATTCATAGTTTGTATTATTATTTTCCTTACATAGAAGCACTTGTCCCTACGTGTTTATAGTGAAATGGTGATGAAAAGTCGTTATTTATACAGGCGGTCTCTGTACTTCCTGCTCGTGTATCCCTCCGCTAGTCGAGGTGCAGCTAGAGCTATAACGAACCTTGCGGCCAATACACTAAGGTTGATTTTTCTTAACATTGCCTGGAAGAGAGAGTTTCGTATTATTTAATGAACAAAATATAAATATTCACGTTATAAGCAAAATAATATAAGTTTAAATTAGTTATACAACACAACAAAGTAAATATCGGGATAATACATTACATATTTAATACGAAAACAGTTGCAGTTTCTCGGGAGCAATAATCCAAAAAGAGAGAGTTTCCCATTAATTCAGACAGCGAGATAAATATAGACACAGTACCCGAATCATTAAGAAATTCAAAATATAACCAGCCATAAAAGACAGGACAAGAGGACAAGATAGGAGTATAAAATGAAAGGAAAGTAGTGCAGCAGCAGCAGCAGGAGGACCCAGGAGGCCGAGGGGGTCAGTGACGAGAGTAATGGCGGAGCATGACAACACTACGCTGTGTTTACCTGCAATACTGTGATGATTGCCTTCCTATTATGGAACACCAATACTAGCAAGGTGAGCGGCGACCAGGACACCCATTGAGGAAAATTTGGCGGCCGTGAGTATGGTAGCAACCGAGTAATCGTATCAGTAATGGTGGTAGTTATAGCGTCTCTTCATATATTCCGTGATTTATGGCGTATTTAGACTCTTCATTTAAGTCTCAGGGTGTTGTGACGGAGCCCTGTGTTCTTGTCGTCTGAGGAACATCAACACTAACATATATTTTCGAGGAACAGAATGGCAAATAACAGTTTTTTTGAGACCATCCCTTCGTGGCGTTTTGGGGGTTAACAAGTGGTGGGTCTTTTTTTAAAGTTTTCCCTTTTTTCTTGCTGTGGTGGTGTTGGCGGCGGTGGTGCTGGTTCAGTAAGGGGGAGTGAAGGAGGTGGTGAAGTGGAAAGGTGGAGGGGAATTTGATGTATTGAAGTGTTTGGCAGGGAATGTTTTGCTGTGTGCGTGCGTGCGTGTGTGTGTATGTATGTATGTATGTATGTATGGTGGGCCGCTTTCGCTACCACAGCACAGCTAATTGCCGCTATTCTGACCGCTGTGTGTGTGTGTGTGTGTGTGTGTGTGTGTGTGTGTGTGTGTGTGTGTGTGTGTGTGTAAGCAATTACCGTAGTTACCATGCTGTTTGATAGCTAAGTTATTAGTTACTGCGTGTCCTGTCAAGAGTCGCTGTTTTGCATATTTTAATGCGTTAGTTTGAAGGCATTATTCGCTGCAGTGTCACTTGAAAAAAGATTGTCACTCTGAGTTAGTGTCAGTTTTGCAAAGTGAGTATCTAGCCATGCCATCCTTGTGTTATCTTATCTCAAGTATTCTGTGTATAATTGACGTTGATTCTTAACCGTATTGTTTGTACTTCTTCACCATATTGCTGTGAGAGATATTGAATACCATATTTTTTCCATTACTTGATAAATTATAAAGTTTCGTTTCATGAATTTAGTGATTTGGTGCTGTCAGCTATCAATAGTCTGTAATCAAAAGTAGATTTCATTAATTTTGTTAGATCACGAACGACCTCATTACAAAAATGTCGGTAATTATTTCCTCCTCTGGATGCCCCATGTGGCATAGCTAGTATTTTTGCTGCCCAGGCCAGCTTGCACCCTTCCTGTTTGCCACCCTCCCCAGAAGTGATACAGTATTAATCCCTTAAAGTGTGTGAGTATATACAGATCGAGTTAGCTGCTTTTTATTGAATAAAAATATATCTAGGCCTGTGCGTATAAAAAAATATGAGTGTAGGCCTAATTATTAATGGCACACAGCCCTAATAACATAAAACTGAAAACTGTGACAACCAAAAGTGCCGCCCAGGGTGGACCGCCCCCTCCGCCACCCATTAGCTGTGCTGCTGGACACTCCCACATTCTTTGAAGTTGTACAGAAAATTGTTCAAGTTAGACTAAGTGCCATGCTTCAGTCTTGGCCTTGTGATAGCTTTCAGAGCTAAATCTAACGTGACATAGTAGCCTTCATTTAATATCTATGCTGTCTGCTGCAGGATTGGAAATGAAACCCCTTGGTTTGAGAAATAACAGTTTTTTATTAGTCTTCTTTATTTTTGCATGTAAATCAGTTAAAATAAGCAATTAAAACAATTGAGAGAAAGAAAAGGGCATAAAGTTGCTTGGGTACACACGACACACACACACCACTAGTGACACTCTCACCCAGGCAGGCAGCAACTCGGTCAGAGAAGTCAGGATGGCACTCACTCTCTCACCAGGTGCTGAGATTCAAGTGGAAATAAATCATTGGGATTGGTACAGTAGTGGAATGTGAGGCAAAAAGGACATGTCAGTGTATGAACACTACACAGCTATATATTTTTCACTAAAGAATGTAGCACAGTTATGTCTTGCCAGGATACTACAGGCATATAATTCACTTGGTAGAGCACTGAGTCTTAGTCCTTTATTCTAAAATGCTTTGCTCTCTCACCATCACTGCTTTCCAAAGGCTCTAGTTGAGCATGTTTTTAAGTATATCATTATAGTTCTGGTAGTGGATTGGCAAGATTTCTGGTTTATAATAAGGAGAAACTATCTTGAGAACCTGGCTACTCATTTCTGTGGCCTTGGAAAATTGCCATGGTGAGAGAGCAAGGTGTTTCAAAGTACTGGCATTATTGCAGCACACACTGTCCCCACACATACCTATCAGATTTGCCCTGTCATTGACACACTGAGGCATACTTGTGGTGGAAACACAGGACATGTTATAGCATCACACAGGGTCACATACTGGACAGGGTGAAGTCTTTCTCTCAGCTTCACTTCCCAACAGTGGTAATCATTACAATATACTCTCCTCACCCTGTACCTCCTCATGTCATCCCTTGAGTACACAGTAGACAGTTAACAGAGGCTCCTCCAGCAGCCAGCTATGACATTTACCCTTCATAGACTTGGCTATATTGGTTAGCATTGCCATGTTCCAGACTTATTACTTCTCAGCTGTATGCTTAGAATATAATGTTTTGTTAGTCTGTATGAGTGCCTGAGGTTCTCACTACATTGAAAACTTTCTATTTTCCTTATTTGTAAACACATCCTCTGTATTCATGCCACATTTGCTGATGCTCTGCTGGCTATGGATTGTCAGGTGTTGCTTAATGCTTTGGTGAGGGTTCTTTTTCTGTCACCATGGATTGTAGTTGTTGTAGAGACTGAATGTTGATCTGTTCCCCGAGTGTGTGCAGTAAGTAAGAGGAGGAATGGAAAGTGACCTCATAGTTATGGGAACAATACAGCTTACTGGACAGAAAACAATGTATTTTGGTGTCTGTTTAAGAGAGAGAAAGGGAAATGAAAGTCTAAGAGGAGTGGTAAATGGAGTGATGTAAGCTCCTGTGGCAAAAAAGAAAAGTACGTACCAAAGATCTCCTATGAAAGACGTACAATAAGAGATGTGGATTCACTGGTCGCTGCTTTTCCCCACTGTGATTTATAGTTCAAGTTTTCATGTCATGTCTTTGTGCTCCTTAAGATATATTTAGTTGCATATTCAGTTAGTCAAGTCAGGTTCTGAAAATGATGTATTCCAACACAAGTAAAGTTTTAAGGCTAAGATGTTACAAAACACTCAGATGAAGTGTTGTGCAGTTGGTGAGGGATCTTTAGGACTAACACTTGCAATCCATAATGAATATGACCCTGATTTTGAAGTTGGATCTATCTTTGTATAACACATTAAGGGTCTTCATAAAAGGAGACAACCTAAACAACTTGTAATACATAGATTTTTTTGCATAACCAGTCCTGCAAAACAGAATGAACAATCAAAGCATGAATATGGGGAAGTTGAGGCATTCAGAGAGAGAGGGGGAGAGAGAGAGAGAGAGAGATATGAGAAAAAAATGCTTTCAAAAATGTCTGAGTTTTTATCCAAGAAGCTTCTTGCCTCTGATTACTTCTCCAAAGCACAATAAGATGTGGAGCAAAAGACCTCTCCTTGATACCTGTAGTAACTTCATTCATTGTTAGTGATGTTGGACCACTTTGAAGTTTATTTTGACATTTGGTGTTGCTCCTTTTCCTGAGGTTTTAGATATGCACTTAGTGTTTTGTCTGCATGATACTTTGTCAGTGGAATCAAAGTTTTATGCATTTTTTGGCAGAGCAACTATCAAGATGAGTGGCAGATACAGCAGGACGTACAGTCGGAGGAAAGCGGGTCCTCCTCCCATCAGCCAGTTTGACAAATTGGTGACTGATCCAGGCAGCAGCAACAGCACCAAGCCATCTGCCACAAAGACAGCTGGACACATTGGCAAGTGGGGCATCACTTCCTTCACTTCACTGCGCAGCATCAATGGACTTGGTGGTTAGTATTTTCATTGTGTGCTTCTGTAGTAATTGCTTCACTATATTATTGGTATATATTTTTAGAGTTTATTTTTTTCAGATGTTTTCATATTTTAAGGTTTTAATAGTAATCAGTGTAACTTATTAATTCATTTATTTCTTGGTTTAAGATGTGGATTACTACAAGTGTAACTTATTAATTCATTTATTTCTTGGTTTAAGATGTGGATTACTACAAGTGTAACTCATCAATTCATTTATTTCTTGGTTTAAGATGTGGATTACTACAAGTGTAACTTATTAATTCATTTATTTCTTGGATTAAGATGTGGATTACTACAAGTGTCTTCTCTCCACAGGCAAGGATGATTCCAATAAGCGTGTTCTTGAGGATTCTCCACCTTCATCACTTGGTGACAGTGCCTACAATTTTGACAGCGGAACTCCTGCCAATGGGGCTTCCCTTCAGGTGAAGCCTCCCATCAAGACTTTCAGCAGACCACGGAAGTTCTTTAAATCCAGGAATACCGAGGAGGCTCCTGAGCCATCCAAGTCCTCCGCTGACAAGGGGCGGGGAAAGACGAGTGATGGCCTGTATGGTGTGAAAGCGCCTCCCCTGGCCTCCTTTGAGATGCCAGACTCTATTCCGGGGAGCCAGAGGGACTTGGGGTCATCCAAGGGCAGTGTTGATGCTGGGAGAGAGAGTGTGTTTGATAAACTTGTGACCAGTCCCACCACCAATAAGTTCAGTAACTCCGAAACAGTGACCAGCTCAAGGTCCGGTAGTGGTATTAAGTTAAAGATCTTTAAGAGCAGAAATGTGGCCTCGTGTTCTCAGGAAACTTATTCGAGTACTGTGGAATTGCCCAGTGACGATTCGCATGCAGGCAGTGCCTCAACCAGCGTTGCCAGTTCTCCTTCCACTAAAGATTTAAGTGAAGAAAACAGAGACTCGTCAGAGGAGCTTGCTCCCTCTGGCTCCCCACAGACTGAGTACAAAGAAATACAACAAGTCACTTTGCCAACTCTTTCATCAGGGGAAACCGCCTACAGTTCTCCAGAAAAAGACGCACTGAATAGGACATTAGACTCTTCGTTTGAGTATAATGAAATTATAGATCAGAGAACTGGGTTGCCAGTAGATATGTGTAATGAGGATAGGTTTAGAGTTTCAGAGAAT
The DNA here is from genome assembly GCA_020233015.1 of Callinectes sapidus. Classification (NCBI taxonomy): domain Eukaryota; kingdom Metazoa; phylum Arthropoda; class Malacostraca; order Decapoda; family Portunidae; genus Callinectes; species Callinectes sapidus. The sequence continues at coordinate 12,799,026 of CM035184.1, forward strand.
AAATCAAAGAGTGAGACACCACAGTGCGATGCTAAAGTAACAGATGTCTCCAAATTCTCAAAATCTGGTGAGCTGAACAAATGTATCAGAAAAGATTTAATGTCAACATCAGAAATAGACACTCAGCAAAGTGTTTTACCAAGTGAAGTCTGTGATGCACCATTGCCTGATTACGATGTGTTAAGTATGGGAACCAGTGATTTTGCTGAGCCGCAGAAAACGCCGCCCCTGGAAAGAGAAGGCAGCCTGTGTGTTTCCTCCAGTGCCGGTGATGCAGACAGTGAGAACTTCAATCTGTTTGGCACAGACTTTGACGAGAACGAGATAGTGGATCGTACAAATATTGACTGTTCTGTCCCTGGAGCGTTGCCTCTCAAGGATGAAGGTGGCTTAGGAGACACACAGGAAATGGAGGACTTCTTATTTTCCACTCAGGGTTCACTTGACACTTCACAGTCAACTGCTACAGCCAGCTTTGAGTCCTTCAAACCAGGCCAGCAGAGCAAGTCAGAGACGGAGGGCATCAAGAAGCAAGGTCAGCCTCTCGTCAAGAAGAGAAGTATCTTTAAAAGCAGAGATGTTGACAGGGATGCCAAGAAAAGAGCCACTTACACCCATAAGTGGCACAGCCATGAAGAGAAGGATGAGAATGCCAAGCAGCACATGCCAGTCTTGCAGAACACCCAGAGTTTGTCGGGAGGCAGCACAGCTTTTGACGAGTTTGACTTTGAGATGCCGACGTCCTTGAAGAGAGTGCAGACCTGGCCAGGCTCTTCTGCTGCCCTTGACGACTCCACAGAGGGTCAGTCTGTGACCAGCGTCAAGTGTGCCAAGAGTGCCAAACAGGTAGGGTTGCTACAGTGTTCCTGTGTCTGTTATGGGAGGTGGCTACTGAAGCACAATGCTGTTCTTTCTGTAAGTTGTTTCATGACAGTTGAGCTAAATTTCTTTAATAAGAAAAAAAATTGTGTCCAGTGTCATCTTACAATTCAACACAGCCGATTGTTTTCCTGTTTGTGTTTATTTAATGTTTGTGAAAATTTATATCTTGTTTATTTAATGTTACCAGAAACATCTTAAGTGAACAGTTTAAGACATTGTGAAAAGATTGGCAGTGTTGATCATCATGAGTGATTTGATATTAGGTGCTTTTGTTGAAAATTGAGGAACACTTCATACTTAATTAGTTTAAACCTAGTATCATCAAAAATATGGTTCAAGGTAAACTTTTCCCTTCATTAATGAATTCTTCCTATGTATTCAATATTTTTTTTCCATTATTTAATGTGTAGGACACATTGTAAGTTGATACTAGAGGCTGAGCTGATACATTGCATATGATTAGTAAGTGCAGTGTGTAGTGCAGTAGTTGTGTGTTACTGTGAGTGGTGTTGTTGCAGTACTACACTGTGGTGAAGAATGTGAAGAAGACCCACCAGCTGCAGGAGTCTGGGGAGTTCCAAGAGTTCAATGATGATGTGGAGTACTTCCTGGATGCCCTTCGCTCCTCCTATCCTGTCCCCACCCGCTGCCTGGCTGCTCTCAACCTGGCCCAGAAGTGCATGGTGCCGTCCTTTAGGATGCATCTGCGGGCCCATGGGACGGTCATCAAGTTCTTCAGTGCCCTTTCCGATGCTCATTCAGACCATGTGAGTTATGTCCAAACCTCCTCACTCCTTCAGCTGCTGCTTGTTCATCTCTGCTTGTCTTTTGGCTGTGGTAATGGTTCTTATATAACCTTATTTGATTTTGCTTCCATAATCTTTAATTTATTGGTATGGAAGAAAAGATATGTTACTGTCATATTTATACGAGGAGAATAGGTTAGTGTTGTTTGTAATGCAATATTTGATTATTTTCTTGTGTTGGTCAGAGGCTGGCCATCTGTGCCGCCACCGTCATGTTCATGCTGAGCCAGGACCGCCTCAACATGGACCTGGACAGAGACTCCCTGGAACTGATGCTCAACCTCCTGGACACAGATGCAGACACCAATGAGAATGTGCCCTCCCATGACGTGGCCTTCATCACCCAGAACAAGAAGAAAATCAGAGAGTTGTGTCAAGACATACAGAAGAAAGGCCATGCTAAGCACCTCAACCTGGAGAATATCAATGTAAGGACTTTTTTGGTGTCAGTTTTCTTTTTGTATGCTTTTCATTGGTGAGATGAAATTGACAAATTGCTTATCTGATTTTGGTTTTAGTTTATTGCTTTTATTTAAGATTTGATTAAATATGAATAATTATCCTTCTTCTCCTTCCCTTTACTATCCTTCAACTTCTCTCTTCTATTCACAACATTTGCATGTTATTATGCCTGATGCCCAGCAGAATTCATCATGGTGTCCATTGTAGGAATATGTGACTTGTGGGTAGTGATGCACTGTTTGTTGTTCCTCAGGCTGGCCACCTGGCTATGGAGACACTGCTGAGCCTTACCTCCAAGCGTGCAGGCGAGTGGTTCAAGGAGGAGCTGCGGGAGCTGGGAGGTGTGGAGCATCTGGTGCGCACCATCACCTCCTGCACCGAGGCATTTTCTCCTGAGCTAGAAACTTGGACTCATCCACTGATGGAGAAACTGTCCAAGGTTGATCGCTGTCTGAAGGTTATTGAAAACGTAAGTGCTGTTGTTAACTTCACAGTTTGGCTAAAGAATCCATAACACTTATGTGATATATGTAGAAGATTTACTCTCTCCACAGCAATACATACATAGTTTCCCATACATTAACTTGATATATCTTGAACATGTTTAGGTGACACATCAGAATGCTGCCAACCAAGAGTACCTGCTCCTGTACCAAGGTGGCATCTTCCCAGAGAAGCTGATGAGCCTGTATAGGATGTGTCACGTGGAGGTGCCTCTGTACCCAACGATTGAGGTCAAGATAGAGAATACATTAGTGGGGGGAATGTCTAGTGGGCAGCTACTGGTGCAAACTCTTCTCACCACTATCAAAGTTCTTATCAACCTCACTCACAGCTCAGGCAAAGAAGGTGAGTGGCTCAGTTATGTTGCTGAGATGATTTTGGCTGGCTGGCTTATTTTGTGCATGTGCATGGGGGCTTGGTCTGGGGGGATGCCTTATTGTAGTTATGCATGTGATCATTGCTGCCTCTGTGCCAAATTTTGTAGGTTTTCTGATGAGGCGGTACACTCTGGGACTCCCTACCTGCTTCTGTATTTCCAACTCCTTACAACTTGACTGTATTTGACTCCTTCAGAAATGGGACACATTTTAATCTCAAGTTTTTGGTATGATCAGATGATTTTATTGACATTAGGAAGTGTCTATGGAGGTCAGAAGATTAATGGCCAGAGTCTGCTTTATTTTAATTACCACATGAGTTTCTGAAGCTGTTAAAATCACCAAATAATAAGCAGAATAGATATAGAAATACATCCCAGTACTGAAGGGGTTAGGAGGGAGGTTTCAAGACATTCGTCCATATTTTGACTAATTCTTTTGGACTTCCAAGAGGACTGGCAAATTAGTGGGTATTCCTTTATTGTCTTTTTTGCCCTTGGTCAGCTTCCCTCCCTTAAATAAAAAGAAGAAAAATAAAGATAGGATAGATCTATCATGGTATTGGAGAGGTAGAAAGCTATGGAGTACATTCCAAGATGCTTTCTGTAAAGATCGGGAAGATTACAACACGCCAAAATCCACAATAGCAATGTTGTGACACATTTAATCACACTATAGTGGATTTTGGAGCATTTTGTAGCCGTCCAGAACATTATGGAGTGTACCTTGGAAAGCACCACTCATGTCAGGCCTTGTCCAGACTGATTCAAGTAGGCTGAGCAACTAACTCGTGCAAAAAATATAAGGGAATGCATGTGGGTGTGATAGTCTGTGTGCCTGTAGAGGTGGTTTGTCTTGAGTGTCAGCTGTGTTGTGTGTGTGTATAGATTGGTAGATGGATGGTTTGAGGTGTTTTATTAATTTAGTCTTGAATAGCTGGCTTAATTTGAAATATTTAGTCTTACCATCATTTTGCAACAATTCCCAGTGTTTGATGTATGTATTTGCATTCTCCTAACAGCTTTGGGCAGTAAGCTATTGGGTAATCAGCAGGACCTGTATGACATCACACTCTACTGCCTGCTCACTATGCCAAGGTACCTGGCAGTGGACAAGAAGTTCGAGTTAATCATTCTTGTAAGTAATTCAATCACAATGAATTCTAATTGTATTGAAGATGGTGTTAACAAGTAAATACCATATTTACTATAGGAATCTCATATTGCTCACTGTTATGAACTGAAAGAGATCTTTTTAACCTTGGATTTTAGCTTTTTTATATACGACAAAGTGAAAGCACCTTCATAAGAGTGTGATCTGAGCCACGGTGAACATTATTAGCCTGGAATATACGAGTAGTGTCTTAGTTATATTAAATGGTACTGCTTTACTTTTCAGGCTTGCTGCTTACTCCTCAATTTGGTTGAACACAGCAAGTTCAACCGGATCATGCTCAGAAAGACCAAAATTCCTGAAGACTTGGATGGCGATGAGAACATATTTTCATGTATGTTTGTTATTTCACAAGATTTTCAACTTTATCATGTGTTTGATATTTCATGAGACAACTGACATACTTTTACATTCTTGAAATAAATTTAAGCTTACATGTGTTATTTGTGTGGCTGAAGAAAATGTATTTAGATGTATGACATGATGTTCCAAGGTTCTGGTGAGAAGAAGGGTGCCATGCAGGCCTTGGTGGAGCTTTTCTACCGCAGTGAGGAGAGTGCCCGCCAGCAGGAGGCACACACCAATGACATCATTGACCATGACCTCACTGAACAAAGCAAGCAGAAAGATGAAGACAAGAAGGAAGATGAAATTGAGGAAACTGTTGCTAAATGTAAGTAAGAATTAAGCATTGGTTTTGACATTTCTATATTTGAGAGAGAAACTTTTTTTTTTTTCTACATTTCCTGATTAAACTTTGATTTTTCTAAAGGTTACATCCACCATCACTGTCCTTATCTTTGTAGCTCTTCCCATTGTTCTGTATCCACTTTATTATATACTTCTTACTTAACTTGATTCTCTGCTATTTTTTGCGTTCAGTTATCATAGTCTGTGGCATGATGATTACCTTGATTGTTACAGTGCTACAAAAGGCTGGCCATCACATGGAGGACACTCTCATAGCAGCTTACACTGCCCTCATCACTGGATATTGCATCATGGAGGATGAGGTGGGTGTTGTGGCTCGTGTTATCTTGAAGGGGTAGTAATGCTGTTTGTTATGCTGTAAAGTTTCTTGGTCATAGTAATGTGCATTCCCAGTAGGGTGTAATAGAATGCTGTTCCCTCACAGTGGGTTTCAGATCAGGATATATGTTTTTGGGAATATGTTGACTATAGGAATGATGAAGAAAGTGATCTCTTTACATTGATATTCATCCAAAGTTAATGAATTGTGTGTATAGTTGAAGGTATTTTAGGTCTTTGTTCAGGGATTATTGCATTATAAAGGCATCTAGTAAGAGAGAGGTTTGTGGAAGTTAATTCCTTGATGCATGTAACATCATGGTGGTTCACATTACAGGATTGTGAGGCTGAGATCCGAGCCATGCTGCCTGACAGAAACTTCAGCTTGATGGTGACTGTGCTGAAGAAGTTTCTTCGATTCATGGATCTTACAGCCTCTGTATGTTGTTGGATGTCTTTTGTTACTTGTTGAATGGTTTACAGTCCAGGGATAGGCAACTTTTCTAAATTGGGGCCACACCTTGATTTTGATATTGATCTGTGGGCCATTATAGAGTTGGAATGGTTGTAAAAATAATTTTTCATCTTTACATTTGGATAACAAATTGCTTGTGATGTATTTTTATATTGTTATAAATATCATTGTCTTGCATGTAATTGTTACATGGTTGCATGTAATGAACAAAGTTTTTGCTTGTCCCTGTAACTCATACTTGGCATATAACTGAAATGATCTCATGACATTATTCTTACATACTGGCATGTATCAGCCTTGTTCACTTAGTGGTGGCTTGGTGCATTGTTTGTCACAAGGTAACAGTGTTGCTTTGCCTCCCCTGCAGACAAGCCTGCTGCGGAGCCTGAAGCCAACTGAACGGGTTGTGAAGCACATGGAGAAGCTGGACCAAGAATCTGATGACGAGGCCGAGAATGAAAGGAAGAAACAGGAAGCCAAAGAATTGGAACTTGATGCTTTTGGGTTTTAAGGCCATGATCAGTACCCTAAGTAAACCTCTGTTTGTGCTCATCATAAATTATTTTATTTTAAATTTGTATAAATGATTTAACCATTTTTATGTATTGATTTTAATAAAAATATTTTACAGTATTTAAATCATAGTAGTTTAAGGGTCATGATTTGCTTAATTTAATGATTATTCACATAGCATGTGAAGTTGAAGACCAGAGGAACAAGGATACATTGGGATATGGAGCCTCTGTTGGCCTGTTAATATTTCATATTTGGACCAGCTCCTCTTTCACCTGGTGTTATTGTCTGCAGCGCCAAGAGTACAATTTACATTTTCCCCTCATGTATATTACTATAGCATAGGGTAGGTAGTGCAATACATGCATCATCCATTACTCTGCCCTTCACTCTTCACTGGCCAACCAAAACCAAAGATAACAGCCCCTGACTGCCCTCATTGAATCACTAATGGCAGAGGCATTGTCCTGCAGCAGAGAGTCAGACCAAGAGTGAAGAGACCTGTAGTTGGTAGTGTTACTCTAGCGTGTAGTGGAGTAGTATCTTTTACATTTTAAATATAAATTCTTAAAGAGACTATTTTTTTGTCAATGAGAACTTTTGTGTATGTGTCACTACAGTAATAGTGACTTTGTTCCCGATGACCAGACACACCCAGTCAATGACCAAAATTCAGCATCTTTGTATCTAATAATCTCACCAAAGCTTTTCCCCAAGCTGATATGAAGGCTTGGTAAGGGCTAAGGAACTTCATAAAACAGACAAGCATACAACAAATGATAAAAATCAGCTTACACCAGTGTGTACTGACACTGGAAGGTTGGTGACTGGGTGAGCCTCATAAGAATGTATGTTTTTATGAGTGAGTTGTTTTTGCTTTATAAAGAAGAATGATTCTGTACTTGTCTGCATAGCACGCGGGGTGCTGTAAGGGGGAGGGGGGTGTTCAGGAGTACAGACTGTCAGGAAAAATTCTACCAGTGACCTGATTTTTTTTAGTGAAGAGTGCATTCATGTCCTTAGGGTTATTTTTGTCCAGTAGTGTGATAGTTGGAGTATACATACATACAGTTATCATTGTTTCATATACATTTCCACAAACCACATTACCCTGTTTTCTATTTGCACCTGATGTGTATATTCAAATGGGTTCCTACTGTGAGCCAACTATTCCTTTTATGTAGTAATTTTCCCAGAGATCTCAGAATATAAAATTTTATGTTGATTAAACCGTGTCTTTATACTGCCCTTCAGGAGACCATGTAAAATTTATGATATCTACTCTATGTTGTTGAAGATAGTTGACATGTGAAGCTTCAGTAAACATGTGCACTGCCCTCTTTCTGAGATACTGGTCACCGGTGAGACAGTCACCTCAGTGAGTGCTGTGCCATGATGACCTTTGTGTCGCGGCGCCCTGTCTGTTATGATCGATCAGTCAGTCACTCGTAATAGACCGCTGGAGTGACTGTTAGACTGTAGTGAAAGAATAATAACAATAATAAGCATTGGATGATTTTATTGACAAATTGCCCAAAAATAGATCGGTAAAACACGCACGTGGGAAGACCAGTAGCTCTTGCTACTGTATCAAGGACTGTTCTGATTCATAATGGAACATTATTGGTCGTGGATATGCTGTTATAATTTCAAGACAGATGAGAAAGATCATACATACACTCGCGCTGTTTCTTATTAAATAGTGAGTGCAGAGCATATCTAGATGTGTGATGGATGATGCACAATGAAGCAAATGATGGCAGCAAAGTAATGACATCTGGCAGTGGGAGGTCGTGGCCGAAAGCAGCGGATCGGATGAGGGCAAAGCGGCGCGGCGCGGCACGCAGTGTGCGTGGCGCGGTGGCTGTGTGAAGGTGCGTTGTTGGTGTGCTCCAGCGAGGACCAGTCACTGAGATTGAGGAACAGTTCTTGACTGAGGTGAGTACATTGCAATATTTTTGTGTCTACTTAGTGATGCTTTGATTATTAAACTTGTCCGTGATTTTAATAAGAGTTTGGGAAGAACAGTTAGTGTAATCCATTGAAAACTTTTCAACGTGGTTTGCTTACATTGTAACAAATGTTTCAAAGCGTAAGGCAATAGTGTTACTGGAGGGTCTGAGGGCACCGGTTAGCTTGTCCAGTACAGAGAGATATTACAGCAATTAACTTGAAGTTCGTAAAGAGTAAAATATATGCAAGGCGCTGTGCTCCACCAGAAACTACAGTAACTCACCTGGCACTGATTCTCTCTCTCTCTCTCTCTCTCTCTCTCTCTCTCTCTCTCTCTCTCTCTCTCTCTCTCTCTCTCTCTCTCTCTCTCTCTCTTAAAATGTTTTTGTGCCAAAATGAATAATTCTGCTATTGGAAAACACACACACACACACACACACACACACACACACACACAGTTAGTGGCATTGCCTAACGAAGGATTACAATATTACAAACTTAGTACATTATGATAGATAATTTCTGGGATTTGGTTCGTTATTTGTACATGGTAATTTCTTTTCCTTAGTGTTCATAAAGAGAGTACTAACTAATTCTGAATGTGTATCTGCGGACCTACGTAAGGTTAATGTCCCCACTGAACATGTTCAGTGTGTATCCTGTAACAGAACAGTCCGTAACCGTGGCCGCGTCAGGCGAGGCACTAATGCTTTGAATTTCCTTCCTGTTGCGTGGACACAAAGTGAACATGTAACCAAGTAACCGGAGCAGGAAGCAATCATGTTATTAAACGTGTGAAAATATTGCTTCTCGTGTGTTGTGAATTGGCACTACTGTTGAGAATAAAAACAAATACTGCTTGTGAAATGGGTGACTTTGTCATATATAAATAAATAAATAAATACATGAATAAATAAGTATATATATATATATATATATATATATATATATATATATATATATATATATATATATATATATATATATATATATATATATCGACAGTGGTCTCATGACAGGAAACAAGATATTTTTTAGAAACAGTAAAGATACTTGAGTGGTGTGGCAAGAGGACTCTGGGGTTAGGGGGAGATGAACCATGCAGACCAATTATCCTGTCGATGCAGTCAATACCGCATCTCAATAGTCCAACAGCAGCAGCAGCAGAGTGGCCAGCCGCTGATGGTCACTGCGCCTCTCTGAAGTATTGAGTTTAGCTTTATCCTCTCAAGGGCAGATACAACGAGGGTGACAAAGCTGTCACTCCATCAAAGTCGTGGTGGACGTGGTGTCATGCAGAAGGATCTGTATGAGAGAGAGAGAGAGAGAGAGAGAGAGAGAGAGAGAGAGAGAGAGAGAGAGAGAGAGAGAGAGAGAGAGAGAGAGAGAGAGAGAATCGATATTCAAAGTACTGAGGGGAGTGACCTTCGCACCCCGGAGCGTTAAAGCATAATATGATAGGTATATAATAACACTACAATCAGCCTGAGGGGCATAACCTACCAGTACTGAGTGAGGCTTCCCCAGGTGTGTGTGTGTGTGTGTGTGTGTGTGTGTGTGTGTGTGTGTGTGTGTGTGTGTGAGCGTGCATGGATTGCTGGTTTGAGCTGACGCCTTTCATCCCGTGGTTTGTGAAGGAAGTGGCAGTGCCCGGAGGATCAGTGAGCTGCATTCTTAACGGCACTGTGATGTTTGTGGGCACATTGGGTGTGTTATATCAGCTGACAACGAAAAAAAGAAAAGGAAAGTGAAAAAAAAGAGAAAAGGTATACGTAGGTTCTCAAAGCTCGAAATGC
>CM035184.1:12876835-12881835 GCA_020233015.1 Callinectes sapidus
AGAATTAAGGTTGCAGAATATCATGCAATATGTAAATCAACTTGCAGAAACAGTAAACTATTTGAGTACATTAGTGGGAAGGAATTATGGAGGTAACCTGGGGCTGGTGTATCAAGGATAATACTTAGATCAAATTAAGAGTATCATACAGTATACATGTAACTTCAGGAAACTTATTGAAGTAAAATAGAAGTTAAGAATTATTCTTTTAATCTAAGAATGATGTGTTAGCTTATATCTATACTTACATGCCAGACATATCAAAAAAACCCTCCTGGGTGGAGGAGGAAACAGGCTTGGCAGTATTTATTAGTTTCTACACCCATCTTAGGGTTGTACTTCTTACCTGTCTCATCAGTTGCAGCTGCTCATTCTCAGTATTTTGAAATTTTGTTTTCTTTGGGGAGTTTTATGGAGTGGTGAAGTGCTATGTTGGAGAGCCCCATGCTCTCCTGCTGTGATGTTTTTAGATCAATCAATTGGTTGTTGGTGTGGTGCTGTCACTGCGGGAAAATGGATTAGTCTTTCAAGGCAATTTTTTAGTGGTTAGTCTATGGTAGGTTAGGTTGCGTTGGGTTTGGTTAGGTTAGGTTACTTTAGGATGATATCTGTCAGCTTTACGGTATGGTACATTTGATTAGGTTAGGTTAGGATTGGATGATATATGTCGGCGATAGGCTAGTGTTTGTCACAGGGTTACTATCTCAGATTAAATCAGTTGTGGCAACCTCGGGTGGGATGCGGCTATGCCATGTTGGACTGCTCAGGTGCTGGGGGACCTCCTCCGCCCTATGCATAATTACCCTGATTCTGTAATTTACAAGGAATAGAAACTATTTTCTTCTGGAATGTTTTTGTGTGCTTTTATTGGTCTGTTAAACGATTTTATAAAAAATCATTAGTTTCTGTGTGGTGGAGGCTGGTAAAAAAATAATAATGTTTCATGAAAACAGTTTGTGGATTAACTCTAAACATCCAAATTTACTGGAAAAAAAGTAGTTTTGTCCACTAGTGTGAAATGTGTAGAATGTAATATTTACTGCCTTGATAACCTCCATCATGGATACGGTAGATATGTACAAGACCTTCCTTTAACAAAAATTGGCTTTTGTGGGAGATGTAAAATTTGGTCTATTTTGGTATCCTTGACCAACTAAACCAAAACTAACTTAACCCAAGCTAATCTAACGTAACCTAAACCAAATACAACTCGTTATGATGCAATTTATTGATTTTCAAAAGCATCAATACTATTCATAAATAGCCGAGCATATTAACTGGTAAATATTTACAAGACTGTTCTTCCTATCTTCACCAATCCCCTCCCAAAGAGCTTCAAGCTTTGGGAACTTGAGGGAAAATGGGTTTCTTGGTAGCGAAGCTAAAATAACCCATTTTTGCCAATTCGTATAAAAAAGATTGAAGAGGGAGAAGTGCCATTTTCTGGCAGTAAATGCCAAAATATAATTTTTTGGCAAAACATTTCACAATGATTCACTACATTTGTGGCTGTATCTGCTACATTAAGTGAAAACCAAAGGTGTATTAACAAAACCCAGCATTGCTAAACTAACCAAACCCTAATCTAATGTAACCTAACTTATTCCAAAACCCAACAGTATAATCTGGATGGGGGGAGCTGTGCCCTCCCCTGGGACCCGACAGTTATTAACCAAATCCTAATCTAACCTATTCTTTACTAATTTTAACCTAAATAGAGAAAATGAGGGTACTGACTTGACACATGGTTGGGGCCACATAATGTTTGTGGACTAAAGCAGTCAGTATTAATCAGTACATAAAGTAAGGCATTGGCTAATATTTGGATTGAAAAATTTGGTGTTTTTTACAGGATAATCCATTGGTAAAAGAAAAAGTTTATCTTAAAATCACAATGTTGAGGGATGGCAGTGTTTGCAGTCAGAAAAATTGACAAGGGACACCTGGTGTATTGTAAAGCCACAAACACTTAAAAGTAGATGCAGAAGCAGAAATTCAGTCTAAGAATCCTGTTTTATGTATCATATTTTTTTTGTATTTTTTAAGATTAATATGTTTGCTGTTTTCAGGTAATGGTGTTGTAAGGCAGTGTAAGACTACTAAGATGTCCCTCTTTCGCAAGAGCCCAAAGAGCCCTCAGGAGGTTTCTAAAGCCTTGAAAGATGCTCTTACAGCTCTTGAACGGTCTGATAAGAAGGCTGAAAAGGTGAGACTGTATACTATTTTAGTTATCATTAAACTCTCAGTGAAGACATATGTAACATATTTGCTTATCTATACTCTAAAATAATTGTTTTAAGCTGATATTAGTTCCTTCTTTATTCTCTTCTACTTTCTTGATCATTATTTTCTATCCAAAGTTATATGTAATGATAATAGTAATAACAATAATAATAATAATAATAATAATAATGATAATGATAATGATAATAATAATGATATAGCAGTTGTTACACTAAAAATATATGCAGTAATCCCTCACTATATCGGGACTCACTTATCACATTCTTAGTGCATCACAGACTTTTTTCAATACTCAATATTGATTAATAGTGGAGTTTCCTCAGTACATTATAGATTTCTGGGGCTGATCAAAGTTTTTTTTGTAAAATTGGATGATTTCTGTTGAAAAATGCATTTTCCAGCTTTAAAAGTAATTCATTGATGATAAAAAAATGTATAGTACAGTACTTTAAAAATTGATGTTGAAAACGTTTAATAAACCATGTAGCAAACTACATAGGAATCACTAATACTATAATGGAAAAGGAAGGTTGGGTGGTGTCAAAGCATCACTTAGTCTTAGCAGAATTTGTTACATTGCATTGCACACCATTGCTTGATAGAGGAGAGAACCAATGAGAGCATGTAGAGTTCAGTATACTGGGCAATGATTGGCTTAATGACAGCACCCTCAAGAGAAATCCTGAGTCGCCTATGGTTTCAAAATCAAAATCAAAATCATTCCATGTTGAGTTAACTTTTTACACATGTATAAGCATTATCTTTATTGATGGTGGGTAGGGTTTAAATGCTCAAATCATAAAATATCTTGGTTTTCATGTTGCATTTTTATTTCAGGCACAAGAGGACACCAGCAAGAGTTTAACACAGATCAAAACGATGCTTTATGGCACCACCGACTCAGAGCCGCAAGATATTGTCTTGGCACAACTGGCACATGAATTTTACAACACTAACATGTTGCTTCTCTTAATTCACAATCTTCATAGAATAGACTTTGAGGTTAGTGAAATTATAATTTTATATAACGAGTCGTTGGTTAAGAGACATCTCATGTAGATTATGTGTTTTCAGTAATTTGTATTTTCATGATAGTTAAGGAGCAAAAGTCAAATTAATATTGCCTATTTTTGTGACTCACAAAATTGTGCAAGATGCTCAAATTATTGCCAAGATTTTCTGCCTTCATTATATGCAACACAGTAGCCTAAGGTGACTGGTATTGAAAGTGCATATTATTTCCTTGGTTTGGTGGCCTATTGCATGTAGTGTCACTATCTGTGCAATAGTTTCTGACATAAGAAGAGCGTTCTTTTCTTACCCATATTTATCTCAGAAACACTATAAAATTATGTGGAAAGTAGCACACCTGCTTGGAGTGGCAAGATATTTAATTTATCTCACTGAAGCCAGAGGCAGACAGAGCTGTCATTACACCTTTCATAGTAAGGTCCACCCAACGTGTGACGCAGCTTTAGTTGCACTATTAAGTCGCTCCAAATATAACAAGGTTTTATTTTAAACATTTTAGTATGCCCACCTGATCTGAAGGGTGTACCATTTTGTCAGGTACTGTATATACTAAACTTACGGAAATTCAAGATTTCTGAAATCTGTTCTTTGATCCAAGCTTCAGTAAAACATGCACAAATACTGCATTGAAGGCAAGAATGAAAAATAAGAAATATGATATAATGGTGCATTTCAGGGCAAGAAAGATGTGGCACAGATCTTCAACAATATACTTCGAAGACAAATAGGGATTCGCTCCCCCACAGTAGAATACATCTGCACTAAACCAGAGATTCTCTTCACTCTTATGAAGGGGTAAGTTTAGCTCTTATTTCTTTGTGTGTGTATTAATGATTTCTTATGCAGTATTTTAAGATAACATTGTCATTGCCATATTCAATGATTAGAAGTAAGTTGTAAGTAGTCAGCTCTAATTGATGTAGGTTTCAGAATATTTAGGCAGTGAAAATAATCTTCATCTCCTTCTTGAGTCTCACAATACCTGAGTTTCACAATCCTCAAGTTTAGTGTCATAGATTCTCACCACTCTGCATTGTTGTCACGAGTTTTGTGCTGATTTGATAAACTGGCGTACTGCTTTAATATATACTCTAATGATACATTTCATATCTGTAGTTTGGACAATGTCACTGTCTGATGGGTAATGTTTTGACCACCTGGACTTACTGACAAAGTGCAAATATTTCCATTAAGTCTATTCCTTTCTTGATATTAAAATTAAGAAAAATTCTTTGCTGTCATAATTTACTTGAGTCTAGCTGGTACTGGTAATGCTGCCTGGGATGGTACTTTATTTATCTAATGCTCTATAACCAAAAATTATGGCACTGTGTTATTGTAAAATGTACATTTCCAACTGGTTTAGTTGAAATTGTTATCATCATAGCTGTGGCAGCCTAGGACGTGTTAGTGTTACCAGCGATAGTCAGCTTGAAAACCATGTCATTCTCGATTGTTTAGTTCATACCACCTGTTTTGGATACAACTGTTTATAGGGTCAGGGAGGCGGGAATAAGTAGAGTCAGCCCTCGTTTCTTCAGACTTTAATTCATGGACTTTCAATTCTTCAGTCAATATTGGACGATTGTCCGATATGGCTGTGTTTGTCCGGAGAGTGACAACTTTGACCACTAGGTAGCTCTCGCGGCAGAGGACGCAGGTGACGCGTGAGTTCCCTGTCAGCTACCATATTTCTAAGCATTTTTCATCACAAAAATGGATTT
>CM035184.1:12884335-12886987 GCA_020233015.1 Callinectes sapidus
TCTCTCTCTCTCTCTCTGTTCTAAATAAATACGTGAAACGAAAATACTCTCTTCTGCTTGGTTCACAATAAATAAAGTACCGAAATATTAGTTCCGTGTAAGCCACAATAATATACACACCATACTATACAGCTGTGTGTGTGTGTGTGTGTGATGCGCGGTGTGGGCCAGCCACCCTTGGCTCTTCACGTCTGACAGCGTTACCAACGTCTAGTGAAGGAGCACTTGTTCCCATAATCTTGTTTGCTTCATTCTTATTATACAAAAACAACTTCTACACTACTAAATTATACCTTCCTCTTACCATACATGAGACTCAAACTCTAATATCTATGAGAGAAGCGGAATGTCGACTATATAAAATAAAGGTATAGTAGTTCCATTGTTTCCCTTTATAAGTATGATACGAATAACCAAATTCATATTAGGAGGATAAAAATTACTAAAAGAAAGGTTATTAAAATACAAAAAAAATAATTTCAAAGAAATACGAATCAAAGAAACCTTTTGGTGCCTGGTTAAAAAAGTGAGCTTCCAGAAGGCGTACAGCAGTTTACCGCTAAGCCACCCAGAAGGCGTACAGCAGTTTTAAGGTTAATATTATACTGTACCCTATTGCAGGTATAACCATATTTTACTCTCTCATGTATACTATATACGAGGTCCATTCAAAAAGTATCCGACTTTGGTCCATAAAAGGAAAAATAATTTACCATTCAGCAATTCATTTCTGTGGGAGTTGACAGCACCCTTACTGCGCATGCGTGGAAATTTTAAAAGCTCTAGTGCGTGCCAATTCCTGCCTGTTAAGGCTAGAGTGCAGACATCCAGTACGCACCCGTCGGATTATCGTCCTTATGCAACATGTCGTGACATGTGATGACTGAAAACTTGTTTCCGGGTCGTATCCATACACCCATGTCTTATCATCACCAGTGATGATGGTCTTCATGAAGTCAGAATCACTGTTAGCACAGTCAAACAGGTCTTGTGCAATTTCGAGGCAGAGTTGTTTCTGCTGTTCCACCAGCAACTTTAGAACGAATTTTGCAGACACTCGTTGCATGGCCAAATCTTCGGTTAAAATTGTATGAACTGAACCTGTGCTTATTCCTACTTCTCCAACAATCTCGTTGATGGCTATACGACGGTCTTCCTCCACTATTCGACGAACATTCGCAATGAATTCTTCGTTTCTGCTGGTGGATGGCCTGCCAACAGACCGTAGCTTGCTCTCAACTGAGGTTTGTCCCTGCTTGAAGCGGTTATCTGTGTTATTCCCATGGCTTCATCGCCAAAGGCTTGCTGAATCTCCTGGATAGTTTGCACTACGTATCACCAAGCTTGTGGCAGAACTTGATGCAGTAGCGCTGCTTGATGCGCTCCGACATGTTGCTGCGTAAGGACGATAATCCGATGGGTGCGTACTGGATGTCTGCACTCTAGCCTTAACAGGCCGGAATTGGCGTGCACTAGAGCTTTTAAAATTTCCACGCATGCGCAGTAAGGGTGCTGTCAACTCTCACAGAAATGAATTGCTGAATGGTAAATTATTTTTCCTTTTATGGACCAAGGTTGGATACTTTTTGAATGGACCTCGTATGCATATTGTACCATATTGTAGCCTATGAGTATGTGTGCTAGACAATATAGGCTGTTTACTGTACAGTACAGAACTGTATTGTACTCAATTTTCAATGTCCGGATTTTTTCACTCTCCGGACATGGCCCAGCCTGTATTAGTCCGAAGAAACGAGGGCTGACTGTAATTCTAGTATTTTGAGTAAAAGAGTGAGTTGAATTGGGTCTTATCCCTGCACTGGGCAGCCAGCCAGACCATTGTGTGGACGTGTGAAGGGACACAGAGAATAAAGAGGAGAGAGGAGACCAAGGGCCCAGAGAAATTTTTTCAACCATGAGGAAAGGTGAAGGAGGCACCTAGAAACTTGCAAAGAAGGAGAGAGCTCTATCTACAAAGGGTGTGTTGGCTTGATATGGCAAGGGGCCAAGAAGATCCCTTCCACGACGAGGAGGGGGTGGAGGGCATGACATCTAGAGGAGGAGGTGAAGTTTAGTGTGGGTCCAGACAAAGATAGTGCAGCATCTGTGTGATAGGGATGGGAGGGAGGATTCTGCCTGAAGGGAAGAGACTGGGAAGGACTTAAACATTCCCAGTACAATATGGTTGTCTAAATTTTGAATGGCGTCCAATTTTTGGAGAAATGATTGTGGGTCCACTCCATAAACACCATTCATCTTGAGGTTATGCTTTGTTTCCAAAGGAATTTTATTGAGATGGTTTTGTTTTCTTATAAATGTACGACATATATTAATGAAGATTTTATGAGCATTTCCCATTAATCTTTGGTTAGTTTGCTTATAATAGATATTTACTGTGGATGAAGTTTCTCCCTTAATATCGATGCTTGAGGAAAAGGTAGCCATCTTTGTATCTATCAAATAGATTTTTTTTCATAGGAAATGTAGTATAAAGTGAAAGGAAAAATGGTGAGCTATATATTGAAAAATATATAAAGAATATTCATTGCCCCCTAAATTCTGTTGTTTTGAAACTACTTACTAGCATATTTTTGACTGTGTTTTTCCATTCTCTATGTGTGGCACTTGGCACATTATGTTATTAAGGGTCTT
>CM035184.1:12893436-12918706 GCA_020233015.1 Callinectes sapidus
ACTCTCTCTCTCTCTCTCTCTCTCTCTCTCTCTCTCTCTCTCTCTCTCTCTCTCTCTCTCTCTCTCTCTCTCTCTCTCTCTCTTCAAAAGAAATAAATGACAAAACAAAAAAATATTTTCTCTATAATGGCAATCTCCCTATAAGTAATATTCTTTCCATTACTCAGACACTAATATTTTGAATCGCAAATAAAGTAAATGGCATGAAAGTATATACATGGAGTAAACTACATACATATGGAAACACAAATTTATATATATATATATATATATATATATATATATATATATATATATATATATATATATATATATATATATATATATATACAGGGTGCGGCAGCATAACTTCCTTTTTTCAAAAGGCAATAAAACAAGATTTATTAATTATATGTTTTTTATTTTTGTTTCATAATGATAGTACATATTTAAATTTTTGTTTTACACAGTTATGAAAATCATATCAGGTAGGTGACGTCCCCCATTGTCCATACACTGTATAAACCGATTTCTGGCGTTTGCCATGACCCGCACCAGCGTATCAGCAGGTATATTGGCAATTTCTTCTCGGATGTTGGCCTTGAAGTCTTGTAGGCTCCTCGGACGGTTGACATAAACACGGGATTTCAGATATCCCCACAAATAAAAATCGCAAGGGCTCAAATCGGGGGAACGGGCTGGCCACTCCCTTATTGAAATGAGGCGCTCTGGAAAGTGTTCCCTCAAAACAGCCATCGATGCCCTTGAAGTGTGAGCCGTTGCTCCGTCCTGTTGAAACCAAATATCCCCGAGGTCCAATTCATCAATTCGTGGAAGAAAAAATTCCTCCAACATGTTCACATACTGGTCTGAATTCACTGTCACTGTGACCTCATTTTCTTCAAAAAACCAAGGACCAACAATTCCAGTGGAGGAAATTGCACACCACACTGTGACTTTAGGTGAATGCAAAGGCCTTTGATGCAATTCTCGCGGATTGGTGTCAGCCCAGTAACGCATGTTTTGTTTGTTGACGCATCCAGTCAAATGAAAATGTGCTTCATCACTGAAATAAACAATCGCGTCTTCAGGAACGTTTTCGAGAAGCGCCTCACATGCGTTCCTTCTTGAAGTGAAATCACGTTCGGAGAGTTCCTACACAATTGCCATCTTGTAAGGATGGAAATGCAGGTCATCGTGAAGTATTCGTCTCACTGAACGATCGGAAAGCCCAAGGGCAGAAGCATGTCTTCGTGCAGAACGTCGTGGGGATCGCAACATAGAAGCTCTCACTGCCTCAATGTTCTCAGGTGATCTGATGGGCCGAGGTACTCCAGTTCTTCGTCGTGTCAAACTCCCGGTTTGCCTGAACGTATTGACCCAAGTAACAATTGATTTCCAGTCTGGAACAGGGCCTCTCGGGGCTATATTGAAACGATTTCGAAAGGCGCGCTGAGTTGCAATCACAGACCGTTGATTCGAAAAGTAGGCTTCGATGGCAAACGCACGTTCCTCATTACTCCAACGCATGATTGCGACTGAAAAGAAAGAAAAGAAAACTTTAGAACCTCGTCTCTAGAATGAAACCACGCCCACCCCGCTACTACTTCAACAGCCTGATTGCCATGCAATATAAAAAAGGAAGTTATGTTGCCGCACCCTGTATATATATATATATATATATATATATATATATATATATATATATATATATATATATATATATATATATATATATACACACCACTGAATACCAAATGATCAAACAATGGATAATGGGGCAAATAAGAATAGATATATGCTGGTAATAGTAATGTGAAATATTGCTCTAGATAAGACAGTAAACATAGCCTCCTATTATTTTACAGTTCTCTCTCTCTCTCTCTCTCTCTCTCTCTCTCTCTCTCTCTCTCTCTCTCTCTCTCTCTCTCTCTCTCTCTCTATATATATATATATATAAGACATAGTAAACATAGCCTCCTATTATTTTACAGTTCTCTCTCTCTCTCTCTGTTCTAAATAAATACGTGAAACGAAAATACTCTCTTCTGCTTGGTTCACAATAAATAAAGTACCAAAATATTAGTTCCGTGTAAGCCACAATAATATACACACCATACTATACAGCTGTGTGTGTGTGTGTGTGTGATGCGCGGTGTGGGCCAGCCACCCTTGGCTCTTCACGTCTGACAGCGTTACCAACGTCTAGTGAAGGAGCACTTGTTCCCATAATCTTGTTTGCTTCATTCTTATTATACAAAAACAACTTCTACACTACTAAATTATACCTTCCTCTTACCATACATGAGACTCAAACTCTAATATCTATGAGAGAAGCGGAATGTCGACTATATAAAATAAAGGTATAGTAGTTCCATTGTTTCCCTTTATAAGTATGATACGAATAACCAAATTCATATTAGGAGGATAAAAATTACTAAAAGAAAGGTTATTAAAATACAAAAAAAATAATTTCAAAGAAATACGAATCAAAGAAACCTTTTGGTGCCTGGTTAAAAAAGTGAGCTTCCAGAAGGCGTACAGCAGTTTACCGCTAAGCCACCCAGAAGGCGTACAGCAGTTTTAAGGTTAATATTATACTGTACCCTATTGCAGGTATAACCATATTTTACTCTCTCATGTATACTATATACGAGGTCCATTCAAAAAGTATCCGACTTTGGTCCATAAAAGGAAAAATAATTTACCATTCAGCAATTCATTTCTGTGGGAGTTGACAGCACCCTTACTGCGCATGCGTGGAAATTTTAAAAGCTCTAGTGCGTGCCAATTCCTGCCTGTTAAGGCTAGAGTGCAGACATCCAGTACGCACCCGTCGGATTATCGTCCTTATGCAACATGTCGTGACATGTGATGACTGAAAACTTGTTTCCGGGTCGTATCCATACACCCATGTCTTATCATCACCAGTGATGATGGTCTTCATGAAGTCAGAATCACTGTTAGCACAGTCAAACAGGTCTTGTGCAATTTCGAGGCAGAGTTGTTTCTGCTGTTCCACCAGCAACTTTAGAACGAATTTTGCAGACACTCGTTGCATGGCCAAATCTTCGGTTAAAATTGTATGAACTGAACCTGTGCTTATTCCTACTTCTCCAACAATCTCGTTGATGGCTATACGACGGTCTTCCTCCACTATTCGACGAACATTCGCAATGAATTCTTCGTTTCTGCTGGTGGATGGCCTGCCAACAGACCGTAGCTTGCTCTCAACTGAGGTTTGTCCCTGCTTGAAGCGGTTATCTGTGTTATTCCCATGGCTTCATCGCCAAAGGCTTGCTGAATCTCCTGGATAGTTTGCACTACGTATCACCAAGCTTGTGGCAGAACTTGATGCAGTAGCGCTGCTTGATGCGCTCCGACATGTTGCTGCGTAAGGACGATAATCCGACGGGTGCGTACTGGATGTCTGCACTCTAGCCTTAACAGGCCGGAATTGGCGTGCACTAGAGCTTTTAAAATTTCCACGCATGCGCAGTAAGGGTGCTGTCAACTCTCACAGAAATGAATTGCTGAATGGTAAATTATTTTTCCTTTTATGGACCAAGGTTGGATACTTTTTGAATGGACCTCGTATGCATATTGTACCATATTGTAGCCTATGAGTATGTGTGCTAGACAATATAGGCTGTTTACTGTACAGTACAGAACTGTATTGTACTCAATTTTCAATGTCCGGATTTTTTCACTCTCCGGACATGGCCCAGCCTGTATTAGTCCGAAGAAACGAGGGCTGACTGTAATTCTAGTATTTTGAGTAAAAGAGTGAGTTGAATTGGGTCTTATCCCTGCACTGGGCAGCCAGCCAGACCATTGTGTGGACGTGTGAAGGGACACAGAGAATAAAGAGGAGAGAGGATACCAAGGGCCCAGAGAAATTTTTTCAACCATGAGGAAAGGTGAAGGAGGCACCTAGAAACTTGCAAAGAAGGAGAGAGCTCTATCTACAAAGGGTGTGTTGGCTTGATATGGCAAGGGGCCAAGAAGATCCCTTCCACGACGAGGAGGGGGTGGAGGGCATGACATCTAGAGGAGGAGGTGAAGTTTAGTGTGGGTCCAGACAAAGATAGTGCAGCATCTGTGTGATAGGGATGGGAGGGAGGATTCTGCCTGAAGGGAAGAGACTGGGAAGGACTTAAACATTCCCAGTACAATATGGTTGTCTAAATTTTGAATGGCGTCCAATTTTTGGAGAAATGATTGTGGGTCCACTCCATAAACACCATTCATCTTGAGGTTATGCTTTGTTTCCAAAGGAATTTTATTGAGATGGTTTTGTTTTCTTATAAATGTACGACATATATTAATGAAGATTTTATGAGCATTTCCCATTAATCTTTGGTTAGTTTGCTTATAATAGATATTTACTGTGGATGAAGTTTCTCCCTTAATATCGATGCTTGAGGAAAAGGTAGCCATCTTTGTATCTATCAAATAGATTTTTTTTCATAGGAAATGTAGTATAAAGTGAAAGGAAAAATGGTGAGCTATATATTGAAAAATATATAAAGAATATTCATTGCCCCCTAAATTCTGTTGTTTTGAAACTACTTACTAGCATATTTTTGACTGTGTTTTTCCATTCTCTATGTGTGGCACTTGGCACATTATGTTATTAAGGGTCTTATATAGTAATATGGATTATCTAAAGTTAGATCAGTATAAATTTATTAGAATTATTTTTATATCTAAAAATATTTTTGTTGTTTCCTTATGTTCTACAATGTTGTTAATGTAACTATTTTACCTAGGTATGAACATCAAGATATTGCTCTTCACTGTGGGACAATGCTGAGGGAGTGTGCCAGATATGAGGCATTGACAAGAATTATTCTCAACAGTGATGACTTCTACAACTTTTTTAAGTATGTTGAAGTTTCTACCTTTGACATTGCTTCTGATGCCTTTTCCACATTCAAGGTAAGTTATTTTGGTATAGTTCTGTAGTTAAGCTAAGGTTGCTTCATATGAGAATAATCTGGGAATATGATTTTGTCAAGGATTAGCTTATCTCATGTTTTATTTTCAAAAGTATTGTCTTATTTTCCACTTTGTAAGATGCAATTTAAAAAAAATGTAAATTTCACACATCGTCAAATACAGATTTAGGATACTCTGTGTTTGAATAGACTGGGATGGTTGTGATGTCATCAGGATGGTATAATTTAAGAGGAAACAAGAGTTAAAAGTATAAAACAAGCATACACAAAGTAGATATTGGTTGAACAGAACAATGGAATTACTGTTAATTGAATAGATGATTCAATTAACAGTAATTCCTTAGTTCTGTACAAATAATATCATACTTTGTGTATCCTTCTTTTATACTTTTAGCTCTGTGTCCTCTTAAATTAAGTGTTTCTTATGTTTTATGAGCAAATTCCGTTTTAATGAATGGCTAAGAAATGAAAGAAATTCAATTTAATTAGTTTTTTTCTGGAATAGGTAGGTTTGTAGGTTTTCACTGCTGATGCTTGCCGGCATCACTGTATATCCAGTACCCAGGATCCCTTTTGTCTTTGATCAGTCAAAGGGTGAGGACACCCCACATGTATTGGGATTAGTAATCCACAGTGTTTGTCTAAAATGGAATCCTTGACATCCTGAAACGTTACTACTGAATGAAGACTGCCACAAAGATTTTACTGTGGCTTTTTTTCATCCTCTGCATTTTATGCTTTGGCAGATCAAGTCTCAGCTATATACAGAGGGGCTCCCTATAGTGGGGTTTATTGGTTCTAGGCAAATCAAAACTGTGTTATAGAAACCAAACTTTCAGTACAAGTAATTTTAATTGGTTCTAGCCACTTTCCCAAACTGCCTTTTGTCACTTTTTTTCCCCTATTTTTTCTAATTTGTCCAGAAAACAAAAAATATCACATACTAAAATTTCAACACAAATTGAAAATATACAAAAAATTGAACTGAAGCAGGTGCTATGGAGGACGTATGGTCAACAGGGTTGCTATCAGACTCCCAGGGCAGTAGTGTAGACTGCAGTGTTGTCAATGCACGTTTTTTCACTCCAAATCTATGTTCTTATTTATATGTATTGATAGATAGACACACAAATGATTATGTATATGATATATGTGTGTGTGTTCTGTTTTCAGGAGCTTCTGACGAAACACAAGATGCTTTGTGCTGAATTTTTGGAGCAAAATTATGAACGGGTGTTCTCTCAGTATGAGAATCTTCTTAACTCTGACAATTATGTTACTCGAAGACAGTCGCTCAAGTTGCTGGGAGAACTGTTATTAGACAGACACAACTTTTCTGTAAGTACTAATTTTATGAATTGTAAGAAAAATTGCTTTATCCTCATTCATTTTTACTTTTTTTATGATTATATGGCAAAATTTCTCATGTTTTGAATTCTTGTGTGTGTTTGTGCGTAATGTAACCTAACCAAAGTACTGGTACCTACAGACAAATTATTTTATTTGACTGATGTTTCTCCCTTTAAGACTGAAGTACTGAAGTTTGAGTGAATGTAAAAGAGCATCCAGTGGTCACAACATGTACACTACAAGACACCCTCCACCTTACTGATGTGTTACTACCTTTCACCTTGATATATTTGTAGTATGAGTTGGAAAATGAAAGTACACCAGTCCCTTGATTTACAAAGGCTCTATTTATGAATTTTTGAAGTGATAAATAAGATGATTACGTCCTTATTATTGATTTACGAATGGAAAGAATGGAAAATTCGAAGCTATGAACAAAATGTTACTTTTTTGGGCTTTTCAGAACACTTAATTGAACTTCTTCCACGCAACAACTGTCATGGTGATTCTAATTTTTTAGGCTCATTATTGATTATGATAGTACAAAATGGTAGGCAAGTGTAGTACAAATTTAATTAAGTGTTCTGACAAGTCTCAGAAAGCTAGAAAAGCTATTATTTTAGAGACAAAGCTTACTGTATTAGCATTAGAACAGCAATGAGTAGCAGAGGACCACTTCACAAAACAGCAGTGTCTCACCCATGGCTGACACTTTCCATGACTGAAAATGATATCTAGAATATTGTTGACATTGACTTTAATCGTGGAAAAAGCTTAAAATTTCAACATGCCATTCAAAATGTAATTGGTGCCTACATACAGTTGTATCAAGAAAAAGTGTCACAACCTTAACAACTGAGAATGACATTGTTTTTTAAGCCCATGGTCTCTGGTAACACTGACGCATTATCTGCTGCCACGGCTATGATGATAACAATCAAAACTGAACCAGTCGGAAATGTATACTTTATAATAACGCAGGGACGTAATTTTTGCTTGTAGGAACATATCTTGCCTTATATAATGGAAATGTATGGGAGAAAATGGCTCTATTTATAAGGACATAATTTATTCATAAACAAGGGACTGGTGTATGCAGGATTTTGATAAATTTTGAGTGAAATGTTTATCTTTTCATTTCAGGTTATGAAAAGGTACATCAGTAATCCAGACAACTTGAAGTTGATGATGATCATGTTGAGAGAAAAATCTCGTAATATACAATTTGAAGCCTTCCATGTATTCAAAGTGTTTGTTGCCAATCCAGACAAGCCTCGACCTATCTTAGAGATTCTGTTACGAAATCAAGACAAACTTGTGGAATTTTTGACACGCTTCCATACAGACCGTTCTGAAGATGAACAATTCAATGATGAGAAAGCTTATTTGATTAAGCAAATTAAAGAACTTAAACCTCTCCCCTCAGACCAGTAGTTTGCAAAAAAACTACAAGTGATGAAGTGGCAGCATGCATAGTGGCTTAGTTTTCACTAGCTACTATTTGATTGAACCATGTCATCAGTCTGAAGCTTGAAGATTGTAGAGCTTCCCTAAGAATATTTCAGATTATCAGCTTTGTCTTTGGATTAGTGTGTGTGTGTGTGTGTGTGTGTGTGTGTGTGTGTGTGTGTGTGTGTGTGTGTGTGTGTGTGTGTGTGTGTGTGTACGTTTGTGTATGTATGTGTGTATCTGCTGCATGCATGTGTGCGTGTGCACATGTATACAATACATAGCTGCATCGTATTTTTAGTGTTTTTTACATTTTTATTCTATATTGTATATTGATTTTGGTACTGGTGCACCTAGTGTTATTGTTCTAGTTATATTTTTTTATTTCACCATTCTTATTTTATGTTTGTTATTGTTATTATTATCATTATATTATTATTATTATTATTATTATTATTATTATTATTATTATTATTATTATTATTATCATTATTATTCAATTCTATTTTTTTAAGGTTTTATTATTAATATTGTTGTTTTTACTATTATTATTGTTATTATTATTATTATTATTATTATTATTATTATTATTATTATTATTATTATTATTATTATATTGTTTTTGTGATTTTATCATTTAATATATTTTTTTTTTTATTCATCTTTTCCAGTGTGTGTGTGTGTGTGTGTGTGTGTGTGTGTGTGTGTGTGTGTGTGTGTAAGTGGTCCGTCAGATCAGTGCATTTTAATCTGGAACAGGGATTGTCAGCATGATGTCCTTGGGGCCAATGTTTGCATATTTATGAGTAACCCTGTTACATAGGGCATTCCAGATCTTTGTAAGTGGTCAAGTGTGAAAAGGTAGTCAGAAAGTGATTTTGCAATCCAGTTCATGCCATTGGTCTCAATATGTAATATTCTAAGTAAATTTCCAGTGACATAATCACCCTTTGGAAATAATGATTAAAAAAGCAAAGCTGTTAATTCAGTACAATATTATTGTCTAATGGTTACTGTTTGATGAATAATTCTGAGCTGCCACATATAAATTTCTTATGGACAAAATGTCTTTTATATTTGTACATAAGTGTATGTGAAATGGGGTGTGAATTTTATATATATTACCTATATAATATATATATATATATATATATATATATATATATTATATATATATATATATATTCATATATATCTATATATAATATATATATATATATATATATATATATATATCTATATATATCTATATATATATATATATATATATATATATATATATATATATATATATATATATATATATATATATATATATATATAGTTGGTTACCATGCTAGATTTAATTATTTCTTTGTTTTAATGTTATATTTCAGTACTTAAGATAATCCAAGTATTGTTCTTTGCAAATATAGTTATATTTCATGGTTCACTTACAAATCACCGTGCATTTTTGCATGTCACTAACAGGTGTAGATATTTCATTGTTGAGTTTCTCTAATGAAGACTTGAAAGGTCTTCTGTATGAACTCTCAAAGGTATTCCTATCCATAAACTATGATTTCTTAGTTTATGATAGCTTTGTTAATTAGGTAAATTTAGATTAATTGGCATTAATGAAGAATAAGCAACTATCCCTAATCCTTATTAATCTTTTATGTAAGATGCTCATATATGATTTCATCAAGAGGCTTAATATGTTTAGTTAAACTATGTGAGAAAGAGTAAAACTCTCCACTTAAGTCCATGTAGAAGGAAAAAATATGATGATCAGGGTTTTAAAATTTCAGTATAATTTGCTGTTGTTATACTTATGCAAGGTAAGGAAATATGAGACAAAGCATTATCTACACAAATAGAACAAGTTGGGATGCTGCCACTAGTTAAGCATATGGCATTGTGATATATTTCCAAGGGAAAGTGTCTTAGAATTTTACATTTGCATTGGTGGTTTATAAAATCAAGTCAGTCCATGATGATATATATATATGTATGGTTTTAGTTCTGGGGGTTTTAATTATAACTGGACAATTTCTTTTTACCAACTTAAGGGCTGCATAATTATTTTGTCCAGTACAATTAGAGAAGATACATATGGTATATTTAGTAAATTGAATTTTAATTCAGAATTTTCAATTTGTATAATTTTCATGATCTAATAATATTGGCTAGTGATTACATGCCAAAAAGTATATGAAATAGAAACAAATAGTATTTTCTTAAACCTTTATATTTTAAATATAAACACTTGTTGGTCACAGAGAATGAACAGGTCTGTGCAACTAAGTTATATTAATGCTGCATAGTATGAAACTGGCTAGTGCCATAAATGGTCTATAGAACGTAACATTAATGTGATTTTCTTGTCTTCTTATGCACTGGAACCACACATGCAGCCCTGATGAAGCAGTTTTCCAAACTATATATTTTTAACATCAGTGTTGCCTTCGATATGTACTATAGGCCTGTCTTCTTCCTCTTCCCCTCCACAGAAGTTCTAGCAGGGGAGTTATACTCCTGACAAAGATCAAGCAATTTTTTTTCACATTTAGATAGGATGTATGTCAAGTTGGTCTTATTCCAAAGCAGATATAAAGAACCAAGATACCATTGTATGCATTTCACAATTCATGATATATGTAGTATGGAGAGAGAGAGAGAGAGAGAGAGAGAGAGAGAGAGCATTCAGGGAATATTCATTATCGTAATGTATCTTTTTTTTGTATTCAAATTTTGGATCATTTAAAAGATTTGCTAAATCTTTGTTATAAGGTTTACAAATTTCTTGAAGTATTTTTCTTGTTGAGCCAAACATATCTCCCACCAAAGATTTCTTTCTGTATTTGTTGAAGACTTTGTGCATGTTTATGTTTTAGTTTTCATATGCTGTCAGTGATCTTGAAATGAAAGAAATGATTTTTAACATGAGGTGGAAGAAATCATTTTTTTAACATGAGGTGGATATAACATCCCAAGTGCATCTCACTCTGGAATCAATTTCAAAACTAGAACTCTTCAATTGCAACACTTTGGTTGAACCCCAGGAAATCATATGATTACATCCTCTTATCTTGACTTTCCATTCCTCTGTATAGTTATTATATTTAATCTTGTATAATTCCATTAAAGTAATAGCAATAATGAAATAAAATGTGGAAAGCAAAACCTCCAAAATCAAAAGGAATATGATATTTAAAAAAGAATGGTATTTGGTGATATATATATATATATCTGGAAAATGTCTCCCAGTGAGACTTTTATAGGAATTATTCTGCATGCACGAAAAACTAAATTGTTGTTCAAACACTGCAACTGTAAATGTAATTGTTTTTCCTCCTTTTCCACCACATGCTTCCATATATCCCTTGTAAAAACGAGAAATACGAGTAATTACGAAAACACATCTACATCCTATTATGTTAATTCTCATTCTGTAATCTGGCTCAATAATTGCCATTATGAACCCATACACAAACTGTTTGGGAATCAAAGGACTGTTTGGGAGTCGGAGCAGCAGATTACTGGGTAAGAAATAGCATATTAACATATGGAACATGTGTTTTCATGATGACTCATATTTCTTGTTTTTACAAGGGAAATATGTGAAGGCATGTGATGGAAAAGGAAGAACAATTATTATATTTACACCGTACCGTAGCGCCACCACACCGCGAGGCACATAATCTGAAAGAGTGCGTGGCGATAGAAAGGTAGATAAAAACATTTTCTGTTTATTTCTTTTGTGCAGCACTTTACATTTTTTTTTGTTTGTTTTCATGTACATTAATGTCTGTAGGGGTGACTTTCAACTTGCTGGAACACATTCCCTATTATTACTTGCTGAATGGGTTCGGTATATGGTAATTTCGATTTGCGGTAAGGTTTTCAGGAATGCATATGTTCCATATCAAGAGGGCTCATTGCATATTGAATATTTTGTTTGGAAACATAAAAACCAAGAAATAATGGAATAGATAAGTGGTATTGCCGTAGCATATGTTGTTTTGTTGCAAGCAAATTTCTGGTCTCAATATTGATTGACATGAACATTCCACTCGTATTCACAGTCCTCACAGACTCGGCAAAGTGGTGAGAAGTCTCTCTTCTTGGTTAAACAGAGATAACTAGAAAACAACCTGAAATGATAACAGTGGTTCACTCTTTACAATTAAGAATTGTTCAAGTGAAATATCCTTTAATATCATTATAGTGGAAAGGCTAAGAATTTGCTGTTGATGAAAGGAAGAGAAATGGAAATGGGAATCACCTTGAAACAAGTTCACGAAACACTGCTTTGGTCCAAGACTTAGACAATATCAGATGAATGATATCACCTACAATGAAGGGAAGAACTATGCCCCTCTGTGGTGCAGGTGAATGATTCCACCAATGACTATGGGTTTGTTTGTACTTGATGGCATCAATTGTTGAAGAATTCCTCACATTCAGTACACCATTTGATTCTTTTCTGCCTTGGAGCAACACTTGGACAATGTTAGTACCTTTGAGTAAAGTCATTAGGTGGTGCAGGTAACCCATGGTTGGACCACTGTTCCATAGTGTGGAAGTTCTGCCATCACCGGAAGTTTGTTTATATCCTTTGATTTTTGATGCATTGAATAAATTTGTGTACTCACTTAGAGATAGTGGTTGTAGAACATAAGGTCTCCCTGAAAACTGTAACATGTATTAACTACTGTGAATAGACAGTTTTCTTATATGTGTTGAAGGTAACAAAGAAATCTTGACCAGAGAAATTATTGATGAAGAGGAATGAGTTCTATAGGGACAAGAAAAAAAAAAAAAAAAAAAAGAATAAGAGAAAAAAGTCCATGAAAATCAATGCAGACACACATATTCGATTGATGGAACGGGGCAAAAGGGAGCAGAGAAAGGTGGGCATCGTGTAAAGAATATCTGAAGCTGGGAAGAGTTATACGTTCTTCATAAGGAAAAGCAAAATACTCTTCTGCTTAGGTTTCTAGGCACCAAACAGTGTGTTACAGTATACAGCTATAGAACATATGACACTCGTGTAGTTAGTTAGTTGCCAAACACTCATGCACACACACACAACGTGTAGTGTAGTGGTTAGCACGCTTGGGTCACAACCAAAAGGGCCTGGGTTTGAGTCCCAGGTAAAAGTAAAGTGGGGGGCTTACGCTGTATCAGCGCGTAGCTGCAGGCGCTCATCTCCCGTCTCCTTGGCCTTTGAGCCTGTGGTGGAGTAGTCCCTTACCCCGGGACATGGGGCCAGCATGAAATCCGGGTTTCCACAGTTTACCTTCCCTAGGTTGCCCTAGGTACCCATTTATCAACCAGTGAAGGATGAAAACCTGGGTGAGGTCCGCGCCGTCCTCGTCCGGGATCGAACTCGGACCCACGGATTCGTAGCCAGACGCACTAGCCACTGCACCGAGGCAAATGGACAAGCCTCTTAATGTGTATCTAGCTCCTGTTCACCTTTTTCTTGTTTTTATGTAGGAGGGAGGCAGCCTAGGGCAACAAAAATGGAACTAAAAAGCCCAGTGAAGTGCCAATCCCTGGGAAAGTTCCAATTCAGTAGCCAGAAGAATGGGATAAGTGTCTTGATACCTCCTTCTTGAAAGAGTTCAAGTAATAGGCAGATGGAAATACAGAAGCAGGGAGAGTTCCAGAGTTTACCAGAGAAGGGGATGAAAGACTGAGAATACTGGTTAACTTTTGCATTAGGGAGGTGGACAATATGGTGTGAGAGGAAGAGGCAAGTCTTGTGCAGCGAGGCCGCGGGAGCAGGGAAAGCATGCAGTTAGCAAGATCAGAAGAGCAGTTAGCATGAAAACAGCGTTAAAAGATAGCAAGAGAGGCAACATTGCGGCAGTGATAAAGAGGCTGAAGACAGTCAGTCAGAGGACAGGAGTTGATGAGATGAAAAGATTTTGATTCCACCCTGTTCAATAGAGCTGTATGAGTGGAGCCTCCCCAAACATGTGAAGCATACTCCATACATGGACGGATAAGGCCCCTGTATAGAGTTAGCAGTTGGGGAGGTAAGAAAAACTGGCAGAGACGGCTCAGAACACCTAATGTCATAGAAGCTGTTTTAGCTAGAGAGGAGATGTGAAGTTTCCAGTTTAGATTATTAGTAAAGGATAGACCGAGAATGTTCTGTGTAGAAGAAAGGGAGAGTTGAGTGTCATTGAAGAAGAGGGGATAGTTATTTGGAAGGTTGTGTCGAGTTGATAGGTGGAGAAATTGAGTTTTTGAGGCATTGAACAACACTAAGTTTGCTTTGGCCCAATCAGAAATTTTAGAGATCAAAGGTGAGAGGTTCTGAGGCTTCCCTGCGTGAGCTGTATACTTCCTGAAGGGTTGGTTGTCTATGGAAAGACGTAGAAAAGTTCAAGGTGGTATCATCAGCATAGGAGTGGATAGGGCAAGAAGTTTGGTTTAGAAGATCATTGATGAATAACAGGAAGAGTGGGTGATAGGACAGAACCCTGAGAAACACCACTAAGTAGATTTAGGGGAAGAACAGTGACCGTCTACCACAGCAGCAATAGAGCGATCAGAAAGGAAATTTGAGATGAAGTTGCAGAGAGAGAAGGATAGAAGCGGTAGGAGGGTAGTTTGGAAATTAAAGCTTTGTGCCAGACTATGAAAAACTTTTGATATGCCTAGAGCTACAGCCAAAGTTTCACCAAAATCTCTAAAAGAGGATGACCAAGACTCACTAAGGAAAGCCAGATCACCAGTAGAGCGGCCTTGACGGAAGCCATACTGGCGATCAGATAGAAGATTGTGAAGTGATAGGTGTTTAAGAATCTTCTTGTTGAGAATAGATTAAAAAACTTAAGATAAGCAGGAGATTAAAGCAATAGGGCGGTAGTTTGAAGGATTAGAACGGTCACCCTTTTTAGGAACAGGCTGAATGTAGGCAAACTTCCAGCAAGAAGGAAAGGTAGATGTAGATAGACAGAGTTGAAAGAATTTGACTAGGCAAGGTGCAAGCACGGAGGCAGTTTCAGAGGACAATAGGAGGGACCCATCAGGTCTATAAGCCTTCCGAGGGTTTAGGCCAGCGAGGGCATGGAAAACATCATTACGAAGGATTTTAATAGGTAGCATGAAGTAGTCAGAGGGGGAGAGGAGGAGGAGGAACAAGCCGAGAATCATCCAAGGTAGAGTTGTTAGCAAAGGTTTGAGCGAAGAGTTCAGCTTTAGAGATAGATGAGATGGCATTGGTGCCATCAGGTTGAACTAAAGGATGGAAAGATGAAGAAGTAAAGTTGTTGATGTTTTTAGCTAGATGCTAGAAGTCTCGAGGTGAGTTTTATCTGGAAAGATTTTGACACTTTCTATGAATGAAGGAATTTTTGGCTAGTTGAAGAACAGACTTAACATGATTCCGGACAGAAATATAAAGCGCATGAGACTCAGGTGATGGAAGGCTCAAGTACCTTTTGTGGACCACCTCTCTATCATGGATAGCACTAGAGCAAACTGTGTTAAACCAGGGTTTGGAAGGTTTAGGTCGAGAGAAAGAATGAGGAATGTACGCATCCATGCCAGACCCTATCACCTCTGTTATGCGCTCAGCACTCAGAGACGGGCCCCTGAGTGACTGAAGTCGAAGCCAGGTGGTGGAAAACTCAGAAGATTCAAGAGCGTGGGCATGAGAGCATGTTAAGTCGTTGCAGACATAGACGCAACACCCAGCTTTGGAACGACAATGAGGATAGAGAAAGTAGGAGGGAACAGAAAAGGGGTTACTGTCAGTTGCCTCAGACACCTGTGTTTCAGTGAGGAAAAGATGAGGTTTAGTAGAGGAGAGGTGGTGTTCTACAGATTGAAAATTAGATCGAAGACCGCGAATGTTGCAGAAGTTGATAGAGAAAAATGTGAGAGGGGTGTCAAGACACTTAAGGTCAATACCAGAAGAGCAGTCTGACCTGGAGACATTTATGGTTCCCTCCCCAGACGGGGACTCCGAGGCTGGTGTAGGAGTGGCCATATTATTTTATTAAAATTTTGAGTGAAGGATGTGTGTGTAACTAAGCGCATGTAGTTTTGTGTGGAGGAAGAGGTTTTTAAAGGGTAGGCTGTGACTACTCCCTTGTGTTATGAGACACAGGGAAACGTTCAGTGAGGTCACAGCTGGTTTTGATGAGAGCTCACAGCACCCCCTAATCCAGTGCTTTAGACCTCGCTGGGAGTAATTACCGTTTCGGCAGGTGTCTACTGCCTCCTCCTGCAGGAAGTAGGTACGGGATATAACTCGAGGGGTTGTGGCCTCGCTGTCCTCGCTGTGTGTAGTGTGTGATGTGGTTTCAGGTCTACCCGAAGATCGATCTATGAGCTCTGAGCTCGCTCCGTAGGGAAAGGCTGGCTGGGTGACCAGCAGGGGACAG
This sequence comes from Callinectes sapidus, assembly GCA_020233015.1. NCBI lineage: Eukaryota > Metazoa > Arthropoda > Malacostraca > Decapoda > Portunidae > Callinectes > Callinectes sapidus. The sequence continues at coordinate 12,909,566 of CM035184.1, forward strand.
TGGTTAATAACACACACACACACACACACACACACACATAAAAGAACATGAAAAAATTAGGGAAGCTGCAAGAACCCGTCAGACCTATTCGTGGCAGTCCCTGTGTGAACACCTGCCTATTTCCACCTATCATCCTCATCTATAAGCTTACTTACAAATCAAATTATACAGTGTTTTCAACTTTGGTGGACTGAAGTGAGAGGTGATAAGCTGTCATTAATTTTATTGGTTTCTAAGCGGCTCGGTCAGGATCCTGGCGGTTTGTAGGGTGAAGCGAGCCTTTTTAAGACTTATTTCACACGAATAGTTTTTACTCTGGTGGTTAGAACGGCGTGGTTCATAAATCAATGAAATTAAATGTGACCCTTCACACACTGACGGCGAAGCTTAATGGAGAGTTTGTTGAACAAGCAAGTGTTACCACACATGTCCTATTCTTACATATTAATTATAAGAACAAACTCTCTCTCTCTCTCTCTCTCTCTCTCTCTCTCTCTCTCTCTCTCTCTCTCTCTCTCTCTCTCTCAATGCTGTAAACAGTTTATTATGGCCATCCATATAGCTAACGCACAATTTTGATATTCATTTAGCAATGGTGTTACACAGCCTATATATATATATATTGTTGCGGCGGCGCTTAGTGTGAAGATAGCGTTGGCAATGCTACCAGATTGGCAATGATGACATTGGTGCAGAAGTGGTAGTGAGGGCTGGAGTTTGCGGCCAGGTGGATATCTTGTGCCTGATTGGCCAGTAGAAGGGACGCGACTAGGACGCGGCTAGAGGGGACAAGGGAAAGGGGGGCTGTTGTCAGCAAATAGTTTCGGCGCCTGCCTGTCTCCCTGAGGAAGTGTTCCTGCCCTGTTTGTGTTGTCGTATAAGTACTGTGTGACATCCTGTATTAACTCTTGTGTGCCAGTAAAGTAAGGAAGTTGTGCCTTGCCTTTAACTGCCTTCCTGCCTCTCTGAGTAAGTCTGGGGTCTGTGGGTCTGTACCTCGCTTCCCTTGCTAGCCACGAATCTTCGCCGAGAAGTGTCCCTGTGTGTGTATGCTGCCGACCCCGTCCTGTATGCTGTCCTGAGGGTGACGCTGTTGGTACTTGGTAAGAGTGTACCTGTCGTCGCCTTGGAAGCTGTGTGTTGGTGTGTGTTGGACAGGGGGCCAGCATAACAATATATATATATATATATATATATATATATATATATATATATATATATATATATATATATATATATATATATATATACGTAAAAGCCTTTAGACCATTAATTGCAAACTACAAAACTTGAAGTTTATTAAGAGAAAATAGCTATAGACACATTGGAAAAGAAATATATAATTCTCTCTCTCTCTCTCTCTCTCTCTCTCTCTCTCTCTCTCTCTCTCTCTCTCTCTCTCTCTCTCTCACACACACACACACACACACACACACAGAGAGAATGGCAACATTGTAAGAAAAATACACAACTGGCAACTCAGACGTGCTGGAAGCAGCCGAAGCAGCCAAGAGAGGTGTGGACCACAGATCGGCACACTAGTGTTGCAAGCTGGATCGGGTGCAGTTTTCTTGTGATAATTCCGAACCATCATTATTGATATTTATCATGAAAACATTGTTTCGACAAATCGTAGCTTCCAAATTGTTAATATCACCTTTACATACGTTTCATCACTTACATCTCACCTCTCCGTGTGTTATGTAAAATAAGCTAAGTCGGCATTGTTTCGAATGAAACTATTTATCCTACTTTTGATAATTGAGATGTCTACATGTCCTGTTCATGTAGGTTGAAGGCAGCGCTGAAGCTATTGATCCTGCTGTTCAACTCATGACAGGTCAGTCTATCGGATGCTATCAATACTTACCTAGACGTGGCACTTGGTTCATCTTCAGGTATGGATGAAGTTGCTGGTCGTAATGGACAACAGATATTGCGGCATTTTTGGGGGGATGGGAGGCAGGGGGGATCAGGTGCACGGAGAGAAGCTGAGGGCGTAGTGTCATTCATCCATCTTGCAGGGTTGTGATTTTCTCAATAGTATTTGCATTTTTCCAAGTCCCTTTTTTCATAGGAAAGAGTTGCTCAGTAGAGAAAATGTGTGTGCGCGCGCCTGTGTGTGTGTATGTGTGTGTGTGTGTGTGAGTGTGACTGAAGTAATGGAGGGCCAAGTATTTACCTACTGTTCTGTACAAAGTACATGATCCCCCAGTTGTTCGTATTAATCTGGTGTCCAGGCTGTTTGTCTATAACTGTGCGTATCGTAGGCTGACTGTTTGCTTAACGAGGAGCACCTGCCATGTCTGGTGTTTATTCTCATTGGATGTTCATTGTCTTGCCGAGCCCACATATTACGTTTTTCATGTGGCTGTTAGGGGCGTTTAGTATTGTGTTCAATGAGAGGAAGAAAATATTGAAAAAAAAAAAAAATCTAAGGAGTGATATGACAGTAATGATTGCTATGATATTTCTTATAATATGTGATGAATTGTGGGTGTGACTCGTAATATTTTGTGTATGGATGATATTAAAGTGTGTGATTTTCTTTTCTATTATATGATATCTGGGAAAAAACTTGTTTCTTATAATGTTTATGTATGTAAATGAACTTCCCAACTTCATACAACAATAACGTTGGTTTGGAGTATACGAGTATTCCATCTTAGGTGGCCACCCAAATATATGCTTTGTTTTCTATAAAAAGAGAAAGGACCACACTGAATCACAGGCTGTTATAAAAGAAAAAAATCCTGCATTGCACCACAGAGAGTCGCTAAGGACAGGTATAGAATATTTGCAGATTGGTGGACAGTTGATAAGTGGGAACAGTTGCGAGTCTCTGGTAAGGACGGCATACTCTATGGTATTCACAATGTTCATATTCATCCTTGGGAGTATCATAAGATAAAATGCGAGATGAAATATGTACTTAACGAGAGATTATGGATTTAATGGAAATGTTTTTTTGTTTTTTGTTTTTTCGTTTGTTTGTTTGTTCCCGAGAGCAATTCCATAGCATCCGAAGGCCTGTGTGTTGAGCTGAATGGCGCGCCTCGCCTTGGCGTGAGTGATATTCTAATTATTAAGATTGTACATACTCCACTTTAATTTTGTATCATAAGAACACACCCATAAACTTGTCTAGTCTTTTAAACTTCCCATTGTCTGAGCACTAACAATAAGATTATTGAGTCTGTTCCACTCGTCATCTACCCTATTTGAAAACCAGTTCCATCTTATTTCTCTCCTAAACCCAAAATTCTCCATCTTTATTTTCGGTTCTAATCTGATAATTGACCCTTAGAACCTTGCTAATATCCTCTTTATTGTAACCCCTATGCCACTTAAATAATTCTATCAGGTCCCTCTTCAACCTTCGTCTCTCTAAGGAATGCAAATTCAGTGCCTTTAATTTCGCTTCGTTTGGAATATTCCTCAACCCTTGTATCCTTTTAGACATTTTCTTTTGCACTGATTCTAGTAGATCTCTATCCTTCCTAAAATGTGGGGACCAGAACTGTACCGCATAATCTAAATTTTGTGTAACCAGCTTTAATATAACTTTTGCTTTAAATCCTTTGTCTTTGGCAGCTTCGTCAAATGATTGTCATACTGGGTCACTTTCCTCCCACAGTCACTCTTTCTAGTGTCCATTTGGCATTATTATGTATGGAATAATAAATCACCAACGGTCTACTATAAAACAAAGTAATGTAATTTCAATGTGAACTGAGGCCACAGGCCAACAAGTCTTGGTATAGTATGGAAAGGTTACTCTGCTCAGGCAGCAATGAACCGGCTCCACCCCTGTCTATTAAATACTGATGAAAATTCCTAACTTGCCTATTCGTATGTGGTCAGACTTAGATTTATATTAACAAGAAATGATGCTTAATAATTTTCTTGCTTATTTAAGAATATATCTCTACACTGATTGTGCTTCATATTTGCATCTGGCGTGATTATCAACTAGCTTTAATTTCCAAACTACCCTCCTACGGGTTCTATCCTTCTCTGTGCAACTTCATCTCAAGTTTCCTTTCTAATCGTTATATTGCTGCTGTGGTAGACGGTCACTGTTCTTCCCCTAAATCTATTAGGTGGTGTTCCTCAAGGGTCTCTCCTATCACCCACTCTCTTCCTATTATTCATCAATGATCTTCTAAACCAAACTTCTTGTCCTATCCACTCCTATGCTGATAATACCACCTTGCACTTTTCTACGTCTTTCCATAGACGACCAACCCTTCAGGAAGTATACAGCTCACGCAGGGAAGCCTCAGAATGCCTAACTTCTGATCTCTCTAAAATTTCTGATTGGGGCAAAGCAAACTTAGTGTTGTTAAAAAACTCAACTTCTCCACCTATCAACTCGACAAAACCTTCCAAATAACTATCCCCTCTTCTTCAATGACACTCAACTATCCCCTTCTCCTACACTGAACATTCCCGGTCCATCCTTTATTTGTAATCTAAACTGAAAACTTCATATCTCTCTAGCTAAAACAGCTTCCATGAAGTTAGATATTCTGAGCCGTCTCCACCAGTTTTACTCACCACCCCAACTGCTAACTCTATACAGGGGTCTCATCCGTCCGTGTATGGAGTATGCTTTACATATTTGGGGAGGCTCCACTCATACAGCTCTATTGAACAGGGTGGAAACAAAATCTTTTCGTCTTATCAACTCCTCCCCTCTGACTGACTGTCTTCAACCTCTTTCTCATTGCCGCAATGTTGCCTCTCTTGCTCTCTTTTACCGCTATTTTCATGCTAACTGCTCTTCTGATCTTGCTAACTGCATGCTTCCCCTTGCTCACGCGGCCTTGCTGCACAACTCTTGCCTTCTCCTCTCACCCCTATTCAGTCCACCTCTCTAATGCAAGAGATAACCAGTATTCGCAGTCTTTCATCCCTTTCTCTGGTAAACTCTGAAACTCTCTCCCTGATTCTGTATTTCCACCTGCCTATGACTTGAACTCTTTCAAGACACTTATCCCATTCTTTTGGCTCATGAATCTGAACTTTCCCAGGAACTGGCATTTCGGTGGGCCTTTTTGTTTTATTTTTTGTTGCCCTTGGCCGCCTCCCTTATATATATATATATATATATATATATATATATATATATATATATATATATATATATATATATATATATATCCTGTTCCTGTGTTCCTGTGTTGTAGTTTAGGACAGAAGTCCTGGGCCACGCTGATGCGCCGCCCTCAGTTGTTTCTCGTTGTTGTTGTTTGATGCAGCAAGCTGTTTCCCTCCGCTGTTTGGTAGTAGTGTGGGATTGCAGGTTTGTCTGGTATTGTTCTTAAGTGTTTGTCTAATTCGGCTTTGAAGGTTGAGAGGGTTCCCGTTTGTTCCCGAAGTTGTTGGGGGAGACAGTTGTACAGCCTTGGGCCACGTATAGCCAATGATGATTCTTTCATGGTTTGTAAGCTTCTCAATGTTCTCTTTAGACGTGGGATTACGCACAATCTTCCTCTTCTGATGTTGCGTATAGTCCTTATTTTGTCTTCATTTTCCAAATTTGGCACTATTTCGTTGATAATCTTCCATACATACATTATCATATATCTTTCTCTACGTCTTTCCATTGAGTACATGTCAAGATGTTCCAGTCTCTGCCAGTAGTCCATGTTGTCTAATCCCTTGATGCGTGATGTGTATGTTCGTTGGACTCCCTCTAGTTTCCTTATTTGTCCAATGCTGGTGGGGCTCCACAGCTGACAACAATACTCCACTATTGGTAATATGAGTGCCTTATATAGCGTGATTAATGTATGTGCATCTCTTGTTTGGAACGTTCTAAATATCCCCCCCATATTTCTTCTGGCCTTCGCTACAACATTTGTGATATGGCAATCAAAACTGGCATTGTCACTTATTGTTACCCCCAAGTCACGTAAGTGGTTGCTCTGATTTATGATGGCTCCTTCTGGTGTTGTATAATCTTCGTTGGCTATTGCGTGTTTCGGCTGTCTGTATCATAGCAACTCGAATTTGGAGCTGTTGAATGCCATATTGTTCAATTCTGCCCAATTATATATGATTCTTAGGTCGTCCTGTATCATTTTGAAGTCTTCTTGGTTTTTTATTACACCGAGGATTCTTGTATCATCTGCAAATTGCGATGTCTTGCAGTACCGTGTATTACAGTCTATGTCTCCGATATAGACGAGGAAGAGGAGGGGGCCAACCACTAAGCCCTGTGCCACTCCGCTCCTCACTTCTGTCTTCTTTGATTCAATACCCTCAACCATCACAGACTGTGTTCTGTTCTCGAAAAAATGTTCTAGCCACTTGTGCAGCTTACCTCTTATCCCACTATGTGCAAGTTTTTGTATTAAGGTCGAATGATCCACCTTGTCGAAGGCCTTGGAGAAATCCAGATAGATTACATCGGCCCCATCTCCGTCTTGCAAGGTATTCAGTATGTCCAGCCTGTGCTGTAGGAGCTGTGATACACACGATCTTCCGCTTCTAAATCCATGTTGTCCAATATTATACAGCGATTGTTCCTCTAGGTATTTGGTTATTTGTTTAACAATCATTCTTTCAAATATTTTAATTACATGTGACGTGAGAGCCACAGGCCTGTAGTTTCTTGCTTCTGTTCTTGGTCCACTTTTGTATATAGGTGTGATTATTCCGTGTTTTAGTAGGTTTGGTATTTCGCCAGTGTCCAGCGACTTTCTCCACAGCATTTGAAGTGGTGTGGATACAGCTGACACACATTGCTTCAGCAGCACCGCTGGTATGCCATCTGGTCCTGCAGCAGAGTAGGTGTTTATTTCTCGTATGGATAATTCTATGTCAATCTTATTTATTTCTACTTCGCTCATTTGTGTTTCTGCAGGAGGAGTTGTTGCTGTCTGCCAGTGGTTCCTTGTGTCTGGGTTTTGGGTACTGAATGCCGATGTGTATTGATGGTTTAGTGCTTCACTCATCTTCTGTGGGTCGCTGGTGAGGTGTCCCTGATACTTGAGTGGCCCTATGGTTGTGCGTGTGTTAGCTTTCCTCTTGGCGTACTTGAAAAAGTATTTGGGGTTCTCCTTTATGGTGTTTATAGCTCTCTGTTCCTCCGTCTTTGCTTCTCTCTCATATGATTGCCTTAGTTCCCTTTCTATTCGTTCTAGTTTTTGTTTTATTGTATTTCTGCTTTCACAGTTGAGTAGTCGTTTGTTTAATTTTGTCCTTTTCCTCATGAGTGTTCTTCTTTCTCTTGGAATAGAGTAGCTTTTTAGCTGTCTCTTTCTAGGTATATGTGTTGCACATATTTTCAGGAGTTTGGATGTAAAATGTTGGTACATTTCAACAGTCGTCTGTCGACTCATCTCTTCTTGCCAGTCTACATTTGATACTTCACTGTTGATAACTCTCCAATCTATTTGGTCGTGGAAGAAATTCAATGACTGGAAGTCTTCGGTGTTTGTTAACATTTTGCTTGTTATACGGTTGGAAAGCAGTGTTGTATCGATCATCATAAGCCGGTGATCTGAGATTTCTGTATCTTCGGCCCTTACGTCGCTTATTAATTCTTCGTCGTTTGTAAGAAGTATGTCTAGGATATTATTTTCTCTCGTTGGTACCCGAATGATCTGTTTTAGTATTAAGTTTTCCATCATTGTAAAAAGCAGATTAGCTTGTTGTCTATCCTCCATTGTTCCTCCGTATATTGTTATGTCATCCCATTGTATATTTGGCAAATTGAAATCCCCAATTATTAATATCGTGGGTTCTGGGGCTCCTAGCTTCCTCACTTCATGTTCGATAGCCTTCAACACTTCTAGCATGTTTGCTGTTGAACATCTTGGTGGTCTGTATACGGTAGCCAGTAGGATTTCTGTATATAGATAATGGCATATTCTACCTCTCCGTTTGAGTCTGCAGCTATCTTTATTGTGTCTTTTGCGATGTCATTTCGTGTATATATATATATATATATATATATATATATATATATATATATATATATATATATATATATATATATATATATATATATATATATATATAAAGATTTTATTTCCTTTTTATGTTTTTGAATATTATTTGTCTTGTAAAAGAAGACAATGATTCACTGGTGCCTGACTTGCTACAGGATCAGTACAACACCTGAATAGGTCAAGCAGAGTTGATTCTTGACCTGTTTAAGTAGATTACATTTTCTAATACATAATATTCAATTTTGGTTTAAATGTTTTTTACTCTGATTTTAATTGATTAAAATCACGACTTAAATAATTTAATTTAAATTAAAAAAAAACTGTTATTCGGTATAACACACACGCACACCCACCCATCCACCCACCCACCCACCCACCCACACACACACACACACACACACACACACACACATCACTTGTAGCGCAAATACAGAGTGGGAAGAGGTCGTCATCCTCTTAATATTATAGATTAATATTTGGAGGTAGATAAGGGATTTTTGGGGGAAAAAATGTAAACCACGCGCGCGCGCGCATACACACACACACACACACACACACACACACACACACACACACACACCGCGTAGTGTAGTGGTTAGCACGCTCGGCTCACAACTGAACGGGCCCGGGTTTGAGTCCCGGGCGCGGCGAGGCAAATGGGCTAGCCTCTTAATGTGTATCGAGCCCCTGTTCACCTAGCAGTAAGTAGGTACGGGATGTAAGTCGAGGGGTTGTGGCCTCGCTGTCCCGGTGTGTAGTGTGTGATGTGGTTTTAGCCCTACCCGAAGATCGGTCTATGAGCTCTGAGCTCGCTCCATAGGGTAAAGGCTGGCTGGGTGACCAGCAGGCGACCGCGACAGTGAATTACACACACACACACACACACACAAAAAAAAAAAAAAATAAATAAATAAATAAAAATAAAAAAAGATATTTGTTACCAAGACATATAAACTATTTAGGAATTTACTACGTTGTTTTTCTTTCCACAATTATGATTAAATTACAATTAATTTTGTGGTAAAATTAATTACAATTACAATTAATTCCTAGAGCTCTGAATTCAATAACAATTACAATTATAAGATTTGTGTAATTAATCACACACAATGTGTGTGTGTGTGTGTGTGTGTGTGTGTGTGTGTGTGTATATATATATATATATATATATATATAT
>CM035184.1:12927680-12960695 GCA_020233015.1 Callinectes sapidus
AGAGAGAGAGAGAGAGAGAGAGAGAGAGAGAGAGAGAGAGAGAGAGAGAGAAAGAAAGAAATTGTTGTAGGGTACATGAGAGAGAAAATTGCCAAGACAGAAGATGAGTGTTGAAGGATAAGAAAGCGACTCTATTATAATTTTCTGGATCATAGAGCACTTAATGTAAACCCTATCATTGGTACAAGATGATGGGCATTGTAAAAAAAGGCAAGGTGATACAAATAAGAGCTATGTCTGTCATCTTATCTCATTCACAGAGTTTCTGCCTTCAACGCTCATCTTCTGTCTTGGCAATACTTACTCTCATGTACCCTTCCACTTTCCCCCCCTCCCCCCCCCTCTCTCTCTCTCTCTTACAGAGACTACTCATGTAACCCTCTGTCATAGTGTTTCGTAACTTGGCGTCTTGCCTTTGCCAGTGCATTGCCAAGGCGTCTTCATTTCTTTTAATAGACTCATTGGAGTTTTCAAGATATGATTCTAGTAAAAGTTTGATGTGGATTCTACATTAGATTTCAATGTCAGCAGAGTTCTTGAATTCAGATCGATTATAGACTGCATCAGTATATTTTTACCTGATGAGAATATAACCTTGTCGATATACTTTTGACAAATTAATAGATAATGACAACATTGAACTTAAAATCAATGTGGTAAACACAACTGTATATATTTTTAGCTATCTATTCCATTCCAATTGTCAGTGGTAACTGACATATTCTGCTAATAAATTACTCAGATTCGGTAGTCTGTTTTCAGAAATACATCATTAGTCTTAGATAGTTTTTCGAAAACACTGCTTTTGATTGTTGCAGGAGGAGTCCAAACCAGACGTTGGAAATAACTCAGATGAGCGACAGTTACCCTCGAAGACCATACATTCATGTTACTGCTGTTGGCCCCAAATCAGTCCCTTCTTCAGGCAGGTAAGAGTCGTCATCATTGCTGCTCAAGTTTACACGTGGTACACGTCCGCTGGTATAGTGTGTGGTCTTACTGTGGTGTGTTTCAGATGATCTTGAGCATCGTGATGGGCCTGGGTGGTCTCGCGATCGGCACTATCTACGCCTACCCTGCCGTAGCCCTAGCGCGGTGGGAGGATGCCGATTTCAAGTTGACTACCACTCAGAGTACTTGGTTCGGTGAGCTTCGTATCTAATGTATAACACGCGAAAGTCGACAACACACACACACACACACACACACACACACACACACACACACACACACACACACACACACACACACACATTAATCGGCGCATACATCGAAAAAATTGGGAGACCGATCCAAGTTATCCTATTTTTCTTTTTCCCACATTTTACACGACAGTGACCACTAAAAGTTGATAATGATCTGTCTAATGTATCATTTAGATAAAATACTGCGCATTGTACATGACACAGGCCACATGTGGCACACACAACACACACACACACACACACACACACACACACACACACACACACACACACACACACACACACACACACACACACACACACACATATATATATATATATATATATATATATATATATATATATATATCCATTGAAAATACATCATTTGTGTGAACGAAATCTGGGGTAGCCACTGCCTCTTGGTTACTGTCAGCTGTAAACAAGCCGTGGTACATGACACCCATTTTGAGTCACTAATGGCCCGGATAAGTCAAATGACACGGATGATGTTAGAGCTATCAAGGGTATTTCAGCCAGTATATCAGCTTAGTGGCTTAATCAATCAAAGAGCAAAAAATGCTATCGTGATAGAACGTGTTTCTTTCTTTTTTTATTCAAAAGTCACGACGTTTCGTCTTTGCAAAAGTTTTATCAGGTGCATGTCATGGTGTACATAAAGAGAGAGTGAAGATCCAACCACGTACGCATATGTAAGGCAGATGAAATGTGAAATCCCACAAGAGCTTCTCATCCATCTTTCATGGTTAAGAAGTTGTTTCTACTATCAACAACTTCCGGGCCCAGAGAAAACTCAATGTCATATGTGTAAAATGAATGTAAGGTAATGGAGAAGACTACAAATATCTGGTTCTTGTACCTGTGACTTTACCAGCGTTTTGTTTGTCTGTGACTATTAGATGGTTGATTGCCGTTCATTGGCCAGTTAACTGTTGTATTGATCCTTAGGACTTTGGAAATGATGGAGGTCTTTCACCAGTTTCATTTAATCTTTCAGATCTTCTTGTTCGAGTCCCAGTTTCTTTTCAATATTATGTTTGTAGCAGGAAAATAAGGAAGAGGGAAAAGCAAAACATGTCATCTTGCTGTCTCGATAATATGCTCGTAAATGACAATGAGGCTGCTCGATAGGTGATAAATAGGTGAAAATAAATAATGAAGATGTGTTGTAGCTTAGGTTGAGTTGAGTCATGATCCAAATATATTCAGAAAGTTATCATGTACGTTATGGTGGACTGTATGTGGAAGCAAAACTTAGGAAGAAGACCCTTTATAGTAATGTAGCATCTCGAGATGTGTGACGTATTGAACAAATGTTGTGTCTTGCAGCGTCCACGCCGATGGTGGTGGCGGTGGTGGTCAGCGTGTTAGCCGGGGTGGTGGTGGAGCGCCTTGGAGCCCGTCTGTGTCTGATCATTGGCACATGCGTCCTCTGCCTCACTTGGATCATGATTGGCCAGGCCACAGACTTCTGGGTCCTTCTCCTCGCTCGAGTCATTCAAGGCGTTGTAGGTGAGCCTCTAGGAATCCTTCCTTACCTTTCAAATCCATCACTGGAAGAACATTGCAAACAAATATCAGGAATAAAAAGCTCAGTGACTTACAGTTCATATTATTGATAAAATTAATTTTGTAGGAAAGATGTGACAGAGCCTATCCGAAAATCAGTGTTATATTTCATTGTCGATGATATTGCTTGACGGTTCAATAAAGGCGGTGTCACACTAGCACTTTTTCCGTCGATTAATGCGATTTCCGTCGACTTTTCATAGTTCTGCATGAACTTATCGCATGAATTTGTCAGACGATGGGGATCGTTTCCGTCGGCAAATTTCCGCTTTTGTTTACATATCCTGGACCAAGACCAAGACTTTCTGTATCTCTTCAACGCTCTGGAAGTGCACCAGAACGCTTTGTTAAGGCAGGGAATCAACATCCAAGGTGGACACGCCTTTCAGAAGAGTTCCTTATAAGAAGCCATACGTGCCCCTGGACCACACGGACGATTGTTATTAAAAAAAGACCTGAAAAGAGCGGTCTGTGCCGACTAAGGATACTTGGTGCCGACGGAAAGTATCAGACGAAACACCGTTTGTGTGTGACAGGCCGCAGCCAGGTTATCGTCGATTTTCAGAAAGACGACGGAAAAAGTGCTAGTGTGACACCGCCTTAAGTCAGATGTAATGTGCCTTGTTTTTATTGTTTTTTCCTGTTGCAGCTTCGGTGAATATGGTGATGGTAGTAGTATACCCTGCAGAGGTGAGTCAAGTGGAATGGCGGGGCATCATGATTGGTGTGATCGAGGCTATGATAATGCTGGGCGCATTACTGACCTACCTAGGAGGTCTTATCTTTTCACCCAGCCTTCTAGCCTACACTTTCGCCGCTGTTCTCGTACCTCAGCTAATACTCTTCTTCTTCTTACGGGAGTCCCCGCTATGGCTGGCGAGGCGGAACCGCGAGGACGATATCGTGGAATCACTTACGTGTCTTCGAGGTGACGGTGTTGACATGAGGTCTGAGCTTGAGCTTATCAAGTCCACCGTCTGCACAGGGAAAGTACACGATTCAACATCTGCAGAACAACTAATGCTGTTGTTTAGAAAACCCGTATATTTAAGACCCATTACTCTTTGCGTCTTAGTTTTACTCTTTAAAGAGTTAACTGGACAATACGCCGCCATCATCTACACCGTCAAGATGTTCCAGTTGGCTGGTTCCACTCTAGACCCTTACTGGTGTGCAGTAGTGACAGGTGCGATGCGATTCTTACCCTGCTTCCTGTCTTGGATATTGGTGGAAAAACTTCCACGTCGTCTTCTAATGTCCATTTGCATGACTGTGACGGCCATATCCCTCGCCGTTCTAGGGACCTTCCTGTTGGTGTGGCCAGACTCAAGCAACGACCTTAGGCCACACATGGGGTTGGTGCCTATCGTATGCCTCTCAATATTCACTCTGGCTTATGGCATTGGCGTCGGCCCCATCTCATGGACAATAGTGGAAGAGCTCCTTCCTTCACAAGTGAGGAACATTGGCACTGGGATCACCAATACTTGTTTCAGCATTTTCCAGAGCATTGTAGGCCTCACTTTCCCTTTAATTGTGATGGCTGTAGGAGTGGGCGGAGTATTCATCGCATACTCCTTGTGCTCAGCGTGTGGAGTATTATTTGTGATTATCTGTCTGCCAGAGACACAGGGGAGATCCTTTACAGAGATACAGACTAAGTTTAGATCATCAAAAGAAAATGTCAGAATAGTATAAGGTCTATGTATTTAATTTCTTCCGTCATTAACACATTCAAGAAGTCATTGTTAATGCATCAATTTGTGAATAATCCTCAAATTTGTGTTCATGTAAACTCCATCAAATGTGAAATGTTATGCTGAGTTATGTATCTGTCACTATGGGTTCACCTTTTTCTTACAAGTGATTGTTCCTACGTCTCGTACCTCAAGTGTTTACAATGAAGGGGATGAAAGAGTGAATATACATACTGATTGAATCTTGCATTAGTATGGTGAATGAAATATAAGTGAGAGTAGGTACTGTCTTGTGCAATTAAGCCGAGCAAGTGGGGTAGGCATACATTCAACAAGTGCAGAAGAACATGTATAATGGAAATTACTCCTAGTGAAATCTGAAGCACTGGATCAGAGGGTGTTGTGTCTCACATCACAAGGTGACACTCACAGGCTAACCTTTAAAGAACATTCTCTACCTTCACACAAAACTACATACATACGCTAAATTACAAATGCACCCTTCATTTAAAATCCTAAATTTAATATACCATCTATACCAGCATAAGACTCCATGTATTGGGAGAGAACCATAAAATGTCCTGCACATCTTTTATCTACGCGTCTTTGGACCTTCCTCAACGTTTTCATCGTTAACTTCCACAACGTTAGTAGCCATAGATCTAATTTTCAATCTGTGGATTACTACCTCTCCTCAACTAAACTTGATCTGTTCCTCATCGAAAACACAAGCGTCTGAGGCAACTGACACTACACTAATACACTGACAACGTGGCCAAAATAACAACAGCAGCAGCAACAACAAAAACAACAACAAAAGCAACAGCAACAACAACAACTTGAGTGAAAGCAAGCAGACATAGATATGTATGTGGGTTACGATTTTTTATATAATTTTGTCTAATGTTCCAATGTTCAGTATAATATAGCTGTGAAATAAAATACTCTCATCATCAATAACACTAAGAAACAAAGTAGAGAGAGAGAGAGAGAGAGAGAGAGAGAGAGAGAGAGAGAGAGTTATCAAACCACACACACACACACACACACACACATGAAAATCCGCCAAAACATGGATATAGAACTTGAATTGTATGTAAAGAATCAGTATATAAAAGCTATTTACAAACGGGATGTAAATATAGTGGTTAGGTCAGTAATCTACGTAGGTACAATTGGACAAGCTAAGCAGTAGTGTTGGATGATATTGGAGAGCGGTGACAACGCGTGGCACAGCCGACAGTAGGTGCAGGCGTCCTGTGTCGTCCATCCAAGCAGAGGCCGATAGCCCAGAAGCAACATTATGCCTGGCCTCGGCGACGATAAGAGTATTACTTTTGACACCATACAGACTCATAGTGTTGGGTGGGGACACTATGCGGCCTCTCTGCATCTCTGTGTCGCCCCACAGAAAGAAGACTGACTCAGAGTACTACACGGGAAAGGTAACATAGACGGCAGGGAGAGTGGACGCTGATCTCATCACCACGTACAGGCAGACGACAGCTGCAGCAGCAGCAGCAGCAGCAGCAGACATCATTGGCAAGACATGTCGCATACCAACGTGAGATGGAACAACAATATGTTACACACGTTACTTACGGTCAGAAGGGATTCAATGCATTCCCCCTTACAAAACTGTGATACTGAAAGAATCAACACCAATAATCAATTAATAGAAACATGATTTTATCACCATTTACAAGACGTAATGGCATCAAAGATATATATATATATATATATATATATATATATATATATATATATATATATATATATATATATATATATATATATAATCACAATGACGAATGATTCCTGCTTATATCTACTTTATTCACCGCTATACTTGTTCATTATATAATTATCACTTATCTACCTTACTTGTAACTACTATAAAGGCCTATCTGTCAACCCTAAACTGATTCGAACACCTTCAGTTCGAATCTTCACTAGAACATTCCAAAGGCTCTATGCAACTCAATTTAGTACAGCCTTTTTACCTTATTATGTTTCCAGTGACAGATTAATACCATTTCTACCTCAACACCACGAAAAACACTTTTGAGAACACGTTTGTTCATCTGTGTGGTCTTAGAAAACAGACACAGTGAGAGAGAGTGAAGCGGGTTCCCTCTCTCCCTCTGTTTCACTCCATGCCTCCCTTCTCGGTCCTCCTTGTCACAATAACTTTCGTCCCCGAGGTGACAGGAGGCAAACCTTCTTTTATCTTCGCCATTGCTGATAGTGAAGGAAAGATAGAGGCTGGAGAGGTGGAGGAAACAGTGCAGGGACCTTCAGACACATATATGACACGTATGTATGTTTTGAGAGAGAGAGAGAGAGAGAGAGAGAGAGAGAGAGAGAGAGAGAATATGTTAGTCATAATATATATATTTTTTTATTCTGAGGTATAATCATTATATTTGAACTATGTAATCTCTACTGCTACTTTTACAACATGATTTGGAGTTATTTATATACTGAAAGGTGTTTTTTTTTTTTTTTTTTTTTTCATTGTTTAGGGTTTCACGAGGGTAATGATGGTTCATCGAGGGTAGTTTGGTTGGTTAGGCAGGATTGATGATAAGTTGCAGAGGTGGGCGCGGCGCGTTACTGGATGTCGTGTAGTCTGATGTCATATGACAAAGTGTGGCCCGTGACAGTGTTTACTTGCGTCTTATGTGCATCCGGGGCCCAGGAGCAGATGGCAGTCACTGTATATCACGCCTTATAGCTGTGATATTGTGTGAATTCAAGGAAAATTCGATTCTTATTTAATTATTGTTGTATTTGTTGTCTTTCAATGTGTATCAATGAAAAGACTGGTCCCTCACTGCATAAGAAAATGAATTATATATACAGCAGAAATATCACAATATGTTTGATATGTGGTGGCCTGAGATAGGGTGTCGCTTAAAACATGTTAACCGCCGTAGTACCACCGATGGTACATTGCACACTTTTAATAAAGGCCACTTGTACCACCGGTGGTACATTTATGAATTTATGCCGTCTTCCTTTTCAACCAAAATTTTTCACAAAATAGTCAGCAAAATTCAAACTCGATATTTTAAGTGACAGTTTATTTAATTGTTTAATCAAAACTATAGCATTGAAAGTCAATCATCATTTGCCACATGAAAATAGGAGTCCATGGAAAATAATATATAATCATCTAATATTAGTGTTGATATCTGACAAAATAAACTTTTCTTGTAACAACTAAAATAACCTGTTAAACGCCATGTACCACCGATTGTACATTGCATACTTTCAATAGTCGTCACCTGTGCCACCAGTGGTACATTAATGAGTTTGTTGTCTTTGTTTGCAACCAATGTTTCTCACAAAACTGTAGGCAAAATCCAAACTGAATTATTTTAAGTGACAATTTATTTATTTATTTATTCAAAACTATAGCATTGAAAGCCTATCATCATTGACTACATGAAAATAAAGTCCCCGGGAAAATAGGTATAATCATCTGATTTTAATGGTGATATCAGTCATGATATCTCACAAAATAAACTTTTCTTGTAACAACTGAAATGCCGGTTTCCTTTTTTATAGCAATACAAATAAAACCTTTATCCCTACAAACACTTTCTTCATGCAGAGTGCTTTTTTCCAAAGCATGGGATACACAGATGTGGACTGCCATCACACCTTTTTATTGCTGTTCTGCATTTACCCTGCAATTCAACAAGAAAATGAGATGATCTTTTACCTCCCAGAGAGAGAGAGAGAGAGAGAGAGAGAGAGAGAGAGAGAGAGAGAGAGAGAGACTCTTTCAATGCTTATTTTCTCTGTTGGAATTCCTGTGGTGATATAAGAACTAAAGACTCCCAAATTCCTTCGTTGACAAGGTTATTGAAAGTCAGGAAGGAATTGACTATTGCTGTTCCCAGAAGTAGCTCAAATGCTATTTTTTTATACCACTTGCAAATTTTGTGCAGGGGCGAGTAACATTTGACATCTGGTCAGAGTAATCTACTCCCTTTTTGGCAGCATTGTAATCCACGACAGATTGTGGTTTCTGAGTCTCTGTGCTTTTTCTCAACACAGTTGTCACTTTTTCACCAGTATGTTCTGGAACAGTTGTTAACTTCAGAAATATAAATACACGCATTATTTTATGAAGCATGAAACTTAAAATTTATGGCACTGAACTGCATTTTGTTTAGTTACTAAAATATTCATCATGAATAGTGTATTTGAGCCACGGATGCATCAGAAAATTTTATGGCCACTGATGGCTCATATGGCGCTGCTGAAGTACTCAGACTAGTATATCGTCATATGTACCACCCGTGTAACAGGGTTTGACAGGCCTAAGAGAATCTGTATGAGGAGTAAGATGCATACCCACCTTCTTGCTCCGCTGCTGCCATGGTACCGACTGTTACAGTGCGGTAAACATTATGGATGGCACCACGGTGGATTTCCAGAACTGGCTTATGGTGGTTAACGTGTTAAGTGTTAATATAGCTAATTTTTCAATGATACAGGAGACAGAGGCCTTGAAATGTGTATCAATGGAAATACTAGTGCCTCATTGTATTAAAACACAAGTATAGAGCAGAAGTATCACACACTGTACTATATAGATGGGCTGAAACATTGTGTGAATCAAAATAGTGTTTATGGAGCTAATTTTTCAATTACACACAAGACATTAGCAACTTGACTTGGTTAAGGCTTTTGAATATTGGGGTGGATATGAGGTAAACTAATTTATAAGAAAGTTACTGAAAAATTGAATGAATAATAGTGCTATCTATGTATCTGTTTTACAGGAAAGTAAGAAATGTAAATCAATGAGTTAATGGTTACATTATCCATAATTATACATAATTATGTCTTCAATTATAGAATTATTCTAATTTTTCTGAAAAAGGAAAGCAAAAATGTTTTTTGTGTGTACATGTCTATGCTAATTAATTCTTTTAATTTAAAAGATGACGAGAAAGTCAAAGAAGAAAAGATGGAGAGTCCTTCAAGTAAGCTGATGGCTGTGCCGCAGCAGAGCTGAGGAAGTACACGTACCAGTCTTATTCCCAACCAATGGCTCCCCTAGATTGAGGTTTAGGAGGAATGAAGCAAATTCCCAAACTGCAATAGAGACTCGTTGTCAATTTATACCTGAGGTCAGTGAGTGTAGTGTAGGTAGTCTTGTGAGATGCACCCAAGGCTGGCTGCTTTATACAATTACTGGGACCTGATACCTTTACCACACAATTAACTAAACTGACAAAGAATAGGTCAATATTAATGATTTTTTAAAAACTGAAGTAATCCTTATCCTTTGGCTTGTATGAATGGATTTTTTTTTCCCCAATTGCTATGCTATATTTGTTAATCTTACTGTGTGCCCATCATTTGATTGGAAATAACTTTTTACGAAATGATGATAATATTTAGATTCCTTGAGTAGAACATCACTTTTCTGAATTATAGAACATTAGAATTCTTTATCATATAAGACAGTTAAGGTGGTGAAGGGCAACAAAAATAATGAAAATAAAAAGCCAAGTAATAATAGCAAGTCATCTTGAAGAACTAGAGAGATAGCCAAAAGTTAGGGATAAATGTCTTGAAACCTCTTTCTCAAACAGAGTCAAGTCATAGGAAGCTGGAAATAGAGAGGCAAGTTGGGAGGTCCAGAGTTTACCAGAGAAAGGAATAAATGAATGAGTGGGAGTACAAGTTGAAGCTGGGTATTTCAGAGAGAGAGAGAGAGAGAGAGAGAGAGAGAGAGAGAGAGTGGTTTTGGTTACTGAAATGTTTGGGAATAGAATACCTTGCTTCAACTTATGTTTTTCCCCACTACTTAAATCTCACATTTGTCTCTTCCCGAATAAAAGTCAATCCTTTAATATTTTCCAGTGTGATTTGTGTGTCTTCCTCACTCTAGACTCCTAATTTATTAAGCTTTGTAAAGGTTTGATGGTACAGGGTGGCCAAAAGTCAATTATACAACATTCATTGGGATTTGTGTTTCTCTGGTCAGTATTGTTATCAAGTGGTGTGTTGCAGGCAACTGAAACGATGAGAGAGAGAGTGACAGTTACATACCTTCTTTCCATCATTATTTGTGCTGTCCTTCCTTCCTTCGTTCATTCATTCATTCCAGTTTTTCTTTAGTCCTATTATTAGTGTACTATATTTCATTCAATTTTTAAGAGATGACTGATAATTTAGAGTAATGAGTGACAAAAACTTACCTTATCATTTATACACTCTTTCCTTCATTCCTCATTCTTTCTCAGTGTTGCATCAATTGGTGTGTTAGATGGAGCTTGGGTGTGATTTGTTTACTTTACTACATCCAAGCTTCTTCATGTGGTGTGAGGCATTAACTTGCATTCTCAAACATTTCAATAAATTTCAGTATTTCATTTGGAGTGATTTAAAGGGAAATTTTTTGTTTTGTTGGTAGTTTGATAAGGATGTTATACAGTGAGGCAGAGATGCTAGTAAGAATCAGACAAGTCATCTCTGTAGTGTGTGACAGCGTATACAAGTGTGGCATAGTGTACCAGTGGGACACCAACAGCAGTACACATGGCATGATCATTTTTACATGTTTGTGGTTATTTGGGAAAGTAACTTTAACTCATTTGGATTGAAATACGGCACACACTATTGTATTTCCTATTGCTGTTAATTGATTGTGATATTGGTTATTCCTGTCTTTTTTATTTGTTTATATTGTGCTGATTTTGTTTTATCATTTCTTTTTGTGATATCAGTTATTCCTGTCTTTTTATTTTGTTTGTTGTATTGGTTTATTTTACTATTTCTTTTTGCTTTTTTTCACTTTCTTTTTGGCATTATCAGTGTTGACATGTGGTGTTGTAGAAGCTTTGCACAAGATGCTATAAGAATCAAACCAACATGTCACTGTGCTGAACTCTACACTTACAAGATATCTTTTTCCTGGTGATAAATTGAGTTAAGCTGTGGCAGTTTATCACACAAAGAATTTGATTAACATTCCACTCCCAGGATATATCATGAGGAAATATCCCACAGTGCAAAGTTTATTTAGGCAGGCAGAATTTATCATGTGGAGAATGGCTGGGTTAGATATTCATAGAAGACAGAATGTATATTAAGACAAAGGAGAAAAGTGCTGCTATCTGTGTCCCTGTTAATGTGGAGGCTACACTACCACAACCCACAAAGATTTACCAAGTAGTTATCCTGACAGGGAGATTCACAGTAAGAGCCACAGCTGACGAGAAATTGTCTACTTCATTAATTTCCCTCTCAGCATGGAGCCACTCACAGACATGGCAACTGAATTACTGCCTCTTCTTCTCCCCCACCCCCCACCCCCCCCACCCTTGAAGCCAGGCAGAGTCATAGCTAATGAGAAACATGCCAGTAAATTCAAACCATCAGGCAAGGACATCATTGGAACCTGTTTTTTTCTATATCTAAGAGGGGAAAGCTGGCTAAGGGTAAGAAAAAAACAAAAATAAAAAGCCCACTGATTTGCTAGTCCCTTTATAGATCAAAAGAATTAGTCCAAAGTCAGGGATAAATGTCTTGAATCCTCCCTCAACCCTTTCAGTACTATGACATGTTATCACATCAATTATGCTTTATAGTTGTCATTTTCATTCAGCTTTAGAAAACTTTGGAGGGATTATAACAGTGAAGATTCAGGCCGTTAATCTTTTCATCTTCACAGACCCTTCCTAATGTCAATAAAATCATTCAATCATTATCCAGACTTCAGACTTCCTCCACCTTTGCAAACCCCTTGAAACATCATGAAAAACATAAAAACACCTTAATAAAACGTCAAATAACATGAAAAACTCTTAAAAACCAATACAAACATGAAATGTACCCTTAAAAACAAAGAAAAACATCTCTATAAAACTCCCCAAAATCACCCCTAATCTAATGTGACCTAACCTAATGTTAACTACCCTTTGGAGGTAGGACATGCAAAAGCATATTCTAAAAACCCTAAAACCACCTTCAGAAACCTTAAGAACTGCTCGAAAAACACCCCTAACTTAAAATTACCTCACAAAATTCAATGTCCCATTAAATGTTTCCCAGTGGTCCAGCCAATTGGTTTTCACAGCAAGCAAAAAACATGAAAAACCTTAAAAAACAACCTTAAACATCTTAAAAACACCCTTAAAAACCCTATAAACAACCTTAAAAATGCCCCCCCAAAACACCCTTATCCTAATGAAACTTAACATCCCTTTACATGTCTCCCACTGTTACAACTTGGTAGTGTTCAGAGAGCGAAAAAAATGAAAGCCTTAAGAAACAACCTTAAACACCCTAAAAGCACCATTAAAAACTCTAAAAACAACCTTTAATCCCCCCCCCCAAAAAAAAAATATCCCCTAATGTAACCTAAACCTTAAAAAACATCAAAAACATAAAAACTGCCTTTGCAAACCGCTTAACACATCATCAAAAACATGAAAAGACCTTAATAAAACCTCAAATAACATGAAAAACTATTAAAACCAATTTAAACATGAAAATCCCCTTTAAAAACAAAAAACAAAAAAAAACCTTAAATCCCCCCCAAATCACCCCTAACCTAATGTAACCTTAACTAGTGTTAACCATCCTTTACAGAGAGGTCATGCAAAAACATTTTTTGAAAACCCTAAAACCTCCTTCAAAAACATTTAAAACTGGCAAAAAAACACCCCTAACCTAACCTAACCTAATGAAATCTAATGTCCCATTACAAGTGTCCCATTGGTCCGAATTGGTGGTGTTCACAGCGAGCAAAAAACATGAAAAATCTAAAGAAAGAACCTTAAACACCCTAAAAACACCCTGTAAACTCCTAAAACAACCATAAAAATTACCCCCCAAAACCACCCCTAACCTAACGAAACTTAACGTCCCTTTACAGGTCTCCCACTGTTACAACTAGGTAGTGTTCAGAGAGAGCAAAAAACATGAAAGCCTTAAGAAACCACCTTAAACACTCTAAATACAATTGTTATGACAGTAGTAGTAGTAGTAATAGTAGTAGTAGTATATATGTTTTAAGGATGTTTTGTATGGATATTTTAAGGATTTTGTGTTTCAATTACACACAAGACATTAGCAATTTGACTCGGTTAAGACCTTTGAATATTGGGGTGGTCATGAGGTAAACTAATTTATAAGAAAGTTACTGAAAAATTGAATGAATAATAGTGCTATCTATGTATTTGATTTACAGGAAAGTAAAAAATGTTAATCAATAATTTAATGGTTAAATGTATGATACATAATTATGTCTTCAATTATAGAATTATTCTAATTTTTCTGAAAAAGGAAAGCAAAAATGTTTTTTGCGTGTACATGTCTATGCTAATTAATTCTTTTAATTTAAAAGATGATGAGAAAGTCAAAGAAGAAAAGATGGAGAGTCCTTCAAGTAAGCTGATGGCTGTGCCGCAGCAGAGCTGAGGAAGTACACGTACCAGTCTTATTCCCAACCAATGGCTTCCCTAGATTGAGGTTTAGGAGGAATGAAGCAAATTCCCAAACTGCAATAGAGACTCGTTGTCAATTTATACCTGAGGTCAGTGAGTGTAGTGTAGGTAGTCTTGTGAGATGCACCCAAGGCTGGCTGCTTTATACAATTACTGGGACCTGATACCTTTACCACACAATTAACTAAACTGACAAAGAATAGGTCAATATTAATGATTTTTTAAAAACTGAAGTAATCCTTATCCTTTGGCTTGTATGAATGGATTTTTTTTTTCCCCAATTGCTATGCTATATTTGTTAATCCTCCTGTGTGCCCATCATTTGATTGGAAATAACTTTTTATGAAATGATGATAATATTTAGATTCCTTGAGTAGAACATCACTTTTCTGAATTATAGAACATTAGAATTCTTTATCATATGAGAGAGTTAAGGTGGTGAAGGGCAACAAAAATAATGAAAATAAAAAGCCAAGTAATAATAGCAAGTCATCTTGAAGAACTAGAGAGATAGCCAAAAGTTAGGGATAAATGTCTTGAAACCTCTTTCTCAAACAGAGTCAAGTCATAGGAAGCTGGAAATAGAGAGGCAAGTTGGGAGGTCCAGAGTTTACCAGAGAAAGGAATAAATGAATGAGTGGGAGTACTGGTTAGCTCGTGCATTATAGGGGTGGATAGAATATGGATGAGAGGAAGAAGAATGTCTTGTGCGGCAAGGCTGCTGGAGGAATAGTGGCATGCAGTTAGCCAGATCAATAGAGAATTTATCATAAAAATAGCTATAGAAGATAGGCAAGCAATGCAATATTCTGGCAAAGAGAGTGAGTATAAAGAGTCAGTCAGTCAGAGGAGAAGAGATGATGAGACAAAAAGCATTTGATATCACCCTATTCAATAAGGCTGTGTGATTGGAAGCCCTCATATATGCGAAGAGCACTACATACATGACCAGATGAAGGCCTTGTACAGAATTAGCAATTGGGGGGGTGGTGATGGAAACTGGTGGAGATGCTTCACAACTTCTAACTTCATAGAAGCTGTTTTAGAGAGATAAGATGAAATTTCCTGTTTATATTAAGAGTAAAAGAGTGACCGAGAATATTTCTTGTAGAAGAAGGAGAAAGCTGGGTGTCATTAATGAAGAGGGGATAGTTCTCTGGAAGGTTGTGTTGAGTTGGAGAGAAAATCTGGGATGAAGTTCCATCATTTCTTTCACACCTTAATCTATTCCCCTTACATTTATCTTTCATTAAACAGACATTTCAATCTCACCTCCCATTGAATTGAACTTTGTAATTAACACCTTTATTGGACAAAAAAGAAACTCTTCAACATCTCCTCACACCCACACACTTCATTAACATTCATACTAATAATGATGATAATAGCCTTAGAACAATAATAACAATTACTAATAATGACAGTACTAACTATTGCTGCTAACACTAGTATTAACTTCCCTTAAAAACTTCCATCCCTTATTCCTTCCTCCCATACTACAATTTAGTCCTTTCATTTGGTAAAATACCTAGAAATGCCTCAAAATCTTGGAAAGTGAAGTAAATAAGGTTTGTGTCTGGGTTGTGGGGAGGGGGCTCTGAATGGGGATGCAAACAGATCACTCAATCATTCATTTTAGTCTTTTTAGTGGTTATTTGTTTTTGTAGGAATTATGGCTAAGAGGAAAGGAAGGAAAGTTGGTCATGTGTAGTGCTGGTCAACCCTTAACATTGCATTGCATGTAGTGTGTCATAGCAAGTTCATCTTACTAGTTGATTTAGGAAGTTGTTTTGAAGTCAGGAAGGTGTTTGGTTAAGAAACAATAAAGTTTTCATATGAGTATCCATTTTTATTGAGTTTTTTTGGGGGGTTCATACATATTATATACATTAGTTAGTTTTCTGTATGGAAACTTAATATAGTACTTCTCTCCTTTCCCTGGATCCTCAGTTAATATTTTCCTTCCTAAGTATCTTTATAAATCCTTATCAGACTCTTCCATCCTCATCACCACCAAAACTCTCCCCTATTCCTGCACTCTTTCATCCACTACTTTCCTTAACCATTCCATTTCTATCCAGACTCTCTCTTCTCTTTTACCATCACTTATCCATCTCAACTCCTATTCTAAACCATCACCACCTGAACAATCTCCTCTTTCCTTGCTATCACTTCTCTGATCCATCTCCCCATTCCAGACAACTGCTTCTGAGGTATTAAGAGATGAACCACACCAAGCCTGAGTTTCTGCTGGTGGAAGTGGAACGAGTGACAACATGGGAGACTGCAGAGATCCAGAGGGTGTGAGGTAGCATGCAAGAGAACAAGGAGTACTGGCTACCCCTGAACTATGTGTGGGTTTCCACCACACTAGCCAAGTATTGGAAAGATAAGGTTAAGTTAGATTGTCTAGTAGAGTAAGTTTGTGTTTGCATGGTAAGGAAGATTTAGTTATTGTTAAGGAGTCTTGATTTTACTGGTTTATTAAGATTAGAAGTTTTGACTCTTTCAGCAAAGAAAAGAGCTGAAAGATGTCTTGAAGTGAGAGTACTAGTAAGATATTGTGGTCTCGTAGTCATGAAAGGAGGGGAAGAGTGAAAAGAGGAGTAGGGAGACTTTGAGCTTAAGGTGAGGGGAGGGAAAGAGTAGGTGGTCTACTGTACTTTGGGAGAGAGAGAAGTAGTGAGAGGTGGTTGTCGAGAGGTCTTAGAGGCAAAGTAACAGTGATAGGAAGAAAAGACAGTCTTGTGGAGTGATAGGAGAAGGAAATCTTGTGTGGTTAGAATAGAAGAGAGAGAGAGAGAGAGAGAGAGAGAGAGAGAGAGAGAGAGAGAGAGACAGAGAGAGACAGAGAGACAGAGAGAGACAGAGAGAGAGAGAGAGAGAGAGAGAGAGAGAGAGACAGAGACAGAGACAGAGATACAGAGAAAGTACATTCCTCTAATATGTCACCATTACTTCTACCACCACCACCACTATTTCCAGCACCACTGTGAACACCAGCAGTTTGAACCACTAGGAGACTTGTAATGGGACATTAGATGTCGGTAGGTTAGGTTAGGTTAGGGTTGTTTTTTTTGGCAGTTTTAAAGGTTTTTGAAGGTGGTTTTAGGGTTTTAAGATGATGTTTTTGCATGTTCTACTTGGATAGGGAGGTTTGGTTACATTAGGTTAGGGGTGATTCTGGGGGGTTTTAAATGTTTTTATTTTGTTTTTAAAGGTATTCTTCATGTTTGTATTGGTTTTTAAGAGTTTTCATATTTATTAGCATTTCTTAAGCTGTTTTAATATTTTTAAGGATATTTTAATGGGTTTGTAAAGGTAGTTTTCTGTTTTTGATGTCTTTTAAGGTTTTCCACATTTTTAAGGGTTTTAAAAATCTTTTTCATAAGTTTCTCAGTCATCAAACCTTAAAAATCACTAAAAGCATACCAAAAAAGATAAGAAAACACACACACACACACATTAGATTATGGGTGTGTTTTAAATATTTTTAAAGTTGTTTTTAGAGTTTTTAAGGGTGTTTTAGGTAGTTTCTTAAGATTTTTCATGTTTTTTTATCACTGAACACCACCAGGTTGGGGGGGAGGGTTTCAGAAGGTCTTTTAGTGTGTTGTACTAATTGGGGAACAGCAATGAGGGCATTAGGTTAGGTTATGGATATTTTGGGGGTATTTTTAAGGGTTTTTTTTTTTGTTTTTTAGTTTTTAAGATAGTTTTTTAAGAGTTTTCATGTTTTTCTATGATTTTTTTACAGGTTGTACTAATGAGACACATAGAAATTAGGTTAGGGATATTATTGAGTAGTGTTTTGGGGGGGTTTGGGGATTTTTATGGTTTTTTAGGGTTTTCAAGATAATTTTTGAAGGTTTTTTAATATTTTTAAGGTGTTTTTGCTTGTCATACCTTTGGGTATGTTTAAGTATGTTTTTAGACCATTATTGTATGAAAGAAAATTATTTTTTTTCATTTTTTTTTTTTGTCTTGGTTAGGTATAGTTTTTGGGGTGTGAATTTAATGTATTAATTTTGAATTGTTTTTTTCAGGGTGAGGGTAGACAGCCGGCCACTCCAGTGATGTCTGTGTGTTCGTGACTTGACATGACAACATTGGCAAAACAAGAAATTGAGGTAATTATGACAATTCACTACTACTACTGTCAATAATAATAATAATAATCCAGTAATTCCTCTTTCTACAGTACATGTGCATTCCTGCAAACCTTGCCTTGCCACAGATCTAAATTACTGTACACCGAACCCATTATAACAAGTAATACAATAATAGAAAATGTGTTCCAGCTCGTTGAAAGTCACCCACCACCTCTAGACACATTAAAGTACATGAAAATAGTCATAAAAAATATATAAAGTGCTGCATTTTGTGGCCATTATGGGTGCTTCACTGTGCATCGCTGTGATAATAATAATGTCCACAACAAACACTCCGTAAGAATTTCACTTGTGTTCAGTAGGGAAACACGGGAAATATAATAGTTGTTCCTCTTTTTCCATGACATGCTTTGACATATTTATTTCCCTTGTAAAAACAAGAAATATGAGTAATTATGAAAACACACCAGTATACTCCCAAACAGTTGGTGTATGGGGTTGTTATAATGACAAATATTGTTGCAGTGAACACGCCAGATTAGTGCGGGAGAAACCGCATAATAGTATGTGGAAGATGTGTTTTCTTAATAATTACTCATATTTCTCAAGTTTACAAGGGAAATATATGGTAGCATTTGATGAAAAAAAATATATATAGTTGCAGTGTTTGAACAATGATTTCATTGCTTATGCATACAGAATAACTCTTATAAAAGTCTGGGAGAGTGGAAGACATTTTCAGTGACACTGTATCTGTGAATATTTCTTACTGTAAATAGAATGGAGGATGGTAATTACCAAATACCGTAACTGTGAATGTACTGATAAATAATTTCTGTAAGGACTCAATGTATTGTATAAGGAAGACTTACTGTAATAGTATTAGTAGTAGTAGTAAGAATCAATTGCCATCTGAAGTTTTGATATTAAAAGTTTGAATACAAGTCAATGTGTTAATTTGATTTATAATATTACTTTTCCTTCTACTAATTTTGTATGTTATCTTTGAATCAGGTGGCCAGGAAGGTGGGTGAGACGAACCTATTCAGGGAAAAGACTCCAAGAAGCGGGTGGTGGGTTTCTTGTGTCTCTGGGGTCAAGGAAACCCACCCCACTGACCCCAGGTGTAGTCAAGAGCAAGACAAAGGAGAAAGTTTGAAGAATCCAGCATTTTTAAGATGGGTGGTCTGGTCTGAAAGAAGCAGCGTTGGCCATGAAAAATGTTGTCTTCAGCCCATGTAGTAGTTCTAGGGCCCATGTTAACACAGATTCCTTAATATGTACATTTCTTCCAAGATGAATTTTTGTTCTTAAAATCCATGATAACACTCCAGAAATTGATGTATTTACGCCATTGTCATTTCCAGTAATTTTGAAGCTGTTGACGAAATAATGGGTAGAGTACAACAATATGGGGAGGTTAATGTTGATTTTAAGAGAAATTTGTCTGTGGAGAAATTACATATACTGTATAAGAGTTTCTTAATATATGTACATTTCTTCCGAGATTAATTTTTGTTCTTAGAATTCATGCTAACTCTCCAGAAATTTAGGTTATATTTAGGCCATTATCATCAACAGAAAATTTGTAACTGTTGATAAAACAATGGCTTAAAGAAAACATGAAACTCTGGTTTGTTAACATTTTAAGGATTAAAAATTTGTCTAGGGAAAAATATGATTTAAGAGACGTTTTTCAGTATGTAGGATATTTTCTCAATAAATTGCTGTTGTTAGAATCCATGTTAACTCTCCAGAAATTGATGTAATATTTACATCAAATATACTGCTGAGATAATGGCTTGAGTCCAACACCAATATTGGGCGGTTAACATGGATTTTGACAAATTCATGCGAGAGAAAGTTACGTACATTTAGAATCAGTTCACACGGGCCTTTTGAAACTGTTAGTCACTGAGTCAACCCAATGGCACACTGTGGTCAT
Source organism: Callinectes sapidus (assembly GCA_020233015.1). Lineage (NCBI taxonomy): Eukaryota > Metazoa > Arthropoda > Malacostraca > Decapoda > Portunidae > Callinectes > Callinectes sapidus. The sequence goes on from CM035184.1 coordinate 12,947,688, forward strand.
CACTCCTGAGGAACGGAAGAGCTGTGAGCCCAAGAGATGTACCATCGTGGTAGGCAAGACAACACCACACCACCACCACTGCCACACTCCAAGATGGAGGAGTCCTTTCAGCCATGAGTTGCCGAGGAAGTTTGTCTGTTTGGAGTCGTGTCCAGAAGAAAAGCTGGAATGAAAAGTGTCCAGCCCACCAAGTTGTAGAAAAAGTCGACAATTGGATACAAAAGATGTTGGAACTTTTGCAAAAAATTATATCTTAGAGAAAAAAAAAATCAATCTTAGGAAAAAGAAAAAAACACCTATTCATATATATACATTTATTTACAAGTTACAAACCCCTATCTTTAAGCTGCAATTTGCACAGAGAGGCCCCGTCCTTCCCCCTAGCAGACAGAGGAAGGAGTTTTTAACAGTAGACAAGACCCTCCCAGAACCTATGTGCAAATCTCACCTTAAACTTACCCAAAGAAGAAAAATTCCAAATCTATCAACTATATTTAAATTTACTACTACGTACTACTACAATGTAACTATATACAGGCAGCTGCTACTATATATAAATACACAAATATATACAAAGAGAGATTGTTCCCAGGGCCAGGTGGAGGTGTTGGCAACAACCATCCATTCACCAGGGCCTCTTCTTCACCTCTCATCCTGTAGTGGTACTGGAAATAGTGGTGGTGGTGGTAGTAGTAATGGTGACATATTAGAGGAATGTGCTCTCTGTCTCTCTGTCTGTCTCTTTCTCTCTCTCTGTCTGTCTCTTTCTCTCTCTCTCTCTCTGTCTGTCTCTTTCTCTCTCTGTGTCTCTGTCTCTATCTGTCGGTCTGTCTCTCTCTCTCTCTCTCTCGGTCTGTGTCTCTCTCTCGCTCTCGGTCTGTCTTTCTTTCTCTTTTTCTCTCTCTCAGCCCACAGACCCGTAGTATGTTCCCCCCACAGTATGTTGATGAACCACACAGTCACTCACCACAGCCCCTCAACACTCACTCACTCTCCCTTATAGAGGGAGTGTGACACCAGCACACCCACAGTGTACTGTATTGTGTGTGATGACAACCAGTTGTTTCTCCCGGTTCTGCAGGCTGTCACCAATGGCTTGTGTCACCTCTCCTTGTGTTGGTTGTCTATACTTGGCAGGCTCTCTCTCTCTCTGCAATTTTGTAAGGACTTGTGAATTAAACGTCATAACAAATTATTGATTCTTTGTCCAATTCCTAAATTTTGGTGGTATGGAAAAGGCAATGATACCTTGGCCTAAGTTTCTAAATAGATTAATCTGGAAAAGGAAAATACATGATGATTTGTGATGTACTTGAGTCCTGCTGCTATTTGAATTAAGATTTGTCTATTTCATTTATAACCTCAAAATACTTTTTTTTCTAATCAACAAAATTAACACTGTCTATTCACTCTTAAGCTAGTATATCTCTCTCTGTATATATATATATATATATGTATATATGTATATATATATATATATATATATACACTGTAACAATACAGTGCTTATCATGACATTGTGCTGGGTGGGCACTCTGGCATACTGCTGTGAGAAAAAATAATGGCCTATTATACATGCGGAGTACCTCCTAATTCTGCTTCGCTCACCATCTCAGTTATATCAGCGTATCAATACCTTCTTTAATATTTCAACAACTACAATAAGCTCTTTTGATATGGTACATATGCATTCCTGAAAACCTTACTGCAAATCGAAATTACTGTATACCGAACCCATCATAACAAGTAATAATAGAGAATGTGTTCCAGCATGTCGAAAGTCATCCCTACAGACATTAAAATAGGTGAAAATAGTCATGTGAAAAATGTATAGTGCTGCATTTTGAGGCCATTATGGGTGTGTCACTGTGCGTTGTGATAATAATATCCACAAAAAACATGGCATAAGGATTTAACTTGTGTTCATTGGGGAAACGTGGGAAACTGATAGTTGTGTTGGCCGTGTGGAGTGGTGGTGCTACGGTATGGTGTAAAATATAATTGTTGTTCTTTCTTTTCCATCACATGTTTCCACATATTTCCCTCATAAATAAGAGAAATATGAGTATTCATGAAAACACATGTTCCACATGTTAAGCTATTTATTACTCACTAATCTGCTGCTCTGACTCCCAAACAGTTCTCCAATCCCCGAACAGTTTGTGTATGGGTTTATAAAGACAAATATTGTTGTTCTGATGTCTATGAAGTGTGTTGAAATAGAAAATCAGTGAATAAGCTAGATCAGTGAGGGAGAAATAGCATAATAGCATGTGGAAGATGTGTTTTCATAATTACTCCTATTTTTCGATTTTACAAGGGAAATATATGGAAGCACGTGATAGAAAAGGAAGAACAGCAATTATATTTATAGTTGCAGTGTTTGAACAACAATTTTGTCACTCGTGCATGCAGAATAATTCCTATTAAAGTCTCACTGGGAGACATTTTCCGTGATACTGTATCTGTGAATTTTTCTTGCCATAAATAGAATCGAGGGTAGTAATGATCAAACACTGTAACTGTGAATTTACCAGATAACGAAATATTGTATAAGGAGTACTTACTGTATTACACTTTGGAAAGCCAAACCTCTAATTCTTCTTACCTCTATGTGAAGAATGAACAGTTGATGATACAGGTATAGGATAACAATGCACTTTTTGGGGTCACTGTATTGCACTGCACTGTACAGTACTATGCCATCTGGACAGACAGAAGTGATCACACCACACCACTCCACGTTCAGGAACAAGAAGACTGCACATGACATTGAAGCTATAACCCATTGTACTTCTCTTTCTCTCCCTCCTGAAAAGATGAGATTAATTTCATAGAAGCTATATGGATGATATGAGCATTACAACAAAAATCTGATAACCACAACCTTGGAATTATTATTATGGCCCAAGGAAACATGTAGGTACCTCGCACTAACCACCTGAAATGTCTTCAAAGACTTAGAAATCTACGGTGGGCTCATGAATAAATAGGTGGGATGACATAGCATCCAAAATACTGATATAACCAATACTCAAGATAAAGTTAGAAGTAAAGAAAGACGTGACTGACGACAGTGTTATTCAGTAAATCTACTTAACATGTTGAGATCATGTAACTAGACAAGTAAGTCAGCATTGTTTTTACTATTTTCTGATAGATGATTTTACAGTAGATCTATACACCACAATTCTGAGAGCACAGCAGATGAAAGCTTCTCCCTCCCTACACACTGCCTAATGTCCCGACTGGCTACATGCAGCAAAGCAACCTGCTGTATGTGCCCACACCCTTCCCTTCACTACACCTACAATAACTCTTCATGCTACAAGACTTGTTATTTAGCTCTCTGCTTCTAATCATCACCCATTATTAGTTAATGACTTATATTTGTCTTTTAGATATACCAGTATAACTACACTTCTAGTTCAGTCTCTACCTACAACATTTTACAATTATACCAGATACAAGACAACTAGACTGAACATCTGTGAAGACTTTATATGTGGTCTATGTTACTAGACCAACAAAGCCTCTGAAATGAACAAGTCCATTGGTATAGGAACATCACAAACAAGAAACAGCCAAGATTAACTGCGGCACTTCCTGTATGCAACGTGCCAATAAGTATCTAGGTACCTTCCATGTCCATCAATGTGTAAAAGACAGATGAAACTATTCCATTCATCTACTGCACTACCACTCTATTTGGGATGTGGTGAATCTGCAGTGGTGATTCATGATGCATCACCAATTACCTGGACTTGATGTGACACAGACACACAGAAAGACTTGCTGTTATGTGAAGTTAAATTAGGTTAGTAAATCAAGCAATCAGTAAAAAGATATATGGACTAGGATAAAGATTAGCAAAGTTAGCTTAGATGATGACATAAGTAAGGTTAGATTAAGTTGGACCAGGATAAAAGTTAAGTGAAGGTAAAATAAATTTTTGTCGGGTTTAAATAGATACAGGCAAGTTATAATAGACAACATTGACAGAACAAGCAGGCTAGATTAAATTAATTTTCATCAGGCCAAGTTAGATATGTATATTGTAGGAAGAGGCAGTAGACACCTGCCAAAATGACAATTACTCCCATGGAGGTGCTGTGAACTTTTCATTAAAGCCGGCTGTGACCTCACAGGATGTTTCCCTTTGTGTCTTGCAACACAAGGGGGCAGTCACAGCCAGGCCTCTAAAGACAACTCTTTCTTCACACATGCACCAACTATACTTACATTCTTAAAAAATAAAATAAAAAATAAATTGAAATTAAATTATAAAAATATTAAAAAATAAAGAAAAAAAGAAAAGAAAAACTCATTCCTATAAATCTTTTTAAAAGGACTGGCAACTCAGTGTGCCTTGATTTTGCCCCTGGCTAGATCTTTTACATAAAGAAAAGGATTAACTAGACAAGCAATCAGTTCATAAGCAGTTAAGATTAGATACAGCCAGGTTAAATTAAATTACATTAACAGAACAAGTAATTACTTTGTAGGTGCTACTTGGCCATCTGCTCCTTTGTCAGCCACTGCCAGGTCAGCTCATCCTTGAGTCAACTGATGTGCTTGCTGGTGGTCCTGCCATGTGCCAGTGAGAACTGGATCTTCACTACGACATGGATGACGTGAAGCTGTGGTGGTAGCTGAGATGGGACAGCCACATGGACACCACCACCATGGCCTGCACTAACCAGGCTGGGCATGGAACCTGCAATTAGATGGATGAGTAATGACAGTGTACCTAGCATGTTTGTTGTTGCCTGAATGGTTGGCTGATGTACCTACACACTACTGTACTAGGATAATCAAGGCTGGACCACAAGTTGCAACCTCAGTTTATTTGTGCACATTCTGAACCTGTAAGATCATGATAACAATAACACTGAGGAAACATAGCTGTGATCAATCAGAACTGTCATACCAAGAATTCTAGAAAATAACACCCCAATAACCTTATAACCTGCCATGATAAAAACCTGGCAAACCTAATTCTAGTCTACATGCAATAGTAGTATAAGCCTGAGTCAAATAATGGTTTAGCAACAGCATAGTAGACAATAAGCCTAACTACATCATATACACCACATGCAAGACAATAAATATATGATTACGCTATGTCAAATTGTAGTTAAAACGGAAATAAATCATGGTCAATAACACCGTATATAAACTAAACAAGTAATATTCAGTGGAGCAATGAACTGGAGCTGCTGGCCACAAACCTAAAACTGCCTCACCACCGTAAGACACCCCTCATTATGTCCTCTCTTCAATGGCCTCACCATCAACAGCCTTGAACCCCAGTAGTGTCACTTTACCATCACAACATGGCTGCCGGCATTGCACACTGTACCAGCTGCAACTTGCCTGCAAGCCGAATATTCAATAAATAAGCGGATACACTGTCCGGCAGATCAGAGTACTATAAAACAGACACACAAACACAATAAATATATTCAATATCACTATCATTCTTTCACGGAATAAGCATTCATATCTCCATAATACTGTATGATTATACATACCATCATAACACTGCTCCAGCAGACAAATCAAGGCTCAACCATTCTCTACAACCTGTTACAAAAAAAAAAATTCCTAGGTCCCGTCTGTCGGGCCGGCGGCCAGTCAGCTGACTCCAAGGATTCATAATATCCTTGGCTGACTCCGAGGGTTGCCAGGTGGTTGATAGGAGTTGACGGCCAGATCTTGGATATCTCACGGCCAAATCAGCCAAAGTTTTACCAATATCGGCCAAATTTCTTAAAATTCGGCGAAATACGAACATATTATAGGTGTAGAGTATCACATCTATAATAATGAAATAAAACAATAAATACCTCTACCTAGGGACTTACGCCACAATACAAAATAACTATAATAAATATTAAATTAATTTTTCAAATTAATGTATGATCTACCTTTTGTGAGACACTAAAGGTATTAGTTGAAGTAAGCAAGGGCATCATCTGCTTCATCATGATCTAAAGTGCTATATATATTTGCAGTGTTAAATAGCTCTATCATGCGAGGTGTTACACTGAAATCCTTGCAGCACTTGCCTTGCCACTGAAGATAAGAGGGAATACAGATGGTTCATGCTAGATGTGCTACTGTGGCACGAGATAGATACAGCAAATTCCAGTTCCAGACGTTTTTTCCCTTCATTTTCTCATCCTCTTGAAGTGAAAATTGCTGGCAAAGCCCTACTACCAGGCAGCCTGCCCCTCCCTCCTCACATACACTGATGGCCCCTTCCCCTCCCACCACACAGCTGGCACCCTCGCTAGTACTTTCGCACTCCATGGCACTCAATACACTGGGGAAATAATATACAGCATTAACACTCAATTCCTTATAACATTAGTTTAAGATTGGCGGTTTTCCAATATTCCCTACTTATTTGCGAGTTACATATGGGGGTCAAATTACTCATTATGGAAAGCTCTAGCAGATGGCATGAAGGGTAGGAAAAGCCAATAACTGGAGACTGGTTGGTGATAAAGTGAAATAATACCTTCATTTCATCATTCATCTCTTCATTTCTATTCGCCCACACTGCCCACATGAACAAATTTAAACGCATTTCTTTACTCAGCCGTACTGTTTGGGGTGACTTTTCCGGTACAGGCAGGTAAATACGTCCATATTTCGTTTTCTCCGCTGATTAGCAAGGTCATCTAAGCATCACGGCGAGGAGTAGAGGCGAAAAATATGCAAAGATGCGGGTTCGAGTTTGCCATGTTTACTACCTTTGGAATTAACAGAGACCGCCGGGGCTTTAAACTTTCTTTCACGTCAGCTGTTTTAGAGACTCATGGCTTTAGCTATTTTTATCTATCTACTTTTTGTATTCAATTGGTCAAATTAATGGGCCTGAACATATTATACGGAAAGATACAGGAAGTCTTTAGGTCTATATTATGTGGTGACTATTTAAATGTGTATATTTGTCTATCTATATTCTAGTGTGTTAATAATAAACATCCTGTCATCACCCTATATTATGTACATTTCTACATTCCTCACCTCTCTCTACCTCACTGGCCCGCCACTGTCTCTCTCTCTGCTGATTCTTCAAAATACATGGGTTCATAACACAATGCTTCATTTCCACAATCTCAAAAGACTTAATTTAAGTTGACAAGAGTTATTTCATTCATTTCTAGAGTCTGAGAGGAAGATTGAGCAGATTTTGTCATTATAAACTGGAGAAACACCAATGAAAACACCGCTAATCATCTCTGTGGCCTTGGCAAAATTAGTAGTGGAGAGAGAGAGAGAGAGAGAGAGAGAGAGAGAGAGAGAGAGAGAGAGAGAGAGAGAGAGAGAGAGAGAGAGAGAGAGAGAGAGAGAGAATGATGATAGATAAAAAAAATTATAACAATAAACAAGTCATCGTCAGATCAGGACAGGATAGGACAGGGAGTGACTGCTGACTGATAAGCAGGACACAGGACGGTGAGGCGGCTCGTGTCCCCTGTCCATGTCCCCTCTCTTTCCTCCCCTCCACGGGCATGCAAGCACGCGCGCGCGCACACACACACACACACACACAAACACACACATACACACGTAATTATACACACCTCATGGCTCAGTAGTAATAATTTTGCATGTGTTGACCACCATGAACATCTGAGTCACATGTTCATTACTGCTTATACTTTCTTCTCCTATTCTTCTTCTTCTCATCTCGCCACTCTTCTCCTCCTCTTCCCTGAGTCCTGTTTAGGAAAATATCTCGCACAGAATGAGTTGGAACAAGAGATTAAATGTGACAAGAGTTCAATGCGGAGAGAAGTACAGTAGTATAGGAAGGACAGAGCGAAGATGTTCAGTGAGAGAGAGAGAGAGAGAGAGAGAGAGAGAGAGAGAGAGAGAGAGAGAGAGAGAGAGAGAGAGAGAGAGAGAGAGAGAGAGAGAGAGTCCTGTAAATAACAACTTTACTCTCAAACCTTAGGGAAATCAGATTTCAGACAGTAAAAAGAATGTAATCATTGACAAATAAGGTAGCAAGTAGTTTACCTTGTGTCCTTGGCTGTCTCACCATGTCCCAGCAGACATCAACTGGCTACTGGCTAGTCATGGGGGAACGCGGTGCAGGAGGTGCTGGGCAGAGAGGAGACGCAAATGAATAATGTTCATCCGTTAAATACATTCACAAAAACAGCTGATTCGGTTACAACACAAGAAATGAAGGGAAGAAGATGCTGCAACAAGATATCAGATCTGTATATGGCAGGTCCTGTAGCAAACATCACTATACCGAGAGATTTCTACGTATTATCTATCCCCTGCCTATTGATTAAGCACACAGACACACACACACGCGCGCGCACGCACGCACGCACGCACACACACGGTAAACACAGTAAATCGTAATATATATGGAAGATAAGATTCAGAAAGAGAAGGCTGCAAGAGGCGGCCATCATTGTGACGTCACGGCTGATGACGTCACAGCTTGGCCCGTGCTCTATGTTGACTGTCCATATTTACGTACATATTTTAGGGGACACCATTTTAAAAATGACCCTTCGAAAAAACGCTCTTAGAACAAAAAAATGGACATATTCCGGCTGCATAAATACTCTAACTAATTCCCAAAGCACAAATAAACTACAAACAACAGTAATTGTAAAGAATTTCCACTAGAAAAAAGGATTTTATAAAAATATGACCCTTTTTAAAACTCATTAAATACTCACTCCCTGCCACTTCAAAGAAACCCAAAACCACTTCAAAGCACTTGAGTAATTCTTTCTAATTATTCTTAACACTTCAGAGTGATCTAGAGGCAGAAATAAATCATTCACAGGCTGATAAATAAATAAATTAATGTAACTTTAACACCGCTAACAAACACTTTTAACCTCCACTGATTTCACTGAGCTTTGCGCACAAAACATGGTTTGATATGGACTATCTTCGGCAATTAATAAGACCTTGATACTGCCTCAAATAAAGAATGGTCTTGGGCATTCCAATAATTTTGGCGCAAAAAGCCGCCATTATCTACGATCATAATAACGCCAACCACAGCTATCTCCACCCACCACACGCATGGCAGACCTTGAAAACAGCCCACAGTACTCATAGAAAGCATTAAATTTTACTGTTGAGCCCAAATAAATAGTGCACGCATAAATGAAAATATCCCTAAATATGAGCCGGCTAGCGGGCGGCCGCGGGCGGCCGTGGGCAGCGGCGGCGGCGGCAGGGGCCCGGATTTGCTCTGAAACCCTCCCTCATATCTCACTTAAGCCTTCACTAAACTTAAAACTTGACCACGAAAGCTATGTCTGAATGGCTAATATGCAAGCTTAGTACAATGGCTGTATAATGTGGCAAGATGAGCTTATAATAATGAGTGATAAGAGTAAAAATGACAGATGAAATAAGAATCCAAGATAGCGCCGGGGTCTGTGGAGGGGTAGCCCCCCCTCCTATATAGGTAAATAAACATTGACACGGTAAAGCCTTGTGTCACAATGGCTGTAGTCACCTTAATAACGTATTCCAGCCTCTGTGATTCCATCTTGCGGCTTTAGTCCAGTATTAAGATGACACAGTGAACACTGAAGCACCACCAGCAGGGTCTCCTTGTTATTATTCTGTCCTTAGATCGTTCAATCCCCTTGTCACTTCCTCCCAGGGTTTGAAAGGTAAAAATCGTCTTAATAATATGTCACTAGAATGGTCAAACATTTCAAGAACACGAGTTTGTTCAACCAGAGGCTTTTCAATAGGATAATAAGACCTTTCCACCCGCTCACACTCTCACCCGGCAACAAACTGAGCCAGACTGCCAGACACACCCTCGGCCCTCCCACCCTCCCTTGCTGACGTATGGCAGGAACACACACGTCACGGCCTGGAACGACCAGTAGTCCTATCTTGCTAATTTGCTATTCACACACTATATGAGCAAAGAAATCAAGTAGGTGATGCAACTAATACAAATGAACAATGGAACAATAAAGATAAAACACCAGAAACGTCAAAGGAAAACTAATTAACGAAATAACACATAAATAAGCGAACAAGGGCAACCAAGGCAACAAGTTAACTTGACACTTGAAACACAACCCGAAAATCAAGAAATACAACAAAATCAATCTGAAATACTAAACTAACTAAAACAAACTAAACCAAAAAAAACAACTTATCAAACACTCGCAAAACACCAAAGCAATAAAAAAATGTAAAGAAAAACCGTAAGCAAGTAAACAAAAGAACAAAACAAGGGGGAAAAAAAAATAATGCTGGAAAACATGAAAACAATCTCCCCCTCTCTCTGGTCCTGTGGAGATGTGACAACGCAGCTCACGGGAAAATCCCATATTCAGCCGGCGCCTAAATGTTCTTCACCGATGCCAACAACTACAGTTTTCCCTCATAGTAGTAGTAGTAGTATATTGTATGTTTTCTCTGTTCTATTGTTCGTATATTATCTTTTGTTCTCTATTTTCCTCCATTCTTCATTCTACTTTAATCTTTTGTCTCCTCTTTTCCCAAGAATCCCTTTATAAGAGACAACCCCATGATAAAAAAAAAGGAAGGAAATGAAAGGTAGAGGCATTGAAAAATTGAATAAACAATAAAATGTATTATCATATATATATATATATATATATATATATATATATATATATATATATATATATATATATATATATATATATATATATTACTTAGGCTATACACTTGGAAAAAAAAGATCTTTGGAATTAACTCTAGTGGAAACCAAGAAAATTAGGTTGTATTTTCAAAGAATATAGGAATGAATCAAACTTATAACACTTTGAACAACTTGGTAATAAGAACTTATCTACTCATCCCTCCATACCACAGACCAGCAATGCCACACACACACACACACTCTCTCTCTTGGTGTGTGTGTGTGTGTGTGTGTGTGTGTGTGTGTGTGTGTGTGTGTGTGTGTGTGTGTGTGTGTGTCTGGGCCTGCCTGTGTGTGGTTGCCAGGCTGATGTGTAGAAAGACAGCTTATTAACACAGTTTTTCAAAGTGTCATAGTGCTAATAATACATAACATACTGGAAGCTTACAATTAATAGAAGGATCACAATAACTTAACCTGTAGCATTGAAAAGGAACAAAGGATTTCTGAATGACTTAACAATACGAATATGAAGTTAACAAGCAAAAGCCCCTTTCGATTCTGAGACTGAGGAAGCTTAGATTAATTAATACCCTCACTGCTTGCTTAACACTACAACTTTATTCACCACTTTCTTCACTGTTTTCTTAACACTATAACTAACCACAGTGTAAAGTTAGATAGACTGCTATTACTACTACTATCCCAGAGGCTAAAGGTGTGAATGGTGAGAGTTTGTTCATGTTTATGGTCCTGTAAAGACAGATATAGTGCTATTACTACTACTATTTGACAGGATTGGTGGCTGGTATAGTGGTAGATTGTCATTCTAAGCTTCCTCACCCCAAGTTAACAATGCTTGGCAATGTGTAAAGTAGGTCTATCAAAAAATTATCAGAGAATACATTAGGAATTGATATATAAAAAAAGAGAGTCACAAGGAAAAAAATTGGCGTCACTGAGCGAAGAAAAATGAAAAAATATTAATCTGATTAGTTATTCTTTATCTATTGATTTATAACCAATTTATAATCAATTGTGCACTCTCCCTATCTCTCCCTCTCACACACAAACACACACACATATAGGCCTACTCTATCTTTACAACACACATACACTCTGTCTTTGCAACACACACACACACACACACACACACACACACACACACACTATCTTTGCAACACACACACTAGGTAAATACATCTCAATACACATTATCTCTTACTCACTTATACACACACACATATAACTAGGTAAATTTATACATACATACCTCTCTATCACTCTCTATCAACCAACCAACACACACTCACACATAGAGGCTAGTGAAAATTGCCACATTTCCAATCTCCCACTTAAAACCAAAATACCACAAACACTTTACAACCAAAACAGAATAAGAAATAAATAAAATCCCTGCCAATTTACCTACAAACCCCACACACACACACACACACACACACAGACACACACACACACACACACACACACACACTTATCAACAGCAAGGCCATTTGACTAAGTGACTCTAACAATAATGTCACACACACACACACACACATTCTCACCTCGGGATGGAAAATGATGATCTCAGGTCCCAGGAAGCCTCACTCATAGCCAATGTCAATAGTAAAGGCTTCATTGATTGTTCTTCACAGGATTCTTGCCTTAGTATTTCCTTATCTACTCGGCCGGGTCACTGTCACTGTCACTATTGTATTTATTGAACTCCTTGGCAATGTCCGGGCAGATGGAGCTGAATCTCTCTCTCTGTAGGGTGAAGGTAACTGCCGTGACGCCAAGGACGCCGCCGCCAGGGACAGACAGCACTGCCTGCCTGCACTGCGACGTTCAGCCCAGGCACGTTGAATGACTCAAACGTGATCTCTGGGGAGGGGGGAAAGAGGAAAAAAATGGTGAGAAAACCAAATATCAGTCAAAGGATGCAACTGACAGAGTAGTTATATTCAATGGACAAAGACTGGAAAGAGTTGCTAATCATAAGTACCTTGGAATGTATGTCAGCTTTCACTCAACTCAGAGTACTGTGAACTATGTGAAAAATATTTGTAAGGCAAGATTGAAACCTTTGAGAGTATTGACAAATAATGGAAGTGGGGTAGGTATACCTGTACTGTACTACGGACCATGTATACTAATAGTACTATTAGATCAATCGATTATGCTGCCCCTGTCCTTGTGTCCCTTCCACAGAAAAGCCTGCAAAACGACGCTATGAGAACTATATTAGGATGTGCAAGAACTACTAGAACAGAAATGATGAGAATGGAACTGTATCTTCCAAGTATTCAGTGCAGAATTAAAGAATTGATTATATCTGCTGCAATTAGAATGACTAGAAGAGGTGATGATGC
>CM035184.1:12960715-12974085 GCA_020233015.1 Callinectes sapidus
AAAAAGAGAAGTCACAAGGAAAAAAATTGGCGTCACTGAGCGAAGAAAAACGAAAAAATGTGAATCTGATGAGTTATTCTTTATCTATTGATTTATAACCCCCCAGGAAATAATTAGCGTTAGTGAGGAATGAATCAATTGTGCACTCTCCCTATCTCTCCCTCTCACACACAAACACACACACATATACTCTATCTTTACAACACACATACACTCTCTGTCTTTGCAACACACACACACACACACACACACACACACACACACACATTCACTATCTTTGCAACACACACGCTAGGTAAATACATTTCAATACACATTATCTCTTACTCACTTATACACGCACACACATAACTAGGTAAATTTATACATACATACCTCTCTATCACTCTATCAACCAACCAACACACACTCACACATAGAGGCTAGTGAAAATTGGCACATTTCCAATCTCCCACTTAAAACCAAAATACCACAAACACTTTACAACCAAAACAGAGTAACAAATAAAAAAAAAAACCCTGCCAATTTACCTACAAACCCAACAAACACACATACACACACACACACACACACACACACACACACACACACACACACACACACACACACACACTTATCAACAGCAAGGCCATTAGACTAAGTGACTGTAACAATAATGTCACACACACACACACACATTCTCACCTCGGGATGGAAGAAGATCTCAAGTCCCAGGAAGCCTCACTCATAGCCAATGTCAATAGTAAAGGCTTCATTGATTGTTCTTCACAGGATTCTTGCCTTCGTATTTCCTTATCTACTCGGCCGGGTCACTGTCACTGTCACTCTTGTATTTATTCAACTCCTTGGCAATGTCCGGGCAGATGGAGCTGAATCTCTCTCTCTCTGTAGGGTGAAGGTAACTGCCGCCAGGGACAGACAGCACTGCTTGCACTGAGACGTACAGCCCAGGCACGTTGAATGACTCAAACGTGATCTCTGAGGGGAGGAAAAGAGGAAAAAAATGGTGACAAAACCAAATATCAGTCAAAGGATGCAACTGACAGTAGTTATGTTCAATGGACAAAGACTGGAAAGAGTTGCTAATCATAAGTACCTTGGAATATATGTCAGCTTTCACTCAACTCAGAGTGCTGTGAACTATGTGAAAAATATTTGTAAGGCAAGATTGAAACCTTTGAGAGTATTGGCAAATAATGAAGTGGGGTAGGTATATCTGTACTGTACTACGGACCATGTATATTATTAGTACTATTAGATCAATAATTGATTATGCTGCCCCTGTCCTTCTGTCCCTTCTACAGAAAAGCCTGCAACCTTTAGAAGGTGTGCAAAACGACGCTATGAGAACTATATTCGGATGTGCAAGAACTACTAGAATAGAAATGATGAGAATGGAACTGTATCTTCCAAGTATTCAGTGCAGAATTAAAGAATTGATTATATCTGCTGCAATTAGAATGACTAGAAGAGGTGATGATGCATTGATGACCTTGTTGAACACCTGCCGAACTGCCCGTACAGAGTAAAGATTTATGGCAGGAAGTTGTATCAAATCTTGCTAGAGTACGAGGCACTTCATTATTGCACATATTTGGGAAAGGAGGGAGCATAGTATTTCACCCTGGCAGCAGGAGAAAATTAAGGTTGATATTCTGCACTTGAATGCTATAGGAAAGGTGATCTCTGTCCTTTAGAGTTGAAGCAAGTTTTCTAATCTAAAATTAATATTCTACCCAAAAACAACGTAGTACATATGATGTATTGTGATGGTAAGGCAGGATGTGGGACAGTAATTAGAGAATTTTTTTAAGAGGGTTTATGTACTGATGAACATCTATCTAAGAGAGGTGGCGGTTATTTTTCATCCAGTACTTCAGATGCAGAACTTCAGGCTATATATGAGGGATTGTTAATTGCATGCTTGAAATGTCAAGATATTGATGTTTTTGTTGACAGTCAAAGTGCTTTGTTATTTGTTGGTTCTTTAAATGATCCATGCCTTAGTTCTCCAGTGTAAAGCTGTTCTCTTTCAGCTGAAACCTAATGGCTATGTTGTGCAATTGATGTGGATACTATCTCATGTTGCAATTTGTCTCAAAGAAACTGCTGACAAATTTGCAAAGGAGGCATTACAACATATTATATATTTCAGATGATTCAGAGGCTACACTGAGCTTCCAAAGAGTTAAGGGTATCTCAGCGAGTAAGTAAGAGAAGACAATGGGACCACGAAAAAATATTGTAAAAATATTAGATAGCGGAAGTGAAAGTATGAGACACACTATGTAACACTGTATTTAATAACACCAATGTATGCTATGTTCGGTAGATCATCCACCAGAGTTGACAGTGTTACTATGCGGCTAAGGTTAGGATATAAGTACTGTTGGCAGTACATAACTGCTGAGGATGGCATACCATGCAAGCTTTGTAAGGAAGAAAATTCTCACAAACATTGCAACACTATCTATCTATGTTCTTGTCCAAAAATTGACAAGTTTAGGGACTTTAACAATAGTGGTGGTGTCACCAGGCAATCTTGCCATAGAATCAATAACAATATCGTACCCAACATCCTAGAGATGTACAAATTTTTTGCTCCCTGATTATGATCGATTGTGCAATATATAGAAGACGTACGTGTGTTTACTAATTATTGTGTTTTATACGAGGAAATGAGCCACTCTGATAGCATGTATTTATGTATGTATTGTTGTGTCTCGTGTGTGTGTGTGTGTGTGTGTGTGTGTGTGAACATATCTAAGTATAAGAGTGTATGTATATATATTTTCCTATGTATAAATGCATGTAGGCATGAATATTTCCTTTCTCGAGTAGAATTATCTCCAATCAAATTGTAAGGCTTTGTTTTGCAAGATCAGTTGGGTGGGCATCTCAGCATGGTCTCACTGCTCCCTTTGATGTATTTTTTTTTTACATGAATAAACTATTTGAATTTGGATTTGGTTGTATTAAGTCATATTAGAGATAGATACATAGCAATATTTTAGAAAAGGTTAACTTAGTGGAGAAATAATATTAGATTTAGATATACTTATTGAATTCATTGATAGGTTAGTTTGGGTTATGTTAGGATAAGTTAGATCAAGATGCATTACAAGATTTTAGAGGTTAGCTTAGAGAGAAATTATAATAGATGAAGTTACATTCTGATTTACTTAATGAATTCGTACATAGGTTAGGATTCTTTATAAACTTCACAAATTTATAGATAGATTAGGCTAGATTAAATTACATTACAACACTTTGGAGGTTAACACACACACACACCTACACACATACAGACCTCATGGCTCAGTGGTAAGAATTTTGCATGTGTTGACCACCATGAACTTCTGAGTAACATGTTCATTACTGCTTATACATTCTTCTCCTATTCTTCTTCTTCTCATCTCGCCACTCTTCTCCTCCTCTTCCCTGAGTTCTGTTTAGGAAAATATCTCGCATAGAATGAGTTGGAACAAGAGATTAAATGTGACAAGAGTTCAATGCGGAGAGAAGTACAGTAGTATAGGAAGGACAGAGCGAAGATGTTCAGAGAGAGAGAGAGAGAGAGAGAGAGAGGGAGAGAGAGAAACTGCCTACACGGAAAGTTGAGTCCTGTTAATAATAACTTTACTCTCAAACCTTAGGGAAATCTGATTTGAGACAGTAAAAAGAACGTAATCATTGACAAATAAACAAGGCAGAAAGTAGTTTACCTTGTTTCCTTGGCTGTCTCACCATGTCCCAGCAGAAATCAACTGGCTAGTCACAGAGGGAACAGCAGAGGCGGCGCAGGAGGTGCAGGAAGTGCTGGGGAGAGAGGAGACGCGAATTAATAATGTTCATCCGTTAAATACATTCACAAAAACAGCTGATTCGGTTACACAAAAACAGCTGATTCGGTTACAACACAAGAAATGAAGGGAAGAAGATGCTGCAATAAGATATCAGATCTGTATATGGCAGGTCCTGTAGCAAACATCAATATACCGAGAGATTTCTACGTATTATCTATCCCCTGCCTATTGATTAAGCACACAGACACACACACACACACACACGCGCGCGCGCGCACGCACGCACGCACGCACACACTCGGTAAACACAGTAAATCGTAATATATGTGGAAGATAACATTCAGAAAGAGAAGGCTGCAAGAGGCAGCCATCATTGTGACGTCACGGCTGATGACGTCACAGCCTGGCCCGTGCTCTATTTTGACTGTCCATATTTACGTACATATTTTAGGGGAGACCATTTTAAAAATGACCCTTCGAAAAAACGGTTTTAGAACAAAAATATGGACATATTCCGGCTGCATAAATACTCTAACTAATTCCCAAAGCACAAATAAACTACAAACAACAGTAATTGTCAAGAATTTCCACTAGAAAAAAAGCATTTTATAAAAATATGACCCTTTTTTAAACTCATTAAATACTCACTCAGTACCACTTCATAGGAACCCAAAACCACTTCAAACCACTTGAGTAATTCTTTCTTATTATTCTTAACACTTTAGAGTGATCTAGAGGCAGAAATAAATCATTCACAGGCAGATGAATAAATAAATTAATGCAATTTTAACACCGCTAGCAAACACTTTTAACCTCCACTGATTTCACTGAGCTTTGCGCACAAAACATGGTTTGATATGGACTATCTTCGGCAATTAATAAGAACTTGATACTGCCTCAAATAAAGAATGGTCTTGGGCGTTCCAATAATTTGGGCGCAAAAAGCCGCCCTTATTTACGATCATAATAACGCCAACCACAGCTATCTCCATCTCCCACACGCATGGCAGACCTTCAAAACAGCCCACAGTACTCTTAGAAAGCATTAAATTTTACTGTTGAGCCCAAATAAATAGTCCAGGCATAAATGAATATATCCTTAAATATGAGCCGGCTAGAGGGCGGGCGCGGGCGGCCGTGGGCGGCGGCGGCGGAGGTGGCGGCGGCGGGGGCCCGGTTTCACTCCGGAACGCCCACTCATATCTCACTTACACCTTCACTAAACTTAAACTTGTCCACGAAAGCTATGTCTGAATCTCTAATATGCAGGCTTAGTACAATGGCTGCATAATGTGGCAAGATGCTTATAATAATGAGTGATATAAGGGTAAAAAGGACCGATGAAATAAGAATCCAAGATAGCGCCGGTGTCTCTGGAGGGGTAGCCCCCCCTCCTATATAGGTAAATAAACATTGACACGGTAAAGCCTAGTGTCACAATGGCTGTAGTCACCTTAATAACGTATTCCAGCAGCCTCTGTGATTCCATCTTGCAGCTTTAGTCCAGCATTAAGATGACACACTGAACACTGAAGCACCAGCAGCAGGGTCTCGTTATTATTATTCTGTCCTTAGATCGTTCAATCCCCTTGTCACTTCCTCCCAGGGTTTGAAAGGTAAAAAAACGTCTTAATAATATGTCACTAGAATGGTCAAACATTTCAAGAACCCGAGTTTCTTCAACCAGAGGCTTCTCAATAGGATAATAAGACCTCTCCACCCGCTCACACTCTCACCCCACAACAAACTGAGCCAGACTGCCAGACAGGCAGACAGACCCTCGGCCCTGCTGACGTATGGCAGTAACACACACGTCACGGCCTGGAACGACCAGTAGTCCTATCTTGCTAATTTGCTATTCACACAGTATATGCGCTAAGAAATCAAGTAGATGATGCAACTAATATAGATGAACAATGGAACAATAAAGATAAAACACCAGAAACGTCAAAGGAAAACTAATTAACGAAATAACACATAAATAAGCGAACAAGGGCAACCAAGGCAACAAGTTAACTTGACACTTGAAACACAACCAAAAAATCAAGAAATACAACAAATCAATCTAAAATACTAAACTAACTAAAACAAACTAAACCAATAAAACAAGTTATCAAACACTCGCAAAACACCAAAGCAATAAAAAAAATTTATAGAAAAAACGTAAGCAAATAAACAAAAAAAGAAAACAAGGGGGAAAAAAAAACTAATGCTGGAAAACATGAAAACAATCTCCCCCTCTCTCTGCTCCTGTTGAGATGTGACAACGCAGCTCATGGGAAAATCACATATTCAGCCGGCACTTAAATGTTCTTATCCGATGGCAACGACTACAGTTCTCCCTCATAGTAGTAGAAGTAGTAGTAGTAGTAGTAGTAGTAGTAGTAGTATAGTAGTAGTAGTAGTAGTAGTAGTAGTAGTAGTAGTAGTAGTAGTAGTAGTAGTAGTAGTAGTAGTAGTAGTAGTAGTATATTGTATGTTTTCTCTTTCTATTGTTCGTATATTATCTTTTGTTCTCTATTTTCCTCCATTTTTCATTCTACTTTAATCTTTTGTCTCCTCTTTTCCCAAGAATCCCTTTATAAGAGACAACCCCATGATAAAAAAAAAGGAAGGAAATGAAAGGTAGAGGCATTGAAAAATTGGATAAACAATAAAATGTATTATCATATATATATATATATATATATATATATATATATATATATATATATATATATATATATATATATATATATATATATATATTACTTAGGCTATACACTTGGAAAAAAAGATCTTTGGAATTAACTCTAGTGGAAATCATGAAAATTAGGTTGTATTTTCAAAGAATATAGGAATGAATCAAACTTATAACACTTTGAACAACTTGGTAATAAGAACAGATCTACCCATCCCTCCATACCACAGACCAGCAATGCCACACACACACACACACACACTATCTCTCTCTTGGTGTGTGTGTGTGTGTGTGTGTGTGTGTGTGTGTGTGTGTCAGGGCCTGCCTGTGTGTGGTTGCCAGGCTGATGTGTAGAAAGACAGCTTATTAACACAGTTTTTCAAAGCGTCATAGTGCTAATAATACAAAACAACCTACTGGAAGCTTACAACTAATAGAAGGATCACAATAACTTCACCTGTAGCGCTCAATAAAAAACAAAGGATTTCTGAATGACTTAACAATACAAAGATAATACGAAGTTAACAAGCAAATGCACCTTTCGATTCTGAGACTGAGGAAGCTTAGATTAATAATTATTAATACCTTCACTGCTTGCTTAACACTACAACTTCATTCACCACTTTCTTTACTGTTTTCTTAACACTATAACTAGCCACAGTATAAAGTTAGATAGACTGCTATTACTACTACTATCCTAGAGGCTAAAGGTGTGAATGGTGAGAGTTTGTTCATGTTTATGGTCCTGTAAAGACAGATATACTGCTATTACTACTACTATTTGACAGGATTGGTGGCCTGGTATAGTGGTAAATTGTCATTCTAAGCTTCCTCACCCCAATATAATAATGCTTGGCCATGTGTAAGGTAAGTCTATCAATGAATTATCAGAGAATACATTAGGAATCGATATATGAAAAAGAGAAAGTCACAAGGAAAAAAATTGGCGTCATTGAGCGAAGAAAAATGAAAAAATGTGAATCTGATTACTTATTCTTTATCTATTGATTTATAACCCCCCAGGTAATCATTAGCATTAGTGAGGAATGAATCAATTGTGCACTCTCCCTATCTCTCCCTCTCACACACAAACACACACACATATACTCTATCTTTACAACACACATACACTCTCTGTCTTTGCAACACACACACACACACACACACACACACACACACTATCTTTGCAACATACACACTAGGTAAATACATCTCAATACACATTATCTATTACTCACTTATACACGCACACACATAACTAGGTAAATTTATACATACATACCTCTCTATCACTCTATCAACAAACCAACACACACTCACACATAGAGGCTAGTAAAAATTGGCACATTTCCAATCTCCCACTTAAAACCAAAATACCACAAACAATTTACAACCAAAACAGAGTAACAAATAAAAAAAAAAACCTGCCAATTTATCTACAAACCCAAGAAACACACACACACACACACACACACACACACACACACACACTCACATACACACACACTTATCAACAGCAAGGCCATTTGACTAAGTGACGGTAACAATAATGTCACACACACACACACACACACACACACATTCTCACCTCGGGATGGAAGAAGATCTCAAGTCCCAGGAAGCCTCACTCATAGCCAATGTCAATAATAAAGGCTCCATTGATTGTTCTTCACAGGATTCTTGCCTTCGTATTTCCTTATCTACTCGGCCGGGTCACTGTCACTGTCACTATTGTATTTATTCAACTCCTTGGCAATGTCCGGGCAGATGGAGCTGAATCTCTCTCTCTCTTTGTAGGGTGAAGGTAACTGCCGCCAGGGACAGACAGCACTGCTTGCACTGAGACGTACAGCCCAGGCACGTTGAATGACTCAAACGTGATCTCTGAGGGGAGGAAAAGAGGAAAAAAATGGTGACAAAACCAAATATCAGTCAAAGGATGCAACTGACAGTAGTTATGTTCAATGGACAAAGACTGGAAAGAGTTGCTAATCATAAGTACCTTGGAATATATGTCAGCTTTCACTCAACTCAGAGTGCTGTGAACTATGTGAAAAATATTTGTAAGGCAAGATTGAAACCTTTGAGAGTATTGGCAAATAATGAAGTGGGGTAGGTATACCTGTACTGTACTACGGACCATGTATATTATTAGTACTATTAGATCAATAATTGATTATGCTGCCCCTGTCCTTCTGTCCCTTCTACAGAAAAGCCTGCAACCTTTAGAAGGTGTGCAAAACGACGCTATGAGAACTATATTCGGATGTGCAAGAACTACTAGAATAGAAATGATGAGAATGGAACTGTATCTTCCAAGTATTCAGTGCAGAATTAAAGAATTGATTATATCTGCTGCAATTAGAATGACTAGAAGAGGTGATGATGCATTGATGACCTTGTTGAACACCTGCCGAACTGCCCGTACAGAGTAAATATTTATGGCAGGAAGTTGTATCAAATCTTGCTAGAGTACGAGGCACTTCATTATTGCACATATTTGGGAAAGGAGGGAGCATAGTATTTCACCCTGGCAGCAGGAGAAAATTAAGGTTGATATTCTGCACTTGAATGCTATAGGAAAGGTGATCTCTGTCCTTTAGAGTTGAAGCAAGTTTTCTAATCTAAAATTAATATTCTACCCAAAAACAACGTAGTACATATGATGTATTGTGATGGTAAGGCAGGATGTGGGACAGTAATTAGAGAATTTTTTTAAGAGGGTTTATGTACTGATGAACATCTATCTAAGAGAGGTGGCGGTTATTTTTCATCCAGTACTTCAGATGCAGAACTTCAGGCTATATATGAGGGATTGTTAATTGCATGCTTGAAATGTCAAGATATTGATGTTTTTGTTGACAGTCAAAGTGCTTTGTTATTTGTTGGTTCTTTAAATGATCCATGCCTTAGTTCTCCAGTGTAAAGCTGTTCTCTTTCAGCTGAAACCTAATGGCTATGTTGTGCAATTGATGTGGATACTATCTCATGTTGCAATTTGTCTCAAAGAAACTGCTGACAAATTTGCAAAGGAGGCATTACAACATATTATATATTTCAGATGATTCAGAGGCTACACTGAGCTTCCAAAGAGTTAAGGGTATCTCAGCGAGTAAGTAAGAGAAGACAATGGGACCACGAAAAAATATTGTAAAAATCTTAGATAGCGGAAGTGAAAGTATGAGACACACTATGTAACACTGTATTTAATAACACCAATGTATGCTATGTTCAGTAGATCATCCACCAGAGTTGACAGTGTTACTATGCGGCTAAGGTTAGGATATAAGTACTGTTGGCAGTACATAACTGCTGAGGATGGCATACCATGCAAGCTTTGTAAGGAAGAAAATTCTCACAAACATTGCAACACTATCTATCTATGTTCTTGTCCAAAAATTGACAAGTTTAGGGACTTTAACAATAGTGGTGGTGTCACCAGGCAATCTTGCCATAGAATCAATAACAATATCGTACCCAACATCCTAGAGATGTACAAATTTTTTGCTCCCTGATTATGATCGATTGTGCAATATATAGAAGACGTACGTGTGTTTACTAATTATTGTGTTTTATACGAGGAAATGAGCCACTCTGATAGCATGTATTTATGTATGTATTGTTGTGTCTCGTGTGTGTGTGTGTGTGTGTGTGTGTGTGTGTGTGAACATATCTAAGTATAAGAGTGTATGTATATATATTTTCCTATGTATAAATGCATGTAGGCATGAATATTTTCTTTCTCGAGTAGAATTATCTCCAATCAAATTGTAAGGCTTTGTTTTGCAAGATCAGTTGGGTGGGCATCTCAGCATGGTCTCACTGCTCCCTTTGATGCATTTTTTTTTTTTTTACATGAATAAACTATTTAAATTTGAATTTGGTTGTATTAAGTCATATTAGAGATAGATACTTAGCAATATTTTAGAAAAGGTGAACTTAGTGGAAAAATAATATTAGATTTAGATATACTAATTGAATTCATAGATAGGTTAGTTTGGGTTATGTTAGGATAAGTTAGATCAAGATGCATTACAAGATTTTAGAGGTTAGCTTAGAGAGAAATTATAATAGATGAAGTTACATTCTGATTTACTTAATGAATTCGTACATAGGTTAGGATTCTTTATAAACTTCACAAATTTATAGATAGATTAGGCTAGATTAAATTACATTACAACACTTTGGAGGTTAACACACACACACACCTACACACATACAGACCTCATGGCTCAGTGGTAAGAATTTTGCATGTGTTGACCACCATGAACGTCTGAGTAACATGTTCATTACTGCTTATACATTCTTCTCCTATTCTTCTTCTTCTCATCTCGCCACTCTTCTCCTCCTCTTCCCTGAGTTCTGTTTAGGAAAATATCTCGCACAGAATGAGTTGGAACAAGAGATTAAATGTGACAAGAGTTCAATGCGGAGAGAAGTACAGTAGTATAGGAAGGACAGAGCGAAGATGTTCAGAGAGAGAGAGAGAGAGAGAGAGAGAGAGAGAGAGAGAGAGAGAGAGAAACTGCCTACACGGAAAGTTGAGTCCTGTTAATAATAACTTTACTCTCAAACCTTAGGGAAATCTGATTTGAGACAGTAAAAAGAACGTAATCATTGACAAATAAACAAGGCAGAAAGTAGTTTACCTTGTTTCCTTGGCTGTCTCACCATGTCCCAGCAGAAATCAACTGGCTAGTCACAGAGGGAACAGCAGAGGCGGTGCAGGAGGTGCAGGAAGTGCTGGGTAGAGAGGAGACGCGAATTAATAATGTTCATCCGTTAAATACATTCACAAAAACAGCTGATTCGGTTACACAAAAACAGCTGATTCGGTTACAACACAAGAAATGAAGGGAAGAAGATGCTGCAATAAGATATCAGATCTGTATATGGCAGGTCCTGTAGCAAACATCAATATACCGAGAGATTTCTACGTATTATCTATCCCCTGCCTATTGATTAAGCACACAGACACACACACACACACACACACGCGCGCGCGCACGCACGCACGCACGCACACACTCGGTAAACACAGTAAATCGTAATATATGTGGAAGATAACATGCAGAAAGAGAAGGCTGCAAGAGGCAGCCATCATTGTGACGTCACGGCTGATGACGTCACAGCCTGGCCCGTGCTCTATTTTGACTGTCCATATTTACGTACATATTTTAGGGGAGACCATTTTAAAAATGACCCTTCGAAAAAACGCTTTTAGAACAAAAATATGGACATATTCCGGCTGCATAAATACTCTAACTAATCCCCAAAGCACAAATAAACTACAAACAACAGTAATTGTCAAGAATTTCCACTAGAAAAAAAGCATTTTATAAAAATATGACCCTTTTTTAAACTCATTAAATACTCACTCAGTACCACTTCATAGGAACCCAAAACCACTTCAAACCACTTGAGTAATTCTTTCTTATTATTCTTAACACTTTAGAGTGATCTAGAGGCAGAAATAAATCATTCACAGGCAGATGAATAAATAAACTAATGCAATTTTAACACCGCTAGCAAACACTTTTAACCTCCACTGATTTCACTGAGCTTTGCGCACAAAACATGGTTTGATATGGACTATCTTCGGCAATTAATAAGAACTTGATACTGCCTCAAATAAAGAATGGTCTTGGGCGTTCCAATAATTTGGGCGCAAAAAGCCGCCCTTATTTACGATCATAATAACGCCAACCACAGCTATCTCCATCTCCCACACGCATGGCAGACCTTCAAAACAGCCCACAGTACTCATAGAAAGATTTAAATTTTACTGTTGAGCCCAAATAAATAGTCCAGGCATAAATGAATATATCCTTAAATATGAGCCGGCTAGAGGGCGGGCGCGGGCGTCCGTGGGCGGCGGTGGCGGAGGTGGCGGCGGCGGGGGCCCGGTTTCACTCCGGAACGCCCACTCATATCTCACTTACACCTTCACTAAACTTAAACTTGTCCACGAAAGCTATGTCTGAATCTCTAATATGCAGGCTTAGTACAATGGCTGCATAATGTGGCAAGATGCTTATAATAATGAGTGATATAAGGGTAAAAAGGACCGATGAAATAAGAATCCAAGATAGCGCCGGTGTCTCTGGAGGGGTAGCCCCCCCTCCTATATAGATAAATAAACATTGACACGGTAAAGCCTAGTGTCACAATGGCTGTAGTCACCTTAATAACGTATTCCAGCAGCCTCTGTGATTCCATCTTGCAGCTTTAGTCCAGTATTAAGATGACACACTGAACACTGAACCACCAGCAGCAGGGTCTCCTTATTATTATTCTGTCCTTAGATCGTTCAATCCCCTTGTCACTTCCTCCCAGGGTTTGAAAGGTAAAAAAACGTCTTAATAATATGTCACTAGAATGGTCAAACATTTCAAGAACCCGAGTTTCTTCAACCAGAGGCTGCTCAATAGGATAATAAGACCTCTCCACCCGCTCACACTCTCACCCCACAACAAACTGAGCCAGACTGCCCGACAGACCCTCGGCCCTCCCGCCCTCCCTTGCTGACGTATGGCAGGAACACACACGTCACGGCCTGGAACGACCAGTAGTCCTATCTTGCTAATTTGCTATTCACACACTATATGCGCTAAGAAATATAGTAGGTGATGCAACTAATACAGATGAACAATGGAACAATAAAGATAAAACACCAGAAACGTTAAAGGAAAACTAATTAACGAAATAACACATAAATAAGCGAACAAGGGCAACCAAGGCAACAAGTTAACTTGACACTTGAAACACAACCAGGAAATCAAGAAATACAACAAAACCAATCTGAAATACTAAACTAACTAAAACAAACTAAACTAATAAAACAAGTTATCAAACACTCGCAAAACACCACAGCAATAAAAAAA
>CM035184.1:12976679-13012279 GCA_020233015.1 Callinectes sapidus
GAAAGAAATTCCTTCCTCAAACTTCTTTATTTGCTCACTCTCAAGGGAGACTAAATCTGCTTCAGTGGTTTTTATTCCCATTGATTCGAAGCTGAAAAGGTGTTCTAGTCCGTTTTCTACAGCTGTATCCTCTAATAAATGTTCCAATGGGTTATAGTATGACTTTAAAGGATCCATCACTGCATTAACCATGGTCTTAGTTTTACTGCATAATTTAGCTTCATCTTTTTTAGCTAGAAGTCGCATTACAAACTGTCTCTCTGCAGGTGCTAGAAAGTTGAAGACATTACATATAGGTGCTGCTTTATTGTGCATTACTAAACAACTGCCACCTAATTTTTCCTGCCATGATACAGATGTCATGTTTTGTAAAACATCTATTCCCAACAGCATATCCACCTGGATGTGTTCATGATTTACAGGTTCATAGAAATAGTCATCTAGCAATTTCATGTTATTCAGTTTGAATTTATTTATGACTGCATTCATTCCAGGGACATAAAATTTAATATCTAAGGTCTTGTCTACCAATAGAGGAACGAAGGCAATGCGATCATGTAACTTGATCCATGTACTCATTTGCTTGAAAACCTTAGTTTCTTCTCCGATGTATGTACTCACATCACATTCCAAAGAAAACAGTTCACTTACATTAGGACACAGGTCTTGTGCTACAGACTCAGAGATAGCACCACCACTCCACACGGCCAACACAACTATCAGTTTCCCACGTTTCCCCAATGAACACAAGTTAAATCCTTATGCCGTGTTTTTTATGGATATTATTATCACAACGCACAGCGACACACCCATAATGGCCTCAAAATGCAGCACTTTACATTTTTCACATGACTATTTTCATCTATTTTAATGTCTGTAGGGATGACTTTCGACATGCTGGAACACATTCTCTATTATTACTTGTTATGATGGGTTCGGTATACAGTAATTTCGATTTGCAGTAAGGTTTTCAGGAATGCATATGTACCATATCAAAAGAGCTTATTGTAGTTGTTGAAATATTAAAGAAGGTATTGATACGCTGATATAACTGAGATGGTGAGCGAAGCAGAATTAGGAGGTACTCCGCATGTATAATAGGCCATTATTTTTTCTCACAGCAGTATGCCAGAGTGCCCACCCAGCACAATGTCATGATAAGCACTGTATTGTTACAGTGTATATATATATATATATATATATACATATATACATATATATATATATATATACAGAGAGAGATATACTAGCTTAAGAGTGAATAGACAGTGTTAATTTTGTTGATTAGAAAAAAAAGTATTTTGAGGTTATAAATGAAATAGACAAATCTTAATTCAAATAGCAGCAGGACTCAAGTACATCACAAATCATCATGTATTTTCCTTTTCCAGATTAATCTATTTAGAAACTTAGGCCAAGGTATCATTGCCTTTTCCATACCACCAAAATTTAGGAATTGGACAAAGAATCAATAATTTGTTATGACGTTTAATTCACAAGTCCCTACAAAATTGCAGAGAGAGAGAGCCTGCCAAGTGTAGACAACCAACACAAGGAGAGGTGACACAAGCCATTGGTGACAGCCTGCAGAACCAGGAGAAACAACTGGTTGTCATCACACACACTACAGTACACTGTGGGTGTGCTGGTGTCACACTCCCTCTATAAGGGAGAGTGAGTGAGTGTTGAGGGGCTGTGGTGAGTGACTGTGTGGTTCATCAACATACTGTGGGGGGAACATACTACGGGTCTGTGGGCTGAGAGAGAGAGAGAGAGAGAGAGACAGACAGACAGACAGACAGACAGAAAAGAGACAGACAGAGAGAGAGAGAGAGAGAGAGAGAGAGAGAGAGAAAAAAAGAGACAGACAGAGAGAGAGAAAGAGACAGACAGACAGACAGAGAGAGAGCACATTCCTCTAATATGTCACCATTACTACTACCACCACCACCACCACTATTTCCAGCACCACTACAGGATGAGAGGTGAAGAAGAGGCCCTGGTGGATGGATGGTAGTTGCCGACACCTCCACCTGGCCCTGGGAACAATCTCTCTTTGTATATATTTGTGTATTTATATATAGTAGCAGCTGCCTGTATATAGTTACATTGTAGTAGTACGTAGTAGTAAATTTAAATAAAATCTAAGTTTAAGGTGAGATTTGCACATAGGTTCTGGGAGGGTCTTGTCTACTGTTAAAAACTCCTTCCTCTGTCCGCTAGGGGGAAGGACGGGGCCTCTCTGTGCAAATTGCAGCTTAAAGATAGGGGTTTGTAACTTGTAAATAAATGTATATATATGAATAGGTGTTTTTTTCTTTTTCCTAAGATTGATTTTTTTTTTCTCAAAGATATAATTTTTTGCAAAAGTTCCAACATCTTTTGTATCCAATTGTTGACTTTTTCTACAACTTGGTGGGCTGGACACTTTTCATTCCAGCTTTTCTTCTGGACACGACTCCAAACAGACAAACTTCCTCGGCAACTCTTGGCTGAAAGGACTCCTCCATCTTGGAGTGTGGCAGTGGTGGTGGTGTGACCTTGTGGTGTGGTGTTGTCTTGCCTACCACGATGGTACATCTCTTGGGCTCACAGCTCTTCTGTTCCTCAGGAGTGATGACCACAGTGTGCCATTGGGTTGACTCAGTGACTAACAGTTTCAAAAGGCCCGTGTGAACTGATTCTAAATGTACGTAACTTTCCCTCGCATGAATTTGTCAAAATCCATGTTAACCGCCCAATATTGGTGTTGGACTCAAGCCATTATCTCAGCAGTATATTTGATGTAAGTATTACATCAATTTCTGGAGAGTTAACATGGATTCTAACAACAGCAATTTATTGAGAAAATATCCTACATACTGAAGAACGTCTCTTAAATCATATTTTTCCCTAGACAAATTTTTCATTCTTAAAATGTTAACAAACCAGAGTTTCATGTTTTCTTTAAACCATTGTTTTATCAACAGTTACAAATTTTCTGTTGATGATAATGGCCTAAATATAACATAAATTTCTGGAGGGTTAGCATGAATTCTAAGAACAAAAATTAATCTCAGAAGAAATGTACATATATTAAGAAAGTCTTATACAGTATATGTAATTTCTCCACAAACAAATTTCTCTTAAAATCAACATTAACCTCCCCATATTGTTGTACTCTACCCGTTATTTCGTCAACAGCTTCAAAATTACTGGAAATGACAATGGCGTAAATACAACATCAATTTCTGGAGTGTTAACATGGATTTTAAGAACAAAAATTCATCTTGGAAGAAATGTACATATTAAGGAATCTGTGTTAACATGGGCCCTAGAACTACATGGGCTGAAGACAACATTTTTCATGGCCAACGCTGCTTCTTTCAGACCAGACCACCCATCTTAAAAATGCTGGATTCTTCAAACTTTCTCCTTTGTCTTGCTCTTGACTACACCTGGGGTCAGCGGGGTGGGGGCTTCCTTGACCCCAGAAACACAAGAAACCCACCACCCGCTTCTTGGAGGCTTTTCCCTGAATAGGTTCGTCTCGCCCACCTTCCTGGCCACCTGATTCAAAGATAACATACAAAATTAGTGGAAGGAAAAGTAATATTATAAATCAAATTAACACATTGACTTGTATTCAAACTTTTAATATCAAAACTTCAGATGGTAATTGATTCTTATTACTACTACTACTATTACAGTAAGTCCTCCTTATACAATACATTGAGTCCTTATACAGAAATTATTTATCAGTAAATTCACAGTTACGGTATTTGGTAATTACCACCCTCGATTCTATTTACAGTAAGAAATATTCACAGATACAGTGTCACTGAAAATGTCTTCCACTCTCCCAGACTTTTATAAGAGTTATTCTGTATGCATAAGCAATGAAATCATTGTTAAAACACTGCAACTATATATATATATTTTTTTTTTCATCAAATGCCCTTCAGTTGAGTAAACATATCGTTTTCTTTCAAACAATACCCAGCCACATTCTCTTACCCTATCAGTGGTCAGTCTACGCATTTTGCTAGCTTTGACAAGATAACCGCTAGACGCCACAGCTCCACTTAGCCTCTCAGTCAAATCAATCCACAGGATGGAGGGCCTTTTACTTCTACACCCATCAAGAGCATCAGGAAGGGCTTGGAAGCAAGATAAATTGAAGTAGAACTAGACAAGACTTTCACAAGCACCATTGTTGGCAGTGAAAGCGATGCCACACTGACAAGTACGGACCCCGCTATATCGACCACCACCACCACATATTCACCTACTACTGCTGCCACTGCCTCCTCATCTCGGAATTACAAAAAAAAAAAAAACGATCATCTAGGACTTCCTCAGATGTGCCTGAGATACAAAATAAATTACAAAGTGGACAAGGAAGGAAGTGTGTAAGGAAGGTAACAAGATCCGTCCTCACCCCCGCCACCACCCCGGCCGATGCTGCTCACTCTACTACTGCTAACTGCTAACTAGCTACACTACCTAACATATACGACAATGTTATATGTATATATTTTTTATGGTTATGCTAAATAACGCTGGATGCAGAGAAAGGCCATGCAAATGTTATGTGTTGTATGTATAGTGGCCGTTTGACGTGAAGCAGCAGCAGCAGTAGCCTCACCGTAGCCTCGCATCGCCTGAGCCAGTGTGTACAGTGCAGCGAGTGACACAACCGCAAGTATGTAGCTAACTGTAAAAATTACACTCTTTGTAATCTCAAAAATTAAATCAGCATTGTTTTCTGTTT
Organism: Callinectes sapidus; assembly: GCA_020233015.1. Classification (NCBI taxonomy): domain Eukaryota; kingdom Metazoa; phylum Arthropoda; class Malacostraca; order Decapoda; family Portunidae; genus Callinectes; species Callinectes sapidus. Next base: position 12,981,433 of record CM035184.1, read on the forward strand.
TTCATTTTTTCATTTTGTTACACAATGTAACTGCAGCATGCTGGTGTGGATGGTGACACATTGCTAAGTATATCAAGTAATGCTAACCATTGATATTTACAATAAAACTGTATTTGAGCTTTTTATCGGTGTATTTCACATAAACTATACAAAAGTAATGTCTTTTATGTCTAAATGATAGAAAAGAAGAACAAAAGAGGTGTATAATTTGTCTATAATAATGTGTTTACATAGTTGCTATTTCATAATAATGTACTTGTTCTACCAATAGTCATGCAGCATTCAAATTAACGTCAAAAGACAGCTAAAGATATGGACTTTACAATGATACCTCATTCAGTAACGTGGCTTCAGCATGAAAGAAGATACAGAAGGTTGAAGTGAGGTATGTTTTTTGCGTGAATATGCCCGCGTGGGAGGGCAGGCGCGGCTAAACCTTGCCCGCGCTTTAATCAAGAGTTAATTAATTAACCTTTTGCCTGTGAATCTATTGGGAGTGACCTCTCGTTTAGCGGTTGGCAGTCGTGGAAATCACATACACATTGAAAACTAGAGAACTAAAATACACGGAGAGAGAAATTTCGGGATGAAGAGAGGAGCGAGCGTTTGCTAATGCGGCTGTTAGAGAGAGAGAGAGAGAGAGAGAGAGAGAGAGAGAGAGAGAGAGAGAGAGAGAGAGAGAGTGGGGTAAGAGATTCAAGTAGGCGCCGCAACAGCAAGGAAGGATGGGGAGAGAGATGGAGGGGGGTAGGAGGGAGGGAATGAGTGGCGCAAGGAAGGAGGGGGAGGTAGGGAAGACGAGGGGGAGGGAGGGAGAGGAGGGGAAGATGCGTACGAAATGGGAGGGAGAGAGGGGGTGGAAGGTAGGAGGGAGAGATATGGAATGGATATATGGCAGGAATGAGAAAGAGAGAAATGGGCAGCGAGATAAACAATGAGAGAGAGAGAGAGAGAGAGAGAGAGAGAGAGAGAGAGAGAGAGAGAGAGAGAGAGAGAGAGAGAGAGAGGCGTATTCTGTCCCCTGCACCTGGCATCTGTTCCTGCAAGAGAGCAATACAATAAATTTCGTATTCATCCATACGTATGCCAGGTACAGACACACACCTCAAACATTCCTGTATTAAGAGACATAAATCTCTATCCTTTGAGTTTGCATGACGAGGAATAGCTCATCACGGACCCCACAATATTTGTGTGTGCGTGCGTGCTTGTGCTTGTAGGCCTATACAGTTGGCCACACTTCTAAATGTTCACTTGGTGTTGGTATTGCTGGCTGAGATAGTCGAGATTTTAATTACGAAATGCTCCCATCAATAGGACTATCTCAATTTGCATTGGTAACGCTAAGTAGCAGCAGTGTGGCTAACTGTACTTACGTATCTATGGATGCTTTCAAGTTCCTTCAAGCATCAAATCATCTGAGATCACTGCATTACCTATACTGAAAAGCCTGCGCCCCCACGACCATGTTGCTTCACTTTCTGACAACCACAACTGGAGAATGAAGAATGTCCTGCAGGGTGAGGAGAGTGGCGAGAGCTGCACGCGCGTATGTCTTGGGAGGGAGGCATCCATCCACACCCTCTATGCTGCGGTTAATAAGGGGATGGGAGTCCATAGTGTGTGAGACATCAACAGTGGTCTTTATGGCAGGTGGAGGTTTCAGTGTCCAGACGTCGGCGTGGTTGTGGCGTCGGCGTCTCCCTACTGGCGGCGGTAGCACCACGTCCACTTGATTTCCGTTGTTGTTGTTGCTCGCAGCATTAGCATTGTTACTTGCTACGTTGTTATTATTGTTTGCATTGTTGTTGTTATTGTTGTTGTTAATGTTGTTCACGATGTTAAACACTGTGTTGAAGACCGTGACTGCTACAGAAGCGAAGGCCATCTGTGTGAGGGAGGCAGACACGGTATCTGCGTAGGAAGGGCACGCGGCGGCACCACCACCACCACCTCTCACGGGAAGGTACAATACGCCGCGGTCCTCCCTCTTGATCCTTGGCCGTACCATTTCATTAGCAGGGGATGAACGATTCACTCGGTCTGTCAATAATCTAAGGTAGTCTTGCTGTAGTTGCTGAACGAGTAAGCTAGAGGAGCCCATTTTTGGAAAAACAGGCAGCTGACTCAAGACGTAATAGGCAGAGGGGAGGCTTCCACGTTCCCAGGTTGCCTCCTCGGAATGTTTTATCCGCAAGTTGTCGGTCACATGACGGCCTGCCAGGATATGCAGCTGTTCCTTCAGACCATTCAGCTCTGTAACCCTACGAGGAGAAAATCTGTGAGCCAAGATTCTTGAGATGAGTGGTGGCACGACTGAGGCACAAACCGCCTCTACCACGGCCAGAATACCAAACACCCTCATGTCTTGCACCACACAACTAGTTCTCTACAGTGTGACTGAGACAGATGGAACGGCAGCACCAAAAAGGGAACACACGCCGCCGACTCTGACTCCATGTCGATACAGTTCGCGGAGCGTGCACTGACGTGACGTTACGCGGCACGGACGTTCGTGGTGGGAATAATAATTCATGACGTTTACGCCAAACTAAATTAAGAGCAAGAAATTCCGCCAGTAGCCAGGAAACTTACCCCACTTTCAGGAATAAAGTTATGAAAACATACAGCATCGACAATTTTCTCCGTTACTATGTTTACAAGATGATGCAATGAAAGATAAAAGCCGTTGCTGGAATTCTTACATCTAGATGTAAGTGCTACATCACTGATCTTTTGACAGAATCCTTATGAATTAAAGAAAAAAAAACATTACAGGCACCAGATGCAACTTGTTTCATACCCGCTTAGGCAAACACCCCCGAATCTTGAGACAACCGACACCATAAATAATCACAAAATCTATGCTGCTCTTTCTCCCATTCTTCAAGTACACCGTTATCACCATCCACCACACTGAGGCTTCTTATTGATAAATACTAGTTACATTTTATCAGAGCGAGCATCATGCTTTCCACTCCTAGTCTCTTCCCACACCCCTGCACCCCATCACCCCCAAGTCTCTTATCGTCACGCTGTTACTCTTCCGTTACATTGATTGACCGCCTGAGTGGTTTCACTGCACGCAGATGAGCGTCTACAGTGAACTGCTCAACGGGACCTCGTGAACTATATGAGTGTGAGAGGTGCTGGATTGATCCACCCTCTCCATAGCGGTTCATCCTCAGTGTGCTAAGTCAACACCTGGGAGACGGATCTGCCGAGGTACACTACTACTACTACTACTACTACTACTATACACACACACACACACACACACACACACACACACACACACACACACACACGTGTCATTAATAACAAAGTATCCTTTACCAAATTTTGAACTCTTTAGGACCAAAAGATCGTGCTTGGGATGACAAATCTATCTATGCTGAGTCTGGTCACCGCTGTTGTTGCTGCCACCACTGCCACTGCTACTCTCAGTATACATAATTCAACTGGCAGGTGAGAGAAATTTTAAACATTGTAACTGACCTAAAGGAATTTTAGATTGTGTTCTAGTTTATACCAATACACATATTGCACTATATATATATATATATATATATATATATATATATATATATATATATATATATATATATATATATATATATATATATATATATATATATATAAAAGGTAAACATACAACAACACTTGAAAAGATCTTGGGAAAGATCTGACAATCAATTCAACAAGGATCATTGATCAAAGCTCTCGAAGCGCAAGTCATGACAGCCCAGATTGGCCCACGCCTTCCCTGTGTTATCTTTTGACGTGTCTTACGACCGAGCAAAGGGTATAGATATCGGCTATCATCAAGTCATCACTGCACTTGTCGAATTTGAACAAAAATCCGCAATAGATCAATATCAATGTGAATAATAAGTCCAAGATTTGTGGATACAAATATAATCAAATCAAGAAAACTGGCACGCTTATCAGGAGTATCTGTAACACATACGGCACATTGCTGCACATTTTAAACATTCTAATAACGTTCATTGATAGTGTAAGCAAGAATATTATCTTTAAGCCTGGTTAGTCAAAAACAGTGAACAGTGTAATTAATTTCACACACCAAAATAAGTGAACAGATATTTTGTATTCTCAGAAATTTCATCATTTCACCGTTTCATGACTTATTTACGTTATGAATTTTAAATTCCAAATAGCATCATGTTTCGTATGACTCCTCATTCTATTCATAACAGGATTCTCGAAAACTTTCCCGCGGCAATCAAGACGATGTAGCTTGCATCGTCATAAGAGTAACCTCAAAGTGACGCCCGTACCACCACTCCTCTCTCACTAGCAGCTGTTTCATTATACTTCTGTAGATGCTACTATCTCTACCCCAACCAAGTGTTCTGGTATGGAAGCGGCAATCACTTCTACTACACGTATTTCATCAAGTATTGAGTAATGAAGGAAAAGCATTCTTGTTATTGCTTTAGTTATTGTTGTTATTATTATTATTATTATTATTATTATTATTATTATTATTATTATTATTATTAATATTATTGTTATTATCATTATTATCATTATTATCATAATTTTCATTGCTGTCATGATCACCTATAATGATAAAAATTCTCTCTCTCTCTCTCTCTCTCTCTCTCTCTCTCTCTCTCTCTCTCTCTCTCTCTCTCTCTCTCTCTCTCTCTCTCTCTCTCTCTCTCTCTCTCTCTCTGCCCCCCTCAGGTCAGGGTGGCGGGTGTACCGGGTCTCCTCCACCACACCACGTCCCGCCCACACCTGTGCTGGGGTGGGCAGCGTCACCACCTTCACGTGGCTCAACTTTGCCATCGCCGTCACCAACATCGCAGTCAACATCGCCAACAACATCAACAACAATAATAACAATAACAACAATAATAACAATGATAATAACAACAACAACAACAACATTAACGTTGACAATAATAACAATAATAATAACAACGTGAATGATATCCAGTTTCGTCCACCTATGCGCAGACGAGAAGGGAGGAGAGCGAGGACAGCTGTTGAGGTGGGTATCAGTCAGTCAGTCAGTCAGTCAGTCAGTCAGTCAGTCTCTCTCTCTCTCTCTCTCTCTCTCTCTCTCTCTCTCTCTCTCTCTCTCTCTCTCACTAGGTACTAAACACTAACCTTACCACCACCACAGACGCTCTTCTTATTTCTCCTTTTACTTTCCACTCCGCCTCGCCCAGGAACTCAGCGTGCGGGGGATTGCCGCCCAAGGGTGTGGACCATCCTTGGATACTCGTAGTGCCACCAGGCCACAGCGGAGCCAGCCAGGTAGCGAAGTAGATCAGGGAGACAATGAAGTGAGGCAGCCGAGAAAACCTGAGGAGCTGCATGAAGAAGGTAAGTGTTAAATAATCAAGTAAGTCTTTTGCTTTTCACTCATTTTTGGAAGGAAAATGATCTCTAAGGGTTTTTGAATAAATGTTCTAAGTTGGTATGCAAATATCTTCAGAGAATAGATAGTTTTAATATTAATAGTGTTACTACTACGTGCACATTCTCTCTCTCTCTCTCTCTCTCTCTCTCTCTCTCTCTCTCTCTCTCTCTCTCTCTCTCTCTCTATAGCAGCATCTTTGGGCACGGTCTTAGCCTTGGGACTGTGGCAGCGAGTGGCAGGGGAGTTTCACCCTTTCTGCACACTCTACGCCTTCTGCAGTGTCGCTCGCACCGCCGCGGACTTCTCTTACCAGAGCCTTTCAAACTTTTCCCGCTACGCCCCTCACGTTCACACCAATACCAGCAACAGTGGCCATCCTCCCACCCATACGCCCCGTCGCACCCTGGCCGCCGTCATACATTTCCTGAGGTACTGTGTTTTTCCCCCTAAACAATGATCGGTCTCTGATATTCCTAACGTTACTTTAATTTCATTCAGTCCTTCCTTTATAGGCCTTTATAGTGATCCTGTTTTTGTGGTGCCTTAAATCAATCAGTCAGTAAGGCATTTAATTGATCGTTCAAATAAATCACCGTCCTTTTATTCCCTTTTCGGCGAAGGATTACAAAACGTCTTACTTCTACATCCTACAGCCGGGTGGTGGGTGCTCGCCTGCTGGTGGAAGGCGAGGCACCAGATGGAGTTGAAGCCGGGGACATCTTGGCCGCTCAGAAAATTGGAAGCATGTCATTTCCTTGCTTAAAGATCTACCCTTGCGTCCACCCTCGTCCACGGCTCTGGTGGTAACTTGTAAGCCCTTGCATAGTGTAGAGACTTATCGAAGGAAAGTTTTAGCAACAACATAACTATGCAGTACACAAAGGCAGTGGCAATACACACACTATTTATCCTGTTCGAGCTTATAATATTGACAGCCACTTGCGTCTTTGCGAGCGACAGGTCCCCCAAAAAATTTACACTGTTAGGGGAAGCACAGCGATTCTCTGGGAGTGTTGGGAGGGGTGAAATACATGGTTTGCAAGATTCACTAACCTCTAATAACGCAAGGAAGTCTCTCGTATCTAAAGCAAGAACAAATAACGCCATGAAGGACGGAATGAAGTTAAAAGGAGGCGAGGTGTGGGAGAAGCCTCGGGTTGGGGATGTTGCTTCGTTTGCACACGCTGGTAAAGGCAAAGCCAATAAGCACGCAAGGTAAGGATCTGTGGTGTCTGGTAAGTGACTGACAATGAGTGACTGACAATACTTCTCTCACGCAGAAGTTAAGAGTGGCATTCCTGTTTTCATCAGGACACGGAGATATCAGACGTGGTGGCCTTGGCTCCCTCACACCACTACCACCACCACCACCGAACTGCCGCCACTCAGCCCTCTCGAATTCATGCGGCGACGCCATCAACGCCTTAAACTGAGAAACTCGCTCCCAAACAAACGCAAGGGAATGAATTCAAAGAGGACCACGCCGTAAGCCATGTTTTGGGTAAAGATGGTCACATCAGATGTCACTCATCATTTCCTGACATGAACAAATACCACCCTTACTGACATTTCTTGCAGGACCCCAGGGTTGACCTTCCTGCTACCTGATGAGAAGCCTGAGGACCACTGCCCCAAGGAGGGAAGCATCCAAGTTTTCACGCTCCTTAATTTCCTCCTCGCGTCTTCCAACATCGCCATCAACATAATCAATAATATCAATAACAACAATAATAACAACAACAATAACAATAATAATAACAACAACAATATCGACAACATTAACGTCAACAACAACAACAACAACGCAAATAACGTCAACAACATCGACCTAAATCAGATGGGACGGCGACGGAGAAGAGTAGCTTTACAAAAACCCTCTTTCACAGATTCCTCCTTCCCTTCTTCCTATTCCACCGTCCTTAATAACTCCAACTTACCCTCTCTCCACCACTGCACCGGTGTCACTCCTACAGGCCAAGCCCAGGTGGCGTTGGTGTTGGCCGTAGACCTCGTCTTGGCGGTGGAGGAAGTACTGGCTGCCCAACCCATTCTCACACACTCTAATAGTTCGGATAACCCTGTAGGCTTTTTGGAAGACACACAGGTTGGGGAGAACTACGTGGCCTCCTCCACTACCCAAACCATTCGAGAGTTGGTGTGTGGCACCTCTCAAGTGGCTTCTTTAAGTGGCTCTCTCGCCGCCGCTGTGTTCCAGGAGTTAAGGTGACTACAACTACTATCGCTTAAGAGACATTTTTGAATTCACTACTACATCAGGGTTGTACAGTGAGTGTTATAACGTTGATGTCACTCAGTGAATAAGGTACTATTTTTCTTACATTAATGTTCGACCAATAAGCAGCATTAATATGGCGAAATGGGATTAGCGTGTTACAAAAGTTCAGATCCCTATGTTAGGAGCTTGTCACGTTCTCACCCGTAGTGCGGATTTTACACATAATCAAGAACACCTGAAATTTGCATTACAAGCGTGTCAGTCTCCCATTGCCTACCACTGGGAAGAGAAAGTAGAATTATAAGAGAAAATAATTCAGGGGCCGTTTAGCAATAGACCTTAAGTAATATATATAAAAAAGGTACAATCAAAGTTAGGCACAGATTCCTCCTATGACAAAAGATAAGTGTTTATTGATCGGGGAAGCTATAAAATTCACATTAGTCACTACGGTAACAAATGATAAGACATACCAAACGTTCATTATGTAATGGTATCTTCAGGTATTGCATTGTCAGGCCTTAACATATTTTTTATCCCAGGGCAGTGGTGTTGAGCTATCTACTGCCAAGCGCCCCACCTGTCCTTCTGCACTATCTGAGCTCCTGCGCCGCCGCCGCCGCCACCACCACCACCACCACGTGACAGACTATAAACTTGCCATGATTGTCTTAGATACGTCCACCACTTCTTCCACCATCCCCACCACATTATTTTTTCTACATAACGTCAAACAAAAATAAAAAGGTATACCAGCTGGATTTTTTTTGTCGCCTTGACGTTAATATAGCCACTAGTTGCTATTTAAACCATCCACAGTATTTTTACCACAACGGAATCGGAAGGTAATCATGACGCTCTAAGAAAACCTTCAACCTGAGTGATACGAAGGAAGGAAATGAATGATAATTGCATCGCTGATATGAGAGAGAGAGAGAGAGAGAGAGAGAGAGAGAGAGAGAGAGAGAGAGAGAGAGAGAGAGAGAGAGGGTGGGGGGGGGGGCATAACGGGAAGGTTGTGAACAAATACACTCATCCACAGAGCATGAAGGGAAAGGGTGGCAGGAGAGCACAGCAGCCTCAGTTAAAGAAATTCGCGGGAGGGAAGAGGCCACAGTGACAAGGAACAAAACATCTAGCCAATATATATATAGAAAAATTAATAGTCAATAGCACTGAAAATTCACGTCCCACAATAGAAAGTTTGATATAGAAGACAGAATACATGACAGAATGGTGATGAAAGACTTCCGAGTGACTTAAGTGGTAGTAGGGGTGATGCAGAGTGACCAGAGACGTTCACTGTTAATGATACTAAATACTTATTATACTACACCGCAGTAAACCTAAAAAAAATTGCGAAGAAAAACTACAGTAACTACAAACACTGAATTATTCGATTATTTATTCATTTTGTCGTTCATAGTGCCTTTTGAAAGTACTATAAGATACCATTCAGCTTTACGGACTATAACAATAAGACGGTTAACTTCTATGTTGTTAAGGTACTAAACATCGACGTGCGGTATAGGAATTCGTATTCAAGATGTTCATTTACAGCAACAACACGCTCACTCTTGGCCACCTGTCAGATCCTACCGCATCTCCTGTGCTCGGCAACGTCTCTAACGTGCCTCTGTCTCCGCGTGTTCATAATGCACATCTCAGCTTAACTACCTTCCCTTCTCTCGCAACACGCGTCAAGAGGAAGGCCATAACAAAGCAACAAGCCAGCGTCCTGGCATATCATATTCCCTTGAGCCCTCTGGAGTTCATGAAGCGAAATAAGGATTCTGCTACACGAAGCAGAGGAGACATGCAGTACAACAAGTAAGTGCCACCAAGACTACCACAAACAGGCGAGTCAAGCTCAGCTTATCTCATGATTTTTTTTATCATAGTGTAACAACCAGGCTCAGTGTACGTAAAATGATTTATATTCAATGCACTTTTTCTTTCTAAGCAAACAGAGGATATGAATGTATTATGATGTAGTGGTGAACAATATTCCGCCTCCATCCCTTCTGCCACGTGACTGTTAGATCATTAATCACCAAATAATCTCACAATATTGGTTTTAGGCCTGATTCCGTGATGTTTCCGATGGCCCAAGACGCTTCTTGTCCCACAAAGCAGGGAGTAGGTGCTCTCACCTTAATCAACTTTCTTGTTGCTGCCGTTTCCGCTACAACGAACATCCTTAACAGCAACAACAATGACAACAACAACAATAATAACAACAATAATAACAATAATGTGAACCTCAATGCAGAAAGCAATAACAATAATGCTAATAACATCAACAACATCGACTTCGGCCGCCGCCGCCGCCAAGCCACGATGGTAAGGAAATGAAGTGAAGCAGGCTATATGATTACTATTTTTTCCAGTCACATTAATCCTCACCTCTGAATTCATAACTTCACTTCCTTCAGCACAACCCGTGGAGGGAGACGTTGGAAGCTGACGTGTCGCTGGCGGCCTTACTGGCCCTGGACGCTGCATTGGGCACTAACATACTCAGTGCACAGGCTGCAGCAGACACGGTGATGGCGCAAGTAGCAGAAGAGCTGCTACGCCCCCTCAGTTTCACCAAAAAAAGGAACACGGCACCCATCATCTCCCTAAGTTAATGATATTGACAGATACACGTGTTTAACGATTAACAAGCACGTCAAGTGTTCAGTGTAAAGCTCTTCATGCCAATCCCTGTCTCTTACTAAATTTGTCTTTATGTGCTACACTTAGCGAAAGCCCCAAAGACGTATTAATTAAACACAACATTAAAACCTATCTTTAGGGGACGAACATCCCGCAGTGAGCTATTAATCAAATCTTAATCTAAACTTATTATAACCAATACACAAAATGTAGCGAAGCATTAGCAACGTTGCTCACCAATAACAACAACGCTGGCCGCAGCCGCCCCCTTCTATAACAGGGTGCTGCCGCATTGTGGTCCTTCCAAGGAAATCACAAAAATGGTATTACTCACAATTCTGAGAAGTTAAATCAATTTTTGATGTACTCGGAAGTCAAACAGATCTCTTGCGCCTCTGGTGCAACGGTGATAGAACGCAAGAATTCCGAAATGACAGACAGAGCAGCGGGCGTCCATGGTAAACCATGTAACTGACGTGGTTCACCCTCTCTCAGCCAGGTCCAGTTTTTAGATCCACTCACGTAAGCCAGGTCCAGTATTTAGCTCCACTCACATAATGCTGGAGTTCATGCCCCTCACGTTTCTCTGCACAAGTAGCAGGATAGGGCAAAACCACAAGACACCTCAAACACATGACATTAAAGAGTATAATCCTGGTATGTCCTTACCTGCGTCCTTCCCCTGTTGCGGCTCTTCCTCCATCTTGTGATTGTGACGTCAAGGCGCACTGACCAAAAAACTTGCAATACGCCGGAACAAAGCTTCGAATTGTTTCGAAACTACTTTCTGTTTTCCAACACACACATTATAATGTGTGTGTGTGTGTGTGTGTGTACACACACACACGCATATGTACGTACGTGTATACATGAAATAGTAGATATCGCAATTAGTGCACATAGTGAAGCTTCATGCAGCATTCACAGCCAGTAGATGTAGATTTAAAAATTACTTTGTAGAGACAAGGAATATTTTGTTTCCACAACTAAATGTTTCATGTTTCCTTACCTACAGAGCTTATGCAAAGATTGTTACAAACTCATCTCGGCTATTTAATAAGACTACATACTGTAATCACTTACCTATGCGTTTCTTGTGACCATGAACTGCATCACATAAAACTCACTTTTATAATTTCAATAAAGAAAAACGTTAAGGCCATTTGCTCTTGTACGTTTTGGCAAATCTTGCTTAAGATTATAAAATTTTTCATCCTCACACCACCACTTCCACCATGATTATCTGTCTTTATTTGTGCCAACTATGTTCGATTTGTTATCAACTAAACAAATTACAGCCTTGTTTAGTCATGTACAGTATTATACGAGTATATATTGGACAACACATAGGTGCATGTTTTAACCTTGCCCAGTTGTACCATCATCAATTCTCTCAGCATTTTCTTCTTTGAGTATGTGTGTAGGCTACATACATTCACTTTCTGTGATAACAAAGAAACATTAGCACATAGATTTTTATTTTCACACCAGTATTATTTACACTGATAGCCTATGTTGGAACGAGACAACAGCTTGTGCTGGAGGATCATGAAACAGGTACCAAACAGTGTACATAATTTATAAAATTTACACTATATACATTTACAGAAGGTCCTCTGTGACTTGAATACTAAAATGAAATAAATACACTCAAATAGAGTACATTCACCATATACACTAATAAAAGCCAATAATTGCTCTGGAATGGGCAAACACATTCTCATGGGAGCCAGTGCAAGTGTGACAGCCACACACTGCTCACATTGATGAAAATGGCCTGCCATTCAGACTTTATATTATGTACTTTTAGCATTTGTATATGTTTAAAGCCCTCAGTGTGACATACTTGAACTGCAATCAATATAAATTATATATCTATATATCCAAGTATATAAATGTGAATCTTTGGTTAGAAATACCTCCGAGAACAGAGGCGACAACGGCAACATCAAGGTACAGACGTAACAGATGCAGAAGGCATGAAGTGCTCAATTCAGTGTATCAGCCGGGAGCATCAGCCTTGCTTAGTGTTTTGTGCAGCAGGTCCCAGGCAGTGGGAACCCTAACTTATTCTTGGTGAATAAAAAATGAGCACAAGAAGCCAAGATCATTTGTATAACCTCAAAAGGTCTTACCTAATTATTTTTTAGTTCCCTTTTGTAAGAGTTGAATATTTTTTGTATCTTCAACCTTATGATGCTCTTAAATCAATTTCTGGGACATACACCAAGTTATAATACTAACAATAAGGCAGCATTGGCTACAGGACTTGGCCATAGATACACATCATAAAAAATGACGATGGTGTGCCTGGACTGAGTTGTTCTTAGTTTGGCTCAGTACCAGACCAAGTCCTTCCAGGTTAGCCAGAATTTGCTTAGTTTAGACTGACAGAAAAATATATTTATGTCAAAAATATTCCAGTAGAAGGCCAGGGAAAGCTGAAGCTAGCTAGCTGCTCAGCCCTGCAAGACTACTGATATTGCCTAATTTACACTGTATTTAACACTTTCACAATTTGTCCATTAGTAATAGCTTAATACTGCAAACCTGATTATAACACTTGTTGGCATGGAGTACACTTATAAGGTTTTCATTACAATTAAAATATGGTCATTTAAGAAATTAAGTGATGAAGAATACATTGCAATTAAAAGGTTACTTTGAGATACTTAACATTTGATCAGCTTACCTATCCAGAATCTCCTATAAGAGCTAAGAAACTAGATAATCCACGGGGTTGATTATTAAACAAACTGGAAACGTCCACACAACATATGCGCTGGGGCAGCATTTGCAGTGAGGGAAATACAGGGAACATTCACTATTAGGAGGTGTGTGCTAACAGTTTCCACCAATAATAAATATCAGAAGTAGACTAATATAAAAATTATCTCTGTGTATACCAATATTAAGGACTATGACTCCAAACATTACCTTGGCCAGTGCCGGTAGGTATATACCTTTACAATAGCCTTTGATATGAAAATTGAGTGTATATACTTATAATATTACAGAGTTCATTCTCCTGACCATTAAGCGTTCAGCAGGAACTGCTCTTGTAGTCGCTGGTGTCGGACAACTGACTGACTTCCTGAGCCGCAGCAGGTGACTCAACTGACTCCCTCAGCTTTCTGAAACAAGAACACGTTTGAGGCTTAGCTGAAAAGCTTGTAACAAACTTCATGATGTTCATAAAGTTCATATATATATATATATATATATATATATATATATATATATATAGAGAGAGAGAGAGAGAGAGAGAGAGAGAGAGAGAGAGAGAGAGAGAGAGAGAGAGAGAGAGAGAGAGAGAGAGAGAGAGAGAGAGAGAGAAAGAGGTCAATAGAAAGACAGAAAAATTTATAAATAAACTAATAGGCAGATAGTCAAAAGTATGGATAGATGGAGAGATAGATGAATGAATGAAAGGATATATGTAGTACTAAAAGATATAGACAGAGAGCATGAAACAGTTACAGTTGAATTAAGCAAAAAGTACTTGCATCAACTACTAAGTTTTGAGCATTCAAACTAACATTCAAAAACTGTCCTCGGTGTATGATCTACAAAGAAGCCGTGTGAAAGCAATGCTCAAAACTATCTGAGTTGTCATCAAGTCAGGATTTGAAGCATTACTTAGCAGCAGAAGGCCTTGAGCAAAATGCCCAAGCAATTACTCAAGTCCATGCAGAATTACTTTAGTGTTCAATACTATTAAAAGAATAAGACATGCAAAATACAACAAATGCCACTTTTCTCTAGGGACCTTGGCATATTAGATGCTATTTTACACTTTACATGATAAATATTTACATTCTTTACTCAATAGATTAAGAAATGCAGCATAGGCTAAGTGGCTTTGAGAAAGAAACCCTGATTTTGAACTGTCGTTCAAGAAAAAGAACAAATATTTACAGCCTCATTCATAAAATATGAGACAAAAAAATGAAAACACTAATAAAATTAGTCAAGCTCCCCAAGCAACAATCAGCAATGCCTACAGTGCGTTAGTGGAGTCTTGCGTCGTTTGGTGGTGACTTACAGCTCCCTGATGTGCTCAAGGGCCATAAGAAGCTGAGTGTTGGTGCGGTCGAGTGCATTGATTCTGTCCTCCTGTGCCTGAATGAGTGCATCCTTCTCTGACATAAGCTCTGTCATCTTCTTTTGCTCCTTCCTGAACTGTTCCTGTAATCTGAAATGAACAATTTATTTATTCATTAATTCACCTCAAGAGGTCAATATTTTGGTGTATGTATCAGTATATTTTTGCAATTAAGGCTATGAAATAAATATGCTATTCTTATTTTTCTTATCCTTCTTTCAAATAAAACATAAAGGTTACAGAAAGAATAAATCTGGCAGTCACAATAAAAAGACCAGTTTCCTTCCTGTAGAGCAGCACCCTATTTGAAAAGCATTTTTGTCACTAATGGCACAACTCTTAGCTCATTCCCATTCAGGAAAATAAAGGATCACATTACAAATTTCAAATAAAATATCATAAAATAAAATAGAAAATTTTCAATGTCTTACTTTTGTATCATCTCTCTCATCTGAACCTGGTCACCAGTCTGCTGAGCCAGTGGACACTGAGGGCTCTGGCGGCTGTGTCTGCTGTGCTGATGGTGGGTGAGGGGGGAGGCGGTGCTGCTGGACCGCTGCCGTGGGTCACAAGGTGAGGTGGGAGGCACAGCGTCTGAGCCCTCAGAGTTAGCGGAACGTGTCTGTGCCTGCTCCTCTGCTGTTACCAGTTTGTGGTGCATTTCTTCCATTGCTGTCCTTAGAGCCAAGATCTCTTGTTCATACTGTGAGATGAGAATTAATGTAAAATATCTATACATCTGGTGGAAGAGATTATAATTTTTACTTATTAGTACTTTAAAAACTTCACATAGAACCATTCATGTGTATGTATATAAAGTGATACAAGTATCAAAAGCACTGTAGCAAAAAGTGAAAAGAATGAATGCTTGTTTGAAGCATACATAAAATCTTAAAAGATATATATTTGTAATACATTCAGTAAGTTAAACATCTTAATCTTTTTATGTTGTAGGTGAAAGTCATCTGTACTTACATAAAATATAATACAATTTTGCACTATCCACACATAAAGCTTAGTTTAAAAAACCAACCTCATCCAAAGTTTTCATCTCGGACACTCTGTGATTGCCACGCTGGGGTCTGACCCGAGCTGGTGGGGATTGCTGCTCATCACTGGAAGAGTCACTGTCATACTTGTAAGGCTGCCGTCGGCTGCTGCTGACCCCAGTGGATTGGCGACGTGCAGTCTTTGTTCTTCTGCATTGGGCACCTCCTAGGAGGTCAGAGGTTGAGTGGTGGTGATCAGGTGTCACAGGTGCAAGAGTTGGTTGTCCCCAGCCAGGAGGCAAGCATCGGGGGTTTGTTCGGGGAGCTCCTGACTTGAAACCGCGGTGTTCTAAAGGAGGAGTACAAGCCAGTGATGTATTGTCCTCACTGGATGAGGAGTGGTGCTGGGGTCCACGAGAGGAGGCTAAGCTTGAGGTGATGGTTGGGACAGAGGGCAAGTCCTCAACACTGTGTGCAGAGCTGAGGGAGGAGCTCACTGGACTCTGCTGTTGCTGAGGACTCTGTTGCAGGTGGTGGTGGTGGTGATGGTGGTGGTGGTGAGCCATGCGAGGACCACGGTGAGGGACTGGTCGAGGAGAGCTGGTGGCTGCATTGAGGTGGTACATGGGGTTGTTGAAGGCCAGAGGAGCTGACAACTGTGGTGGAGTCATGTGAGGTGATATGTGCATGCCACTACTATTATTACTGCTGTTGCTATTATTATTTGCTGCTGCATTGTTATTGGCAGCATCATGATGAGTAATGGATGGGTCAACAGGGCTAGAGGACTGGCTATATGCAAAGCTTTGGTACCCTGAGGATGCTACATTAGATAACTGGGAAATTGATGTTTGTGAGCCTTTCATGTTTCCTTCAGTTTCACCGGTGGAATTCTGATCATTTTCTTCATGGCTAATATCTAATGACTCCTCAGGATTACCATTTGACACCACATGTCCATTTTGGTGAACTTGCCCATGGCCATTCACTTGCTGGTGACTAGGGAATACTTGTCTGTTGTTGTACCAAGCAGTACTATGATTATGGAAGTGATGATGGTGTTGGTGGTTGTGGTTGTGAACAGGAGAAGAAGTATTTTGGGATGGTGTGGGGGCAAGATGACTGTAACTGTAACTATGCCCTATTGCACTGGGGTCTCTTGCCTTGCCCTCAGGATCCAGTGCAGAGAACAGTACATAGTCATCAGCAGTATTCAAGTCTACAGCTGGCTTACGAGCAGAACCCATCAAGTAAGTATTTCTTGGCAGGGTGGAGGGACGAGGGGTAGAGGGAGGCTCTGGAGGGGACTGGATGAAACTGATTGGAGGGGGTGGCAGAAGCTTGTGGTCATCACTAACCGTTGGATCATTGTATCGGAAGATATTCCTCTGAAGGCTCTGGTACCCAACTCTGTCTTCAACTCTAGCAGCCTCCTGAGTAAGAGATGGGTCTCCAATAGGAGAGGTAGGTGCATTGTGGGAAGAAAGTCTCTGCACAATGTTGATATTTGGCTGACTCAGTGCCACACGTATCTCCTCCAGAATGAGACGAAGTTTTTCAACTTCATGTTGTTGTGCCACTCCAATGCTAGTCTTGGTGGTGCATGTGGAGAGCTTCTTGAGGGCTTCTGTCAGGAATGTGTGCAGCAGTGAGAGTTCCTTGCCCATGTCAATATCTCTGTCATATTCTGGCACCCTGTGATCGTGGGTTGCAGGGCTTGAGATCTGCTTCAGGAACGATTTCATCTGAGCTTGTTCCATTTCTATGAATTCATTCATGAATTCCATAAAGTTCTCCTTGCCTTGGAATTTTGTAAAGTTTGCAAGTGTCTGAAGAGTTTTTGCAATCAAAGTGAGGTTCCTTGATGCTCTTTCATCTGGGTACTCTTGAGTAATGTTGAACAGGGAGGGAGAGAGAATAGCAGGACACAAAAACCTTAGGAAAATAGATGCAGATATCAAATTATCACTAAGATTCTGCTTTCCAATCTTGGTAAGGCGTTCCCGATATGTGCAGAAACAGTCTCTAAGTTCCACAGGAAAGTAGGGATGGGAGTTAAGGACTCGTGACCAAGTCATTCGTACAGTGGACAAGAGGTTTTCCTGCTGCTTCTGAAGGGATGAAATTTGGGGCACTTTCATGGGGTCAACCTGGAACAAAAATAAACATCACTAAGTTTAAAAGACTGCACTACTTGTATTTTCCTATTGCTGTTCATAAGTTTCATATTACACCTTGACACATGTAAAAATATATACTTTAGGGGATTTCTTTTGATATTGTGAACAAAGAAACAATTTCTTTGAAAAAGCTAAGCACTGAAAATATCATAAGGTACTAAATGTGCTTTATGTCTTGCTATATCACTGCCTCCTCACCTCACAGTCCAGTCCTGTTTCTACCACCTTGTTGATGACCTGTCTCAGGGTGTCCAGCAGGTATTTATTCCCCACAAGCTTCATGAATGCTTCCATGGACTTCGTTGCTAAAGAGTTGCCACGGAACAGGAGGTGAGAGTCATCTGAAACCACACAAACATTATTAACAACATGATTATAATGCAAAATGTTATTATTGTTGTTGTCTTTATTATTACACTTCTTTTTTGCTTCTACTATGAAAAGTGGTACTTAATACATTTTTCATATTACATACATGGACATTTATGTACATATACAAATACTAATGAGAACAAAGTCTAACCAATCTTATCAGTCTATGAATAATCCTACATACATACATAATAATGCCATAATTTTTAAGAACAAACTTGTACCAAATCGTTCAGAAATATTATACACATATTTAAAAATGATGCTCAGGAGAACAATCTTACCAATCCTCTCAATCTCCAGCATGACCAGGTCTGCCAAGTAGTTCCGTGCCATTCCTTCCCTTTGCATTATGTGGATCATGGAAGTTGCAATATCCTCTTTGGCTTTAACACTAATGACTGGCTCCAGCAGTTCACAAAGAGTGCCGTAGTTTGTCTTTATATACTGTTGAAACAAATTTGTATTAATTTTCAGATATGTAAAGAGTATAAAGTATTACATGTCCTGCTCTGAAATTTATTTTGTGTCTTTAAATGTCATATCCTATTTTTGCTGCTATATTCATACCAATGTTAAAAAATACACTACATGAAAACATAAGGCAACAAAGGAAGTTGTAAAAAAGAAAAATAGTAGGGCTATAGATTGTAATAAAGCACTTTAATCTTAATGTGAAGAACTGCAGCCATGATATAAAAGAACCACCTATAATACTTCGTGCTTAGGTTTTCAAACAAAGTGATAAAGCCACAAAATGTCTGAAATTTCTACTGACAGAGAAACTAACCTGCAGGAAATTTGTATACAGTTCCATTGGCAAGATGTCAATGGATTGGAATTTGCATTTGATTCTGAGGGCTGCATTGTCTTTACTGGGGGCTCTGTTGTCATTTTGTACTTGATACCACTTCTCAATGTGACTCCGGCTTGACACATTGGAAACAGGTATGTTCACAGACCCGACCAACACATTCTTCTCCTGAGGAATTGAGAATAAGGATCTAAAGATGACAACAATCATACAATGTGCTTAAAAATAAATGACTCCAATAAATATAAATGTCAAGGGCTTCAAAGTTACAGAAAAAAAAAAAAAAATTCAGTGAAAGTAACAGAGAAGTGTTCATCATCTATATGATTGCTAATGTGAAAGTCTCCAAGTAGTGAATAGTTTTGACTTAAAATATCAACAAAAAATAATAACCACACCTTTTTCCTCTTTTTGTCTCCTTCTCTGTAGAGAGATATAGTGATGTTCTCTACAGAAGGCAAACTGTTGAACTCAAACTGTTCTCCCCAAAAACACATCTCACTCTTCTGTTTACTGGAAGTGCGGGCATACAGGGAGCCATCCAGCATGAGCTCACAAAAATATCTGCAACAATATTAAAAAAAAATCACAAGTTAGAAAGTATATACCCAGTTTCATCACTGATCAAATTCAAAGTCTTTTGACCTTGAAGCAACAGCATATGTGGCGTCAAAAAACAACCTTTAAAAAGTTTGCTAACCGTTTTTTATTAGCGACACCCTTTGCCTCCAGTATGAATATTTTGAGTGAGTTATCCGTCCTTCGCACATTGTCAAAGTTAGGATTGACAGCCTTGCGTAGGGAATCCACCCAACGGTCCCTCTCGTCTGCTGTCCGGCAGCTGAAGTACCGGGTGCCAGTCGGAGAGGTTACCTGTGTGGGGTTGGATGAGGTCAAAAATAGTACACGGGTCGGTCACCTATAAGACAGACATTACATCATGCACCCAATAACATGAGCACATGAAATAATTTGTGAGGTGGTGTTTGGAACTGACCTGGAAACAGTGCTCCTGCCCCAGAACACTAGTATGCAGGGGTTTGATGGTCACCTCGCCTGTAAGGGAAGGATAAAGTTATTCATAAGTCAGACGTTTAATTCCATAGCAAAGATTAATATTATTGCGAGATAATGGTGAGGGATGGTGAAAGCAATGAAAGTGTGAGATCTGCTATATCAAAAAGATGAAAGAATAATTCCGTTTTCTACCTTGCTATGATCTATGGACATGAATACAAAATGCTTGCTTTGATTGCTGATAATTAGGAAAAGAAGAGATATACTGGAAGGTAAAAGAGGGAACAGTAAAGAATTGGTGATAGTGACGAATTATGTATGATTATGGGATAAAGATTTATAAATTGCAAAACAGAATGTCACTAATGGTTTACATCTATGCCCAAGTCACTACAAACTGAACATTTGTGCGAGCAGGAGACTCACCGGCTGCCAGATCGAGGGTGTTCATCATGTTGTGACTAGACAGAAGGGATTCATGGGAGCGTGACGACCGGAGTCTTGAGGCCGAGGAGCCCAAAGAGAGCGGGTCAGCCTCCAGCAAGCCACCCACGCCTCCACGACTTCCTCTTTTGGTTCGCTCCAACTTTGTAACAGACTTTGTTCTCTTCAGAGGATTATTTTTGAATGACCGCTTGCTGAAGAAACTCTGCAAACAAGAATACCAAGGTCGATGAGTCCATTTGCACAATACTGTATTCACTCCCCGTTAGGACATGTCTTCCCGTTGATTCAGTAGATAGTGTTAACATAGAAGTGTGTGCTGTATTTTGTAAGGACAAGACAATGTATGCCACAAGGTTATCAAAGGTCAAAGGTGTTCCTTAAGGTTGTAGTAAAGTCTTGGAAAAAAAACGGATATGAAAATTTCTGATGCAATAAAAGTAACGAAACTGGGATACTGGCAAGAATATAGCCACTACCAATGAAATGGTGCACTCTTTCACAGAGAGAAAATCTTTCTAGAAACTAACATCTATAATATAACTTTGCAAAACGTAAATTCAGTTGCATCACTTATATATCCGTTGGTAATTCTCATCATCTAATGCCGACCTCAAGTATAACACGTGATGACGTCCAAGCTGCACATCCAGCCCGTGACGGAGGCTGATGACCCATCCACCACCGGAAAACCTCTATGAACAGTAATTATTGTCTGTGGCTACAACTCGTGCCCCCCTTCACGCCAGGAGGTGAGGTGGGTGGAGGAGGAACACCGGTGGCAGGGCTAATGACAAGGCGGTTAGGGTAGCCTTCCCTCTCTCCCCCTCCCCTCCTCCACACCAGCACAATGCACCGCTCACCTACATCCTAATTTATCCCTGCAGCCACAAGTAGTCCCATCCTGTGATACACAAGTGGCTGCTCCTCGTCAAAAGCGCCGGGCTTTAGCTGCAGGACCGAGGAACGGGGCGGCATTTATTGCACCGCGGTTCCGTAGCACTCTGCAGAGTAGCGCTCGCAAATATCCGGATCACAACCAATAGCATCACGTTTTCTTGATACTGAGTGCCATGTCGCGATGTTGGACATACCTTGTTCCGTCAACCCTACTGAACTTCCTCTATGCCGGGCCTCTCCCACAGTCTGTTCTGCCACTCAGAATAATAGGACCACTACGGATTTCTATTACTTGAACACAAATATTGACCAGTGGAAAGCGTGGACTAATCCTTGGATGTCTTCAATGCAAAACTGTCATGGCAGTGTGGCAGTGACCGATGTGGGGTGTTACTTTGCCCTTTCTGACCCTCATCGTTGAGAGAGAGAGAGAGAGAGAGAGAGAGAGAGAGAGAGAGAGAGAGAGAGAGAGAGAGAGAGAGAGAGAGAGAATATCCGGGGGGTGAAGGAGGCCGTATAGTGATTAGCTGCACTAGGGACATGGGAGAGGAACGGGAGAAGCACCCTATTACTAAACTAAAACCAGTCTCCTTTATTTTCTTACAGTGTGTGTGTGTGTGTGTGTGTGTGTGTGTGTGTGTGTGTGTGTAAGCTGCCAGATCTCAAGTCCCAGCAATAAACACTACACCACCACCGTCCATATAAGTGAGCGGTGAAGGAGGCGTCAGGCCGCGGCGGCGCCTCCACCTCCCCCCGTCCAGCCACACTCGTGTTTCCTGAGGTAATCTCAAGACCTCATCATTATAAATATACTAAAAATACCAGCCTACGTGTTTTTTGTTTGTGGCGTGAGGCGAGGCAAGGTTATCGTGAACAACGCAACGGGAAGGGCAAGTGCGCGGGGGATGAGTTAGGTGTCGGTAGGGTCCATCCCCGGCCTCTACCTCCACACACACTGCCGACACACTTACTTTCATATTCCTACACGTCTCAGTGATAAAACTCGATTACCTGAAACTGGCTGTAGTGGAAGTTACTGCGATGTTCAAAAAGCATTCATATCATTCGAGGGAAAGTTTAACAAGGATTCTGCACTAGGAGAACGTTGTGAACAAAAGCATCGCGAAATACAGACATCATAGCTAGTCACCTAATTGTATTGCAACAACAAAGATGGTTTCACTATTGTTTATCTTTGCATCTCATAGAAATTTATGAAAACGTTATTTGACTCGTAATGTGTCAATTTCACAAGACGTTATACTTCATACGTTTCTAATGAAAAATACACGTAACAGTTTACACACACACACACACACACACACACACACACACACACACACACACACACACACACACACACACAGTTAGTTGGCTGTGTATACATGGGTGGATGTTTTGGAATTGAAATTAACTTATTTGGTCACGCACCGAATTACCGAAGGTGAGGATGACGTCTTCCTCGAACCTGCTGAGATCGCCTTCGCTGCTTGCATGAAGGTAAAACATCGTCGGCCACGAAAGTATAATTAGCTTCCACCCTTCACACTCAGTAGGCAAGTGTAAAGACGACTTCCTCAGTCCATGAGACCTCCTTGCATGCTACTAGGAGATTCACTATCACCACTTTCTACAACTACAAGATTCACTGTAATCCTTAAACACTGTCACACACTCCTCCGTTTGCCACTCTCTGCCTGAGGATCATCACACGGGACGCTCCCACTCGCCACTACTTGATGCAACGCAGGCAACCCCTTCTTTCTCTCTCGCCGGATATGTGAGTTGAGGCTTTGTATAAAAACAAGATTAGACTACTCACGCCTACATGGCAATGATTCACTGGTCTTACCGGCTGATGGGGAGCCTACTCTTTTTTTTTTTTTTCCCTAAAGAGGGAGACGATTCCGTTAACATCCCAGTGACCTTCATCCTCAGTACAAAGTAAAGTGTGACTTCCAGGAGGGTTGCAGAGACGCAGACGGGGGAGCGGGGCGAGGGGCGCCATGAGGAGCAATGCAGCCTTTACTTTCACTGAAAACTTTCAATCACAGGGAAGGACAGAGGGCTTCTATCGTGACTGTGCGGTGCTTCACCAAGGAAGATTCATCAAACACGTGCGAAGATGAGAGAAACACGTGCCTGTGTCAGACTACAAGACTAAGCCTCTGCACCAGTTTTACCACGATACCTGGGAACCATTTGAACCTCACGCACAGCTCCAGTGAACCCTGTATCCTTTGGGCGCCGCCACCTCACCACCGCTCCACCACCACCACCACCACCAGCAAGGCCAGACGTGATGGACAGTTTCTCTCTATGCATGCCAAGGCTTGTCTTGTATTATGGTGGCGACTCTGATGAGGAAGGTGACGTGGTGACGGTGCCGGCGCCTGACACCTTGAACAACCAGCCCTTTCACCAGCAGCAATACTCCGACACGACCCACGCCAGGCCGTCCCACGTGGCAGCACACTTGACACACCACCGCCGCCGCCACGCCAAAACCACACGACTGCCTGTTTCCAGTTCTCCCGGCTTCCAAAACCCAAAGCCACACATGACACGTGACATGGAAATACTATATTCTCCAGGTGACTTGTAGCGGCGAGAAAAAAAAAATTATCATCGTCAGAATATGAAGATAACATACGATTGAAACCACTACCGAGAACACACCAGCAGCAGCACACAACATTAATAAATACACGTGCCCCGCTGTGTGTGTGTGTGTGTGTGTGTGTGTGTGTGTGTGTGTGTGTGTGTGTGTGTGTGTGTGTGTGTGTGTTTAGGCACTCTATATACAAGCTTCTCAAGGTACAATACTCACCACAAGTCTGCTAGGGGTGGAGTCCGCGTGCCGCCCCCCGAGGATGGGCGTGGCAGGGGCTGACCCACGCCTGTCCGACCCACAGGCCTTCTCATACGACGTATCTGAGGAGGAAAACAACAGTGTCAGTGATGTAGGTACAGTGAATCTGCCTGGCGCTGCCATACTTCGCACTTTACGTATTGGTGGTGGTGGTGATGATGATAGTAGTAATAGTAGTAGTAGTAGTAACAAGATGAGATAAAATAAATATCAATAAAAATGGTAACAACAACGACCCTAGTTAGTAATTTCATGACTATAATTAATTCAAATATACCATAGTGTCCCATGGAACAAAAATGCACTCACGCTTCCAACCACGGCACGCACCCCCCCCCCACACACACACACACGTCACTTCCCCACAATCAATCAGTACCAAACAATATAGATCAATAAAAACGAACAAGTAGATCCACAGTGTAAATCCTGACTAAATCCCACACGATAAGGAATCCCATAAGTATGATACAAGACGGGAAACCCCATACACGATTCAATCCCACAAGAAAAGGAGGTCGAGAGAGTGCAGATCCCAGGAGACTGATCAGGGTTAGGAAGGAGAGAAGTAGAGTGTAAGGAACTTAAATCCCATCCATACAAATGTGTAGTTCCTCTGGCCCTCCCTTCTTCCTGGTTCCCGACACCACTGTCACTACACCTCTGGATCTTATAAACACTGGTGGAGATGGGCGGCCAGGAGCCAACCTCTCCCTCTCTCCCCTGCAAAACATGACACCCAAACATCGCGGGCTATTTACAACGGGGACGTCCGATGGAGTAAAATGAGAAGCGAGCGAGGGAGAGAAGGGAAAAAGGGAGGAAACGGAAGAGGGGAGGGACCCGCGGGAGAGAAAAGCAGTCGATGCTATTACAAACCTATAATGTGATTAGCGAAGCCGTATAATGTGTCTTTTCCGTCGGCTTGTGGCTGGGGGACTCACCGCGGAGGAAAGGCCCGGGTGTTTACACAGTGCCGCACGCTGGCCACGGGGTGAACGGCACAGAGGTGGACGAGGTGAGGTGGCTGTAGGAGTCCCGGTATAAAGGCAGCACTGTGGCGCGCCTCCGTGGACGGCTGAGGGAGGAGGAGGGTGTGCGGTCTGCCCTCTCAGGCCCACACACCTCGCAGTTCACGGGTCGAAAGTTCATGCCACTATTCTCCCAAACTATTGCTGACCTACGCCGGATTTCCTAGTCTGTTTTCGTAATCCGTGTTCGCCTAGTCGCGCCATGTTTACAGGAAGGCGCCGCCATTTCCCACAGAGCACAACTCTCCCGCCCTCCTGTGCCAGCTTCCCAGGATCGAGGGAGAGGCAGTGTTCTTTTACAGGAAGTGGACACACGTGCTGAGTTGCGCCATTAAATATTTCCCACACTCAGCAGTCCCGTAGGATCACATGAACATGAGACACACCAGCCATCAACGGAAGTGTTTAGTAAATTCACGTTAAACCACACTATCTAATTCAACCTAACAAAATCCAAACCTAACTTTTCCTACGCTTGCCTAACTAGCCTCAAAGTAGCTGAAGTGGTTGTTCTTTATATAAGTGGTCCCCCGATCCCTGAAGAATGGAAGCAGGAGTAAGTGTGTCATAGTCTGTAAGTCGTGGCGTGCACAGGTGCGGCGACCAGAATGTCGAGGATAAGATAATGTGTAGTGTTTCCTAAGTGTTATTAAGATTACTCAGGAATGTGTGATATCAAATAACACAAAGCTGGCCCTTCCTAAACGAGAGAAGAGAGGAAGGCAATTTGGGATGAAAGAGGAATGAAATATGAATATGTTTTCAGTAAGAAGATAAAAAAAAAAAACCTATCTTATACTGTACTTACGTCTCCACTTGTCACTTCACCCTTTACTGCTGCTGAAGCCTGGAGCTATGTCTAGTGGCCATCAATCTTATATAGTAGATTGCAGGTACTGTTTTACCGGAAGAGTAATTTCCTTCCTTTTTTTCTTTTCCTTTTTTTATATACTCGTCCCATCCTCTTCCTGCCACCGGGCCTCCCCACCCCGACCCCAACAGTAATGACGTGCTCACCTCTTGACCCGTGATTTACAGCAACATTGAATTTTAACGGCTGCTGCTGCAGACCCTTCAGTGACGGTAGGAGGGCAGAGGCCAGGGAAGGGAAACGAGCGCTCAGGAAAGAGGGAAAACTTTGCTGGGAACGTCCAACCAGGGAGGGCCGCCACTAAAGAGACTGCTTCGGTCCCTACCACGACACACATAACGCGACACAGACAAGAGATCTAGTTATTTCTTACATCACGGTGGGTAAAGATAGAGGAACCGTATTCACAATTGAGCAATTCGATTAATCTCTTGCCGTCACAGAAAACATTCAGGTCCTTGGCTCCTATTTTGTAACGGTTGCTTTGTTCTCTCATAAGGGCTATTTTTCAAAGGCCACAGTGATGATTAGTCAGTTTCTCATTGGTGCTTTCTCTTCCGAATAACACAAAATCTTCATTAAACTATCACTACAATTTAAAAAGGAAAATCCAATAATATCCATCACAGCAATCTAATAATAGTAACAGATAATCGCTGAGACGTTTGAGAATGCGGACCCTTGAGCACGCAGGGGTAAGGAACAGTGAAGGGGAGGACAAGAAGGGACAAACTATGGTCATCTTTCCGTCACAACACCTTCAATCGACGAGGAATGTCGCCTTTCAATAGCGACCCTGAGTTCTGAAGGGGGATGAGGGGACAGATGTAATCGATCTTGCGTCACAGGGGCGGTGCTAGGGGTTGGGAGAGACCAGGCCGGAGGGACGAGCCTATTGTAACGCTGTCCAGGCGGTGGGAAGAGCTCTATAACCCGTAACTAAATAGGGGCGTTGCAAGTACTTCAACTGAGTCCTATATCTGTATCTCCTGCTGCGATCACTATAGTGGGATAGCACCAGGGGGCCCGCAGTAGGATCGCCAAGGACACGAGGAAGCAAGGATCATAGGAAGACCAAGGACTCCAATTAAGAAAACGCTCATGTTAACACGCAATGCATTCTAAGAGGCGGTTGGACTAATTATAGCGACGCTGTACCGAGGAAGAAGCGTCACTGGTATCAATAACTTTCTCCTCCTGCTGCTCCTCCTCCTCTTTCCACCCCTTCACGAAGTCAAAAGCCAGCAGGGAACAAATAGTGAATGAAAAAGGCAGGATGAAAGACAGATTGGGCGAGGGACTGAGTGAGGGTGCCTGCGATAGATGAGTGAGTGAGTTGAAGGGAATGCGTGAGTGACTGCAATATATTCCTTCCACCCCTCTTCACGTAACCATCCAGATGTATATACTAGTTTGTTTAAAGTCTTCACGCTGGTAATAGTGCACCAGTTCTTTCGTTTTACTTCACACTCACACACACACACACACACACACACACACACACACACACACACACACACACACACACACACACACACACACACAGATAATAAATAAGGGACGCCCCCACCCCCTCTTCAACATCCCCACTAGTACCAGCTCCCTGTGGAATCAATGACTCCCTCGTACAACACTTCCCTCCCTCCATTCCCCATCCCCATCCCCTTCTCCCCCCAACCTAGGAACTCATCAATAATACCCTCCCTTAATCTTCCATAAAGGGATCAGATCACCCTCGCCTCATAACGCTATAAACGAAGAAGAAGAAAAAAAAAAAAAAGACACGAACCATTGCACATTAAGATTAAGATAAAGATTACTCACGCCTC
Source organism: Callinectes sapidus (assembly GCA_020233015.1). NCBI lineage: Eukaryota > Metazoa > Arthropoda > Malacostraca > Decapoda > Portunidae > Callinectes > Callinectes sapidus. Next base: position 13,009,152 of record CM035184.1, read on the forward strand.
AACGGAAAACTGAAAACTTGACAAGACTCGCCACAAACCAACTGCCGCTCACCACAGCAATCCTAAGTGACAAGACGCCATGATTGGGGGATTGCGGAGGCCTGGGGGAAGGGAGAAGAGAGGGAGGGAGCATAGGAGGGTTCGTGCATGGCTGGTGGTGCGGCGGAGGGAGAAGGGATCGGGGCTGCCATGGCAACTACACAACAAACGCTCGTTCTAACACTTGTCCTCGTCGTTCTTCTCATCCCCGCTCTGTGCGTCCGCCAGACAGCGAAAACAAAGCGACACATTCTGACACCACAGTAGCGAGAGTTAAAAATTACGCTTCTTTCAACTAGACGAAAAACATAAGGAGGGAAAATGAAGATAGCGACTTGGAAGAATGGGTGGAGTGGGCATTGGGGAGAATGGACGGTGGAAACTAGTCACGGTCAAACAAGCCATGCAGTGAGAGAAAGAAGAAAAAGGAGAATATGAGGGTTAGTTGGCGGTACAGCTGGGGTTTAGAAGGAAGGGAGGTAAGGGACAGCTGCGAGAGGGCTATGGGGAGGAGGCCTGAGGCACCACCACCACCACCACCAGCCTGCCACGACCCATTCTACTGATTTATTGAGCAATTAATTCATCACTGGTATCCTTCAGCGGCCGACATCCTTGACATTAAGCAGAGATAACGTGAAGCGGTGCTGCCCTACCAGCTACTCCCCTTTCACCCCCGCCCCTCCCCCCTCTCCCACCTCCCTCAGCATTACAGCAATCATTTAAGGTTCAAAGCAGTACATTGGGCGGTTTTCTGAAACGCTTGGTTCTCTCACCACCACTACTTTTCAAAGGCTCTAGTTGAAGATACTTGTGTTTTTAAGGGTATATTTATGGTTCTAGTGATGAACTGGCAATTTCCTAGCTTATTAGGAGATATTGTCTTGAAAGTCTGGTTAGTCGTCTCTGTGGCGTTGGAAAATTGTCGTGGTGAAAGAGCAAAGCGTTTGTGAACACGGGTCATTATTTCTCTCATCCTGCTGTGTTCTGCTGGACTCCATAACGCTTTCTTGTATACGCGCCATTCTGTCGTTCTCATGTCCTTCTGGCAGAGTTTTCCTACAGCTTTGGGCTTATTTTGTGTATTTTGGCATAATTTCCTTACTTTTCACCATTATTGATCATCAGTGACCTACATAACCTTGGAAACCATCCTTGGCACCATTTACCTACTTTTGTAATCATTCATCACCTTTTTTTTATCAATTATAGAAATTTATCCCCCAATCTGTGAACAATTAGCACCATCTCTCCTTATCTCCACCATACGGAACCAAAACACTTGAAACAGACCCTTACAACCGCTCCTCCTCCCTTACCTTCCCTACATTACCCTTTACCATCTCTCGTCTCAGTAAGGAACGCCAAAGGGACGACCGAGATGAGTCTGTCCTGGGAGGCATAACCAGATAAGGCCAGAAAGAACAGGGACCGGAAGAGTGAGGCGCAGGTGGTTCACTAACCAATGTCTTACCTCTCCTGACTGTATTCCTAAGCACTTCGTCTCTTTTCCTTCTCCCTTTGACGTTTTCTTAAGTCAGAGGTCGCCGCCATATATGAATCGACCTCCGGTTGTATTTTCTCGTCTTTTGCATCTTAAACAGTCTGATCACTCACATTTAAAATAGTCTAGAGGAAATTACAGGGAGATTCTGCTGTTTTCATGATTCTAAACAGTGCAGCAAGAATTCGGGTTTCACTGCCACGAAAACATTGACAGAAACATGATTAATCAACTCTGTGGCCTCAGGAGAACAGACTTCATATGGGAGTAAAGGGTTTCAGAATACGAGACCACATAGGAAGAGGAGGTTTGTTTCGAACCTATATGGGTTGGCAAGTGTACTTCATCAGATCGCGGTGATAGGTGAGTCTAGAAGCAGCAGGTGGTAAAGTGGAGGAGATGGTGATGGTGAGGGTTAGTGGTGGTAATGGTCACGTCAGAATTAACCCCTTCAGTACTGGGATGCATTTTCGCAATTATTCTGCTTATCTGCCGATTTTTTACAGCTTCAGAAACTTGTGTAGGGATTAGAATAGCGAAGACTCTGGCCATTAATCTTCTGACCTCCATAACGTCAATAAAATCGTCTAGTAATACTCAGAGCTCGTGGTAAAAATGTCTTCCAGTACTTGTGCGAGGAAAATCATGCTAATAGAGATGAGAAGCGGTGGTTGTTGATACAATGACGATGATAAGTGAAGTACAGCAACGAATTATGTAGTCTATAATGCTGTACGTTGCTTTACACGAGTATAAAATGTAAAAATAATGACGGATTAACATTCTACAGTGGCGAAATTAATGATTGCTGATATGGCAATGATAAGTTATTAAAATGTATAGCAATAAGGTAAGGCTCCATAGGATATTATAATCAACTACAAGCGAGTATAAATATTAAATACACTTTTGAAAGCATAAAGAGAAGTTAACTTTAAACAATATCTATCCATCTATACGTATATTTCCATCACTACCAAAAGGAAGCGATAAAATGATACAATAGACAAAAGAAAGGTGTGCATGTTACAGAGGGATGATATACAGACGAGGGAAGAGGAGCTGGAGGGGAGAAGGCAAGTCCCGAGGGGAGAGGGTCACGGCAACACACACACAGGTATACAGCGTGAGTCATCTGGCGATCAACAAGGAGCTCAGGTGAAGGTGAAGGGTGAGAGAGAGAGAGAGAGAGAGAGAGAGAGAGAGAGAGAGAGAGAGAGAGAGAGAATTCAGAGGTAAGAAACGCGAGCCCCTTTTGGTAGAACGATAAAAAAGATTAATCCTTCTTTCACTGAACCTTTTGATCGTTGCGGAGGTGCGACAGTCTCTCTCTCTCTCTCTCTCTCTCTCTCTCTCTCTCTCTCTCTCTCTGTTGTCCGTCTCACCTTTACTGCGTTCAAGGAATTATTTTATTTTAAACGGGGAATTATTTCCACTCTCTCTCTCTCTCTGTTCGCTGACAAGGACGATTAAGAGAATGGACGTGATATTTGGGTCTCGACGCCACACATACACACACACACACACACACACACACACACACACACACACAGAGCCTCAGTTAAAGGAGAGGAAAAGGAAAAGG
>CM035184.1:13029158-13048032 GCA_020233015.1 Callinectes sapidus
TGCGTGTGCGTGTGCGTGTGCGTGCGTGCGTTCAGGTGGGTGTGGTAATCAGCTGGAGGCGTTACTTTTTTCCCTGTGAGTTTGAAGGGAGAGGCGCCTTGTCCTCTCTCTCTCTCTCTCTCTCTCTCTCTCTCTCTCTCTCTCTGCTATTTTTGTCTTTTTGGCATTTATTTTCTTTTTTTCTTTCCTTTTTTTGTTATTTTCCTTTTTCTATTTCCTTTTTTTGCATTCTCCTTCTTTACCACAGTTTTTTCCTTCTTTTTTTGTATTTTTCCTATTTTCATTCTTGGTTTTCTTGTTTACTTTCTTTGTTTTCGTTGTTTCTCCATCTCCTTTTCTTCCTTTTTTTCTTTATTTCTTTCTTTCATCCTCTTTTCCCCTTTATATTTCTCTTTTCCTCCTTTTCCTCACTTTTTTCTTTTTATTTTCCTCCCCATTATGTATATCTTCCCTTTATTTCCTTTTCTTTACTTCCTCTTTTGATTTCTTCCTTCTTCCTGTTTCTTCCTCTTTCCTTTCGCTTCCTTATTTTGTCTCCTTGTGTCCTTTCGCCTTTTCTCTTCCGCCTCCTCTATTTCTGTTTCCTAATTCCTCATTTCTCAGTTTCTTCTTCCTTGTTCCGTGTTCTCCTACTTTATTTCTTTCTTTCTATCTCTTGTATTAAGCCTTTCTCTCCTTTCTTTCTTTTTCATTTTCTTTTTTGTGTTTTTGGTTTTCCTTTTTTTATTTATCTTTCTTCTTCGTGTTTTTTTTACCTTTTATCTTTTTTTCCTTCTATTTTTGTTTTGTTTATTACAGTATTTCTCTCTAATTATTATCATATCTCCTAATTTTTATCTTTCCATCTCTTTCTCATTCTTCTTGTCTTTCTACCTTCTTTTTCTTCACTTTTATCTCAATTTGTCTTCTATTTAATCATCTTTTTCTTTCCGTTTCTTCTTTTCTTTCGTTTTCTATTTCGTCTTTCTGTTATTCTTATTTTGTGTTTCTTGCATTCATTATTAATATCTGAATTTGTGTTTTCATTACTTTTTTGTATTTTATTCCCTTTTCTCCCTTCCCTTTCCCTCTCCCTTATTTCTTGTATCTCTCCCTTCTTCCCTCCCTACCTCCGTCCCTCCCTCCCTCCTTCCTTCCTTATTTGGTTCATGATAAAGCGAAATCTCTTCTATCTTACTAGTTTTTGTGCTTCTGTTTCTGAAAATTTACTCTCCATTCTCTTCCCACCGTCCTTCCTTCTCCTTCTCTCTCTCTCTCTTTCTCTCTCCTCTCTTCCTCCTCTCCCTCTTCTTGCTCTCCTTCTTCCAGTCTTCTTTGTTTTCGTTCTATTTAATGTTCCTTGTTTGTATTTCTTTTGTTTATTCTTTCATTCATATCTTTCTTTTCTCTCTTTAATTGATTTTTCTTTGTTTCGTGTTATTTTGTCTCTTTTCTTTATTTTCTGTGTTTTTTTTCCCTTTTTATTTCTTAGTTTCAGTTCACACTAGTTTTCTCTCTTCCTTTCCACTTTTTGCCCATTTTCTCCTTCCTTCATCTCCCTTTTTTTTCTCTCCCTAATTTAGTATTCAGGGTTAACTGCATAAGTAAGAAGTAAGGAAGAGAAAGTAGGAACTCTCTCTCTCTCTCTCTCTCTCTCTCTCTCTCTCTCTCTCTCTCTCTCTCTCTCTCTCTCTCTCTCTCAGTCTATACATTGCAAAACACACGATTGCATTAATAGACATCTTGATTTCTTAAGCTTGAAGAGGAAAAAAGAAAAGGATAAAAGGGAAAAAATTAAGGTTAGGGTCACTACATGTAATTTTCCCGCAGGATTTTGGGAGCAGGTGGCCTTTCTGTGGCACTAGGTGGGGTGTGGCACTGAGCACGAGGCACCCAGCTGGCGTCTTAGTGCCAAATTACCACACAAACCAGGGAGTAAAAGGGGAAAGATTATTGAAGAGATTTAGTTTAGTTTGGTTAGATTAGGTTAGATTAGGTTAGATTAAGTTAGGTAGGGTTACTTAATTTTGTATTAGAGATGCAATATTCACTATAACAATTTTTCAATGCCACGCAGATAACTAACCGGGTTTTCAAGAGCCATAAAGCAACAAAATATATACAAATAAAAGAAATGTTAATAAATAGAGTTACAATGTTAAATCAGCTTGGGCCACATATACCCCCTTTGCTGTATCTCACTAATTCAAATAACCTTTAATATTTTTTCCCTCATTTTTTGTCTCATTCGTTTAATTAGTCGTGTAAATGTTATGAATGTTTTGTTTATTTTTTCTTTCTCGCATTGATTTTGTTTATAGTGCAATGAGAGGCGTTTTGACATTTTGTAACACCTGTATCCCTAATAAGGCACAGTTGTACAGGTATGCCTTATCGGACAGAATACCACTTGAAGCTCTTAATATTGTCTGGAGGGAAGGAGAAGAGAACAGAGGTACGATAACAAAGATAAGAGTGAACGAAGAGGAATATAAGATGAATAGATAGGAGGGAGGGAAGAAAAAGTGATAATAATGGTAAAAAAGTGAAAGAAGAAATCTAAGATGAATAGATTGGTAAGAGGGAGGGAAGAAAATGTGGTAGTAATGATAAAAGTGAAGGAAGAGTAATTTAAGATAGATAGATGGAACTAAAGGAGGGAAGAAAGTATAAAAACAATGATAAAAATGAAAGAAGAGTTTAAGATGAATAGATACAACGTAAGAAGGGAAGAAAGTATGAAAACAATGATAAAAATGAAAGGATAACAATTTAGGATAGATAGATGGATAGGAAGGAGGGAAGAAAGTGTCACAACAATAATAAGTGACCAATTTGAGATAGATAAATAGGACTGACTGAATAATTAACTGATTTCTTCCCAAGACAATGTAACTACAATTTATTATGTGACCAAGAACGATTATAATGTAACTAAGACTTTAATGTGACTTAGAACAATATTATAATAGCATGTACAAGTGACAGATATAATGATACCACTTCAAACTGTCGTGTTGGTATTAATGATAGAAATATTGGTAACCTTTAAGTGTGTATGCCAGAAAAGTGTGTATGTTTATATGCACAGATTAACGTGTTGAGTAATGCTACTTGAAAATGTTGCCTTAATGTTAACAGAGAGAATGATAATGTTAGTAATTCAGTTAATAATTCAGATATCTTTGTAGAAATAATGTTAAGAGAGAGGATAATGTTAGTAATTAAGTTAGTAATTCAAATATCGTAATAGAAACTCAGAGAAAAATACGTACAAATCATAATTAAATCAAATAATACACCTTAAAATTTGTTCTCTCAATGCTAAAGACTAAAATAAACATCAGAATTACTTAACCTTGACTCTAAATGACCTTGAGCTATTTATAAGTCACTACGCATGCATGAGGGGACTCTCTCTCTCTCTCTCTCTCTCTCTCTCTCTCTCTCTCTCTCTCTCTCTCTCTCTCTCTCTCTCTCTCTCTCTCTCTCTCTCTCTCTCTCTCTCTCTGACAAGCACACACACACACACACACACACACACGAAAAGGAATAAACAAATATGACAAAAGAGGGAAATATTGCACACACACACGAGCATAGAATAAAGAAGAGAAAAAAAAATCAGCACCAAAACAACACTAATAACAAACAGAACAAAACTAATAACAAACTAACAACTGATAACAAACAGAACACAACGGCGGAAACATTCACAGGGACGATCGAAGCGGAAGTCACGCAGAGGAGAAAAAAATAAATAATAACGATAACAAAAATATAATGAACAAATAAAAACAACAACACAAAGCAAAACGAAACAAAAAGAATAGATACATAAACAAGAATAACCATCCGTGTAAAAATTGAAAAAAAAGGAGAAAAAAATAAATAATAACGATAACAAAAATATAATGAACAAATAAAAACAACACAAAGCAAAACGAAACAAAAAGAGTGCATAAATAAGAATAACCATCCGTGTAAAAATTGAAGAAAAAAAAGAAGGGAAATAAAGGAGGGAGGGAAAAAACAATGATGTAAGAGGAAAATTGCTTAAGTTTTCTTTCTTTTCGTGAACAAAGAAGGTTTTCGTCTCCCTAACAGCTTTCCTTAACGCCTTGGTAGTAATGAGGGCGAGGGGCGAGACGTGAAGTGAGGGAGAGAAGAGGGAGAGGGAGTGTAGAAGAGAACAGGAGGAAAGGAAAAAGAAAAAATAGAGGAAACAGAGGTAGAGATGAGGAAAAGAAGAGGAAGAGAAAGGAGAGGATGGAAAGAGAAAGAGAAAATATAAAGTAAAAGAAAGAAGAAGGAAGTCTAGAGGGGAGTGGAGAAATGGGAGAAGGGAAGAAGAGAAGGAATAAAATGGAAGAAAGAGGAAGAGGAAGGGAGGAAACTTGAGGAGAGGATCAAAGGACGAGAGGTGAAGAGGAAGAGGGAAAGAAAGGGAAAATAAAAATAGGATGAGAGAATATAAATAAATGTTAGGAAACGTACGGAAATGGAAGAGAACAAAGGATAAGAGGGAGGAGGAAAGGAGAAGAGGAAGAGGAAAAGTAAAGGAAAAGATAATATGAATGTTAGGAAAGGGAGAAAGGGGGAAAGGAACAAAGGATAAGAGGGAGGAGGGGGAAAGAAAGAAGGGAGAAGATAAGACAGGAGGGGAGAGAGGGAGAGGTAAGAGGTGGTGATGGTGGTGGGAGGTCGACAAGAGGGACCCATAAACTCCTAAACCAGCAATAGTAATGTGTTTAGTCTGACTGTCACTGGCCCGGTACCTACACATCATTCCATCTCTCTCTCTCTCTCTCTCTCTCTCTCTCTCTCTCTCTCTCTCTCTCTCTCTCTGTTGAGTATTTCCCTTTTCCTCATTTTCTTTATTGAATGATGTAGTTTTTTATTTATTCTTTTTTTTTTTTCTTTTTTTACTGCATGGTGTCCTCTTCACCCTTTCCTTCCTTCCTCCTTTATCAACTTCCTGACTTGAGTTAACTTACTCTTTTTTGTTACTATTCATGTATTATTTTCTCACCCTTGTCTTCTTTCGCTTCGTTTCGGCCTGCACTTCCTTTCTCCTCTCACATTCATCGTGCCTCCATTAAATCACTTATATTTTCCTAACACTTCCATATAATCTACTCATTTTCCTTTCCCTCACTCTTCTCCATTATCCTTTATCACTCCTCTGCGGCCTACACTCCTTCCTCAACTCCCACCAAGGACAGAGGATACGAGGCAAGGCAGATTCCCACGTCCCAGTCTCCGTCTCACCATCATCACCACCTCCTCCCGGCCCCTCGTCACGCCCCAGCCTGTCATTCCTCGCGTCGACACAAACCCCACAGCTCAGCCAGATGGTCGTGGGTCTCAGTCTTAACGATCTGCCTGGTACGGTCACTTGGCAACCCTACGCTTCCCCCGACACAGGCCAGGGTCAATGCCAGGTCATCAGGGAGAGAGAGGGAGAGGCATGGAGGGAAGTCACCTGGGAACGGCGTACTATGAAATATTTACGAAGTTATAGAATGTTGATACGTGTTTTCTCTTTCTCTAGGGCTAAGCGGGGCGAAGACGGGTAAGGTACGGTTATATTGGGTTAGGTAAGGTTAAGTTAGGTTATACAAGGTTAGGTATTGTTAGTACTAAGATAGAATAAGTAGAATAAGGTATATGCGGTAAGGTAGGCTTAGGTAATGTTAAGTTAGGTTGGACTAAATTGGTTTATTTAACACATCCCAGTACGCATTAAAAAAGTATTGGTGTTGAGTAACATTCAAGTGATTCCATATAAATCCTAGCCTAAAAAAAGATGCTTCTGAAGTGACAGAGTGATGAAGCGTAGTCTAAAAGGGTGTACATTACAGGGCGAGTGAAGGAGTGTGAGAGGGGAGAAGAGAGACGGGGAGGGAAGGAAAGAAAAGGAGTCACGTGTGCCTGCTTCTCTTCCTCTCTTCGTCCTCCCTCACACTCCCATCGCTTTCACAACAACCATTACATGCCACCCACTTACGGTCCATAGAGACGGTGTGATTCCATGAAGCTGAGTGATTGATCTAACGCGCCACAACAACAAGGCCATATGGCGCCATTGATTCCGGGGAACTAAAATATTTTCGCCCACCGGGAACAAAGCCCTAGTGCCGCCCAGTAACCGGAAGCTGGCCAGGAAGGGGGTGAGGGGAGGAGGGGTTAAGTCAGTGCGTGCCAGAATCTTCCCTCACTGTTTCCAGGGCGCCGCGTACCCGTTACACTGTGTTCACCCATCTGTCCCCATCTGCTCCTATCAGCCTTGAGGCGCTGCGAACACTTCCACCCTGCTATTGTTGTACGTGTGTGTGAGTTGGTCAACATATTCTCAGCCGAGTCTTAACGTCGTGGCGTCGCTAGGCAGGAGGTTCTCAACACACTCATCTCACGTGTTAATTCAAGGCAAAGAGGGGAGGGTGCACTGAAGAATGGGGGGAAAGACCTTAGTAATCCCGAGTTTCCTGATCAAACACGATTCCAGAGGATAAAGAAACAGTGAGCTGCGGGAGGTTCCTGTCTTTTGTGCGGCGGCCACCCACCTCCACGCTGACTGGCGACCATCTCACTCCCGCCCAGCCTGCCGCCCTCCACTGTCGCCATGCCGTCCCTACCATACCCGTGCGTAATAGTGGCGAGAGTTATCTTCACCCTTTATATTCCCCGTCACTGTGTCTTATTGTCCCACCTGGAAAGTTGGCGGGGAGAACAGGCGGCGTGAGGACGTGTTGCTGGCACCGCGAGGCATTCCCCTACTAACTGAGTGCGAGATGCCGCTTCGTGAAGTACTCAACGGAGGGTGGCGGGGACGAGTTCTCTCTACAGCAGTCTGGTGGGTACCTGGTTTGGGTGGGACTCGAGCAGCTGTGGCGCACCAAGGCAGCCCTCTGGTAAATGTGGCCGGGGTGGCCTGAACCAGGGCGGTGCCTTGGTGCCGGGGCGAGAGGCTGCTAACACGCCTGTCCTCAGATGTTATTTTTACCTCTTACAAACAGGACGGGTAGTCGGTAATTCATCTTTTTCTCGCCTCAGTACACAGAGCCGCAGCGCACCGCCCCTCTACACCCTCACGGAGAAGCCAAGGTGGCTTTGACCAGACAGCCTCACTATCATCTTAATAGTACTCACTTACTTCCTCCCCTGTTATCTCCCCACACTCACGGCCTTCCCTCCTGGCCGCTGCCGTGCCGGGCCTGCTCTATGGATACGCCGGAAGCCTAAAGCCCGTCAGTGTCAGCCCGAAACCCTTGAGTCCCAATAAAACCTCCTCCCGCCGCCCAGGCGTGAAGCTCCCCGTGGAAACCCTGATCCTGTTACCAGTAAGAACACGACACCGCGGGGCGTGAGGCAGGTTAAAGTGGGACACCCGCACCCCGGCCTCCTCACCAGTAGCTGCTGCTCACCACAGAAACGACTAACAAATCCAGCCCACAGCACATAATCCAGCCGTCACTCACGCCCGCCGCGCCACTCGGCTCCCCTGACGCTGTCCAGACGTGACCTGCGGGTCGAGGGTCGAGGTTGTGCTGGCCACCCCTGCTCGCTATAGCGTCATGATCCTGAAACACCGCCGCCCTTTGCACAAACACCACTCGCCTCGGGTCATATGAAGAGCACCCACCACTGAAACATTTTCCGTGTGTGTGTGTGTGTGTTTACGTTAAATTAGAAAGGTAAGGTAGGATTAGGTGAACATCAACTTTATCCATCTAGGTTCATCAAACAATTACCAGGATGCACACTGATTGTCTTCACGACCTTGTGCACCTTAATATATGCAGTACTATGGGAAAAAAGAAAAAAAAAAAAGAAACCGGCGAGAGACAGCCGCGCTAGTCTTAAACGACAGCTCAGTTGGCCGCCACCGGATTCGTTAAAGGAAGGAATGTTAAGCTGTACAGTAGGAACAAAGAAGGACCTACGTAATCCAGTGCTGGGGTGGGGGAAGAGAGGGGGGACATCCAGCGGCGACACACCTGTCTCCCTCCACCCTGTTCCTCCTGCTGGGGACTCTCATAGCCCCTGCAGTAGTACCGATTAACGCCGTGTCAACTGGTTCCCGTCCCTCCTCCCCTCCCATCCCACGGCCCCGCAGCCCCAGAACAAGCGACTCCCTCCCCTCACTCCTCACTCCCACCACAACCGGCCCAAACACTCCCCAGGGTCTCTATTATCCCAGTCAAATATTCACCCGCCATAAAGAACGTTACGGAGGGGAGGAGGGAACAGAGGCAGGAAGGGAGGGGGAGACAGAATTCCCTGCACCGGTTGACATACTGATGAGAGGGAACCAGGAGCGGCCAAGGCGTGAGAGGAACACCGAAGTTCTGCAAGACTTGGCATTGAAAAAACTGGGTTTAGGTGAGATAACGAGGAGGAGAGACGGTAAAGCTGAGTTGTGTGGCTGTTAAGGAGGGCTTGCGTGGGTGCAGCGGTCGGAGGGCTGGTGAGGCGAGGGTGTGGGAAGCGTGAGATCACAAGAGGAAGTGACACGAAAAAAGGGAGGAAAAAAAAGAAAAGAAAAGAAAACTCATTTGGCTCATAACAACGCTTGATTACTTTGAGTCGGGTTAGACCAAATGAGATTCATGTTCATTAAGTCGTGATCGAGCAGTTTGGTTGTGATGCAAAAAGTGGCTCACGACGGTGCGAGGAAATGAAGGCGACGCCGTGAAGACGGGCGCCGCGGGGCTCAGGCAAGGCCACCACCCTCGCGGCGCCGCAAACCCGCCACGGCTTTTGTCTGCAGCACAATGAGGACACCAGCAGGAGTAGTAGTGGTGTTAGTAGTAGTGGTAACATTGGTGATGTAGATGGATAGTAGAAGTAGTACTAAAAACTCTGCGAAGCCACTCCCAGCTCCTCACTCCACAGCCATCGTCTCCGCTCAATCCCGTCAGGTCGTGGTGGCCGCGCCCTACATCACAACACATGACTCTCAGCTGACCCGCGGCTACAGAAACTCATGCACGCACAAGTCTAGCTGACTTGACCGAACATCAGGGCGGAAGGATGAACCAGTCAGCACCAAGGAGCGTAAAAAGAGCAGAATTTATTTGAGTGCTCAGCGTAGCGTGGCGGGATGGAGGGTGGCAGGTGGTGGGGCCCAGGAAGAGGACTAGCCCGAGGGTGGCCACGTGCTGGCCTGCGGCGGCCCGCCCTACACGCCCCATCAGCTCCACGTCCGCCCTGAGATCAAGTGGCAGGTTTTTATTGGATCGTGAGGAGATGACGTGGGCGAAGGTGCAAGGTGTTATTTATTCCTTCCTTCATTCCTTCAGTCTTGAGAGATTACTCGAGGCAAGGACGATGAGATGTCTCGCCACAACAAGGGCGCCACAACTACACCAAGTGTAAAGTCACGCTTGTATGTGCCCTCACTGCACTACGCCACGGACCTTTACCTCTCATATGTTGAGACGTAATTTACAGTGATGGAGAGGCCGTACCAGTGCCGCTCCTCTGACTCCCCATCTCCGACAACCGTGAAGGAATAGGCGAAGGTACATGACACATCATTAAATCTAACCACGTGTAGCTGTCAGCCTACCCTTGACCTGTCACTTAGTGGTGCCAACACACACACACACACACACACACACACACACACACACACACACACGGCCTGATGCGCACCCTAGCTCTTCAGCAACCAAAATAATCACAGGATAACACCCTCCTGCATGAACGAGGATGGGGAGACGTGATATTTCGGATACTGTAAGTCAATGCCCTTCCAACTAATCCTCGGCACACACACACACACACACACACACACACACACACACACACACACACACACACAGAATTTCACAATCACCGTCTATTTTTATTCAATCTCAGTTGGGACTTTTTCCTTCTTAAGATGTTTATTTGCGTGTGTGTGTGTGTGTGTGTGTGTGTGTGTGTGTGTGTGTGTGTGTGTGTGTGTGTGTGTGTGTGTGTGTGTGTGTGTGTGTGTGTTGTATGTGGTGTGTGTGTATGTGGTATGTGTGTGTGTGTTTGTGTGTGTGTGTGTATGTGTGTGTGTGTGTGTGTGTGTGTGTGTGTGTGTGTGTGTGTGTGTGTGTGTGTGTGTGTGATGAAATAGTATCAGGAATATTCATTCGGTACAAGGAAACGAACCTCTATATTATCACCAAATCACACACTGCTAAGTAAGAAGCAACAAATCTACTGACATCAGGCGTTCCTTTGCGTTCCTTTGTGCAGGAGACTGGCAAACACACAGGTCTTCATGAAGGGACAAGAACCAGCCCTACATAAACATCTCCAGTCTTGAGGGGATGCCGTCGCCGCTCTGCCCGTTGCCCCGACCCTCTTCGAGTGCAGTGCATCACGTGTGGGTGTGGGCAGAGACAGGGCACGGTAGGGCAAGGCGCGGCAGGGCAAAGGGGAAGTGAAAGGAAGGGAGGACGAACGTGAGAGAGAGGGAGAAAGATAGAGAAAGGGACTGAGGAACGTAGGAGAGGAAAGTGAGGTATACTAAGGACAGAGAGAGAGAGAGAGAGAGAGAGAGAGAGAGAGAGAGAGAGAGAGAGAGAGAGAGAGAGAGAGAGAGAGAGAGACGTGTTTGAGCAGGGAAAGGGTGATTATCCGGTACACGAGGGACTTGAGGAGCTGCAGGGGAAGAGGAACAAGAAAGAGCGTGTACTGACAGGACTTGAGAGGGTGTTAGAAAGCTGTGGAGGGACAAAAACAATGAACGAAAAGAAGGAACGAGGAGGAGGAGTACGAAGAACGAGTAGTAAAGTACCAAAGAGAAGAAAAGTAAATAAGCAAGGCAGGGCGGTTTCTTGATCTTGATTTTGATAATGCAGTCACAGCAGCGCCTACGGGAAACCTTTACGGTACATTTGAATGATACTTGCTGGTGTGGGCTATGAAAGGTTTAGTCACACCTCGCACACCTACGCTTATGCCTACACAACACCTACCACCACACCTGACTCAGCACCTTACAACACGTTAGCTTTTAAGTTCTTGGACTATTATGGCTTCCTCTTGAAATCGTTATTTTGAAAGATAACACTCCCAGAAGAAGTGTGTCACAGTACATATGATAAAGCCACATTCTAGTGTTATAGTACCTTAGTTTTTGATAGTAAAACTGACCAAAATTACTAAAACAAGTGTAATTAGCAATCAAAGAATCAAGCAACACAAGCCTGGGAAGAACAACTGTTCGTTGATAACAACACTTTTTATCCAATTCTTTCTAGTCACGTCAGCAAAAAAATGTGTGCAGTTAAAGCATTAGGGTTGAGACATTATGCTACGTCAGTGTGTGTGTGTGTGTGTGTGTGTGTGTGTGTGTGTGTGTGTGTGTGTGTGTGTGTAAGGTGGAGGGAAGGCAGTGTGGTGTCTGGTGTAGGAGTAGTAGCGGTGGTGGTGGTGGTGGTGGCAGGGTCAGAGGACGTGCAGAGATCTGAGCTCTGTCAATTCCTCCAGGACCTTTCTCCCTTACCCTCTCTGCCATCTCTCCCTCCCCAGTACCCCAGTAACATCCCTTCCCCTCTCCTTCCCTTGACTGAGTAAAGCCAAGCACAGTACTCACCCGACATGTTCCACAGCCTTTTAGTATGTTGTTTTTTCTTGTTTTTCTTCTTACCTGACTTATTTATATACACACGACACATACCATAACTATTTTTTGAGACGCGGAACACACAAACACTTACGCACCCAGAGAGAGGTCCAAAAAAGTTATGCTTCAGCTGCCTCATTAGTTTCAACCATTCTGAGGAGCTACTCCACCACACACACACACACACACACACACACACACACATACACACATAGGTACAACATAATCATCATCAAAAGTAGCACGGCCAGCAGGTAATCACGACAATAATCGCCCTACAGAAATGGCGCCATCAACATGCTCATTAGCGACGATTTTTCTGCGGTATACGCCCACTGCTCGCCTCCCCGACAGGTGCACACGGGCAATTAGCGCGGTAGTAACAGGAAATTATTGTACAAACTTATGGTGAGCAAATGAGGAAAACTCCTGAGGCTGTTGAGGACGCGGGCTGAGGTGAGGCCCCGCGGGTTCCCTCTGCCTCATTACCAGTGGTGAGGAAAGCTCGCGACGAGGAACAAACACCTCACGCTCATGCACACTCATTACTCTTCGTCGCCTAAGTGTCTTGCTAGCGAGTCTTCCTCCTCTAGCTTGTGAGAAAATGTGTGGCAAGAATATTAAGAAGGATTAGTGGTAGTGGAAGTCTTTGGAAGTAAAACATACCGATGCGTGTGTGAGTATTTGAAAAGGGGATCTGGGTGTCTCTTAAAGAAAATAGTGTCATTCAGTTTTCAGACGTTCTTATACTATTTTTTCATGTCCTCTCCGCTTTTTATTTTTTTATTTTTTATTTTTATTGAGGACTAGGAAGAAAGTGTAAAAGGATGTACATTTCTAAAAAGTTGCTCAAATGAATATATCGTGTGGTAAGATTATCATACTTTCGAAAGCATTTTATTCATCTATTTGCTTATTATCATTATTAATGTTATTTCTCTAAGACTAATTAGATACAGATCGTGTAAAGGAAAATGAAAGTCAGAAAAAAAAAATTCAGGAAGAATAAAAAAGTAAATAAATAAAACCCTAGCAATTCCTAACTTCCTTGTGATATTACTACCTGACTACTAAAACATGAAAAGAAAACAAAAACAAGCACAGTTGCACCACTCACTGATCACCAGGTATCACACTCCTGCGCAACACGGTACACATCATCACCTTACGAACAATGAAACGCTATCAGAGGGGAAAAAAAGTGCGTGGTAACAGTGACGATAAGGATGACACATTGAGTCCATAATGCTGCGGTATTAGCGGCAGTAAAACCATAAACGTGTTATCACCTTAAGTGGATAACTGCATTAGTAGTGGTGGCAGGAGTAGTAGCAACGGTGACAGTAATAGTAGTAAAAATAGAAAAGAACAACTAAAATGACAATCAACATCACACAAGTTGCCGTCTACGCAGAATAAACAAGTAACGCATCATGAACAAGTCGCTTTGCCTGTACTGACAAACACCAAAACCGTCCCAGGAACACTCACACACCCACCTGAACACAACACACAATCCATAATCCCACCGTAATACAGCGCAACATTCATACGCTGCAGTGCTTTATTAATCAATCAGTCAATATCCACAGCATTCCACCTCTAAAAAACTCGCGCCCTTTGCGTCAGTGCCCGTCCCATCACTCACCTCCCTGCAGGCCGCGCACTTCCAGCTCGGAGGTGGAGGGCGTCGGGGTGGAGGTCGTCCTAAACCTGGCCGGCGACCCACTGGAGGACATGCCAGCAAAACTAATCCAGTTTCGAATTTGCATCTTGACCTGACGCACTGACTAGACCGTAGGGCAGACGATGACGGTAAGAGAAGTGATAGTAATGGTAGTAGTAGTTGTAGTAGTAGTGGCAGCAGAAGGTGACACTTCAAGCACTCCCGCGGCCTTCTTCCGCACTACACTCTCCCTTCGTCAGTCTCCGGTGGTAAGGCCGGTTGTTCCATTGCGTGTAAATAAATCCTCCCGTAACTGCTTGCTTGCTTGCTTGGGCGTTTGTCACTCACACTTTACATGGTGAACCTATTTACTGAGCAGGAACGTCTCGCACTGTCACTTGCCACCTCCACCCGCGCGCCTGGTCAACGAGGAACTGCCTGCTGCCTCCCCAGTCCCCACCTCACCGCCTCCCTGTTTGGTCTACTACTCCTAGGAACGTTAGTGCGGAGTTGGCAGTTACTCATTTTTAGCCAGCCTTCTCTCCATTCACGCCATCGCCACGCCACTCGCGCCTGGGTCGAATTTATAAGCTAAACTATTTTATGTCATTGTTACATGGATGGCGCTACGTAGATAAGCAGAAAGGAATGCCTGGAAATATGTCACATGGCGGCCAAAAATATTTGTCCAGTGTGTGTCACGCGGGTTGCTAACTCGTTACTGGCAGCGTGTTGAATTCGTTTGAACGTCATTCCAGGCTGGTAGACTCCCCCCCCCCCCCCCCCGCCCCCTCTCTCTCTCTCTTTCTTGATAACGAAACTATAAAAATAATCATCCTTCCTGATTACATTTTCTCGAAAACATATGATTTTCCTCACTTTTTAGTCTCCTTTTAGTTACCTTCGTGTTCTTGTCTCCCTAAATGGCAAAGAGAAAGATGTGTCGAGTATACTTGGTGTAGCATGACCCTTTCTTTCTTCCTTTCTCCACCCTTCCTTCCTTCCTTCCCTCCCTGCGCCTCGCCCCTCCTAAGCTCCTACACCAGTTACACTCGCCCTTCACCAAAACTAGTTCTGGTGAATCCACTTTACGCCTCGGCCTCACCTCACCCCTCTGCCCTCATCCTGCTGCTCTCTCCCCTCCTACTCCTCCTCCTCCTGCACCACCTGCTTTCACACACACCTGGCGTCTTCCTGCCTCACACCTGCCTCGCTTAAATGGCTGACAAGCAGTCTACAGGTTTTTCTGTATTACCGCTACTAGTATTTCATAAAGGTGGTAGTGTAATAGTGATGTTGAAAGCAATGCGGGTATGATATTGATAATAAGTTTATTATTATTATTATTATTATTATTATTATTATTACTATTATTATTATTATTATTATTATTATTATTATTATTATTATTATTATTATTATTATTAGCATTAGCATTATTATAATCATCATCACTATCATCATCATTACTATTGTGATCATAATTGCTGGAGTGCTATCATTACCATCACCATCGTCATCATAACTACAATACCCATGCACAACCACATCACCACCACAACCACACCAACATCAACATAATAATACCACCACCATCACCACCACCGCCACTAAGAGACCCCTGCTTTAACCCTAATAAAGACAAAAGCGTATCTGTGAGCCACGCGCCAATAATACCAGCCTACCAGCCCACCATTCCTGACCCACTTCCCGCCTGGCTGTGATGCGCCAGGCTCACCTCACCACAGTATCTCGATGCTGGAGCCCTGCATACCCACAGATGGTCCTCAAGGTCAGTCGTGAGAGCTACGGTGTACTTCGCCAGAAGGAGAGGGATATACCTTGATTTGAGCTGAGCCAATGCTACACAACCACATCAGCCGCAGTCCTTGAGTCGTCTTGTTAGTCCCCCAGAAGCCACCGCCAGCCTGCATTGTTCCCAGCGCCTCGGCCTCGTCAGCTCAAAGGTTGTAGCGGCCATGAGCAACCGCAGACTTCACTCTCGCGGTGACAAACACTGGTTATTGTCAACCAATAACAGTGGTAACGAAGAGCGGTCTACCTTTGCTTCAGAAGTCTCTCTGTTTCCCCCAATCTACCTACTATCCTATGCTTTGTTTCCTAAGTTCCATCCATTAGTCCTAAGAATGCAAAGTCGTTCATTCCCAAGTCTTACCAGACAACGCAATAGTTGATATGGACATCAGAATTCGTATTCACATCAAACACTGGCAAGGACTGGAGAGAGGAGGAGTCAAGGTGGGTCATACCAAGGGAACCAAAAATATGGCAACAACTAGTACGTGTTTTTAAAAATACACAATCTCAACAGGTTTGTGTTCTCAAAGCAGACTAATTGCTGTTTTCTCCTTAAAAATTCGGTGAGCAACAGGTTTTAGTTTTAAAGAATGGAAAAGCTTCGGATTATCACAGCAGTTCCCGGCGGGTCTCTGGCACCAAGGATGTGGAGGGCTTTAGGGGAGGCAAGTCCTCATTCCTCTCGCCAATGTAACTCCCGACGCCGACTTCAGAACCTACTTTAATATAATCTTCAATCAACTCCCAATTCAGAATTTAGCAATCGATACCTATCCCAACCTAACCAACACAACCTCCAATACTATCCCGAGAAGTCTAAGCTAACCTAACCCGAACAAACGAACATCTACTATACCCATCTGACAACCCAGCCTAACCTACCCTAACCAGCACCGTCATAGTCACTGTCCTGAGAACCGCCGCGTGATTCTTCCCTTCGGACACTTCCCTGAGTGTGGGACAAGCCAGATTAACATTTCCAGCACAATGAAGGCCTCTATACCTGTACGCCTCCACAGGTCAGCCTTGCCGGCCTACCCACTACCTATTTGCATACTAAAGCCTTCACAATAACTGAGTCTTCCCTGATAAGAATTCTTGTAACGGAGTAACCCTCACGGCCCGGCGCCTCTCTGTTAGTGCCGCCCCTCTGAGGGACGCAGGCTTTTTGCAGACTCCGGGGGCAGCTGAGCGAACCCGATGGCGGCCAGAGGGCATTAAAATCTTGCTGCTCGGCTGAGTGAGAGTAATTCGGCTCACACAGTATGTTTCCTTTTGGTATACACACACACACACACACACACACAGCAGACAATCACTGGTCATCTCCCACTGCTACTGTAAACAGACTGACCTGCCCTGACCCTCGCAGCCTGGCGGGGACTCGCTAACGTACCTGAAAAGAAAGGAAACCCATTAGATCACATATCGCACGTCCGTCCCCCAACACAGGAAGTGATTCACCTCCACACAGTAACCAAACCACGGGAGAGAAAACTGTGGCTTACTTACAGTCGTTGGATTAAGAGAAGAATACAAGATAATTCAGAGTTTAGGACGACAATCAATGATACAATAATAGTAGCAATAATTATGATGATAATAACTGTAACAAAACCACATTTTATAATTAGTGGGATGCCACAGACAGTGACGTCAAAGAATGTAATTTAAATGTCATCCAAGAAGCAAAAAACTTCTTTTCCTATGACTTAACAGACGTCACAGGAAACGAAGCGAGTTACATCTGTAAAATACCATCGGAAATTTAAGTAAGCGTGTGTGTGTGTGTGTGTGTGTGTGTGTGTGTGCAGGAAACCTACAAGAAAAAGAGGTCACTGTATGGTATTCTTTGAGAGATTCACCGCGCCCATCCAGCCAGCCAGCCAGCCAGGCCTACCTTCACCCTCCACCCTTTCCGCGTGATCCCGGCGACGATGGTAAAAACACGCGACGGTCACTAATCCCTCAAGACCTCAGTGGAAGCAAAGAAAGGCGAGGTGACCCACTGAGCGATCCGCCAGCTGCCCGGGTCACGCCGATTACCCGAGGATGAGAGATCCGCTAAAACCGTTTTGTTTACCCCGTCAGTCTCGCTGCTGCTGGAATGTGTACATATCACGTCCTGTGCGCGGCCACCTGCTGCTGGCCTGAGAACTTGATCAAGAGCGATGGAGACGAACTCAGCCGAGGATGAAAATTCCACAAGACGTCTCCGCCACATTAGGTTCCGACCGTCCCGCCCTCCCGCCTCCCCCACACGCCCGCCGGGGACTTGCTGGCGAAGATTATGTCAAGAGTAACTTCTCTTTCTCCTCATTTTACTCATGACTTACTCCTGTGTAGAGGGGAAGGAGGTGGGAAAAAAGGTAGGGAGGGGAGAGGATAACAGAGGAGTAGTGTGGACAATAACAGTCCCCTCCACTCTCATCCTCTCTACACCAGCCGCCCCCCTCCGAGCTTGGGAAGAAATCACACTCTCACAGTTCTTCCACTCAGCGCCAAGTATCTATATACACTGAAAAGTCTTTTCACAGGCCATTATAAAGGCGGCTTTGTTGGAGTCATCTTAGGGCGAGAGACGAGGTTTTGGCAAGGACCGTCCAGGCTGGGTGAGGGCCTCTCGCTGCTGGAATGCTTCGGGCGGCACAAAGGCGGCTGTGGGACGCTTTCACCTGTGTGCTGATCACTGCGGCGCCCTGCACCTGGAGGCGCCCGGGGCTGCCACTCCGAAGCGAGGATGTGACTTTTTTTTTAGATTAAGATGTTACCCCGCCCAGCTACGCTCCGCCTCCCAGGCCGCGTGCTATGACGGCGACCTGCCAGATTTAGGTCATTTGGGCGTTTACAGCTTCCTATGTATGTCTGAGATAACTTTTCATGTAGAGGAGGAGAGAAGGAGTGGAAGGTGTGGTGAGGGCGAGGGTCTCTCGTGCTTCATCTAAAGACACCGGAATGTGTATTGTGGCTGCCGTGCTCCCACACTCCCCACGCCGCCGCCACGCAGAGCATTCTGTACATAATGAGTCGTGGTGATCACTTGGGCCAGGCCTGGAGCAGTCGGGCCGAGACGCTCCACCACCTCGCTGTGACCAACTTTCTAACCAGCGGCACCCGGGGACGTACGGCCTGCACGTAAGGCAAGGACTTCACCCTTGCCTCACATGACTAGATGCTGTTGTAGGAGTCCCACGTTCTGAACTCAGCCGTAGTAAATCACGGCATTTAAAGGACGAGGGATGTGCTGTACGAGGGGAGGTAGCAAGAGGCGGTAGGAAGGGAAAGTCGCATACCACTCTCTAACTACACACAAAGGACTTGGTCGGTAAAGAACTTTGTGATGGTGATCCTGGAGAGAGAGAGAGAGAGAGAGAGAGAGAGAGAGAGAGAGAGAGAGAGAGAGAGAGAGAGAGAGAGAGAGAGAGAGAGAGAGAGAGAGAGAACAGCATCATTAATCATTATTGCTCTTCATCGGTGCCCTCACAAAAAAGTACAACACATACACACACACACACACACACACACACACACACACACACACACACACACACACACATTAACACCTGATAACTACATACACATCAGGGGCGGCGTGGAAACAGCAGCAAGTGTCTCGACCCATCCACCTCACCTTGCCGATAGCTTATCTCCCGCATCGGTACCTTCGGGAGGCGTGTTGTAGTGCACGGCAGAGACAACAGCCGGAAAGACAGGCGGCGGACAGGCGGTGCAGGGAAGGGAGAGGAGCGGCTTCAAGGGAATGGAATGAGACGCGGAATGGCTGTAAAGTGAGGAAGTGG
>CM035184.1:13169917-13183444 GCA_020233015.1 Callinectes sapidus
GGGGGGGGGGGGGGGGGGGGGGGGGGGGGGGGGGGGGGGGGGGGGGGGGGGGGGGGGGGGGGTATTCAGTGGCAGTTGCCTTGACGATTTGTGAGGGGTGGTGCGTGCGTGTATGTGTGTTACCAGTGTTGCGCGCCCTTGAACTTGGGGGAATGTTGAGGATGTGCTGGACGGCCTTGGGTGTTCTAGAAGGGTGGTGTTAATCCCTTCAGTACTCAGTACTGGAACGCATTTTTATCATAAGTTTTGTGTGTGATTAGACGACTTTATTGACATTAGGAAGGGTGTGTGGACGTTAGAAGATTAATAACCAGAGTCTGTACTATTTTCATCCCCCATAGAGTTTCCGAAGTGGTATAAAATTGCTAAATGATAAACAGAGTTAATACTAAAACGCGTTCTTGTACTGAAGGGGTTAAGGGTGCAGGGAAGAGAGTCTATCAGGGAATTTACGACTCACGACACCAAGGCGCCTCAAAGTCTCCTGTGTGGTGTTGATTGGTGTTGCTTGGTGTTGCTTGGTGCTTGTTCCGGTGTTGTTTGTTTGTCTTGTCATCGCTTGTGTACTTCCTTGTGTGTATTGATTGTGTGTGTGTGTGTGTGTGTGTGTGTGTGTGTGTGTGTGTGTGTGTGTGTGTGTGTGTGTGTGTGTGTACATAGTTGTCTGGTGTGTTGTTGTTGTTTGTGAGTTGTCATGTTTATTAGTGCTATATTTTGTTCCAGTTTCCATAGTTATTAGTAGTTTGTTTCACTGTATTTCATGTTGTTTTTTCGGTTACCCTTAGTATTTCTGATCTGTTCCCTTTTTTTTTATTATTCTTTCGCCGTGATTCATGGTTATTATTTTCGACGCTTTTTGTTTTGCTTTAATTGTCATTTGTTGGTTTCCGTTTAGCTTTATTTTTTCTAATTTACTTCATATATATGTTAGTGTTATTCTTTCGCTACCTTTCATTATATTGTTCAAAGAAATGTTTTTTTCTTCATAAATGTTTCACAAATGACAAAGACTCGGGTTCCCTTCTCGTTTTATTAGCAATGTTTAGTCAAATCCTCAACTAAGTTCATTATTTTCTCTTCTTATGACTGATAATCCTGTGTTCCTCGAGGTATCTGACACATGACTGATGGTGCGACATTACCATCGCTTTCAAGTTTGTATTTATCGTTGTTTCAGTTCTGTGATATTTTCCTTCAGTTACAAACGGTTTTAAAAACAACTAATCCTTTTCCTTTGTAGCATTCGTCGTTTTCTACGTAAACTTCCCTTTTTTTCTCTTCTCTTTTTTTTTCTCTTCTCTCTCTTTTCTTTTTGTTCCTCTTTCATGTTCACCTTTTTTTTTCAATTGAGTTCCTCCTTTTCTTTCCCATATTCTTCGTTTTGTACATTTCTTTCAATTTCCATTTTACCTTCATACATGTAATTAACTGCATGTCACTCATACCTTCGTTACTCGTCCTCCAAGTCAAGGATCGTGAGACACTTTGCTCCCTTATTGATCCTGTGACACGGTCGAGTTCTTCTGTCGCCGTCTGAAGTATGTAGGTACAGGTTCCAAACGTATGAGGCCTGGACATGACAGATACCAATCCTTTTTACTTAAAGCCGAACTACTTCTACCAGTGTATAATCTCCGTCTCCATATCTTCTCTTTTTTTCTTTTTCTTTTCTTTTTTTTCTTTTTTTTCTTTTTGCTTCTTTTCAAATTGCTTGTTAATGGAACAGTGTTGTATCAGTAAGTCACCTTTGTTTGTTCCTCCCTTGCTGCACTTTTTCTCATATTACATCACTCTTCTTTCTTCCAACTCTGTCATTCTACCATTAACTGCAGCCAAGGTTATATAATTGTTCGTGTTCGCAGACTTTTCCTTTGTTCCTCCTCGTGACACAGCGGCTCCGTGACAGCAGAGGATTTATCACGTCAGCAACAATCCTACCTGAGTCTTGTTCTCTCTCTCTCTCTCACATTATTTTCCTATTTCCACTCAGTAATAAACTTGACTGTACGTTGGCAGTAATAAGCTTGATTGTTCGCAGACGGTGTTATTGTTAAGTATTTACCGCGTGCTTAAGTGCAGAATTGAAATTGGTGTCGTGATGGGGACGTGGCGCTGAGGCAAAGTCATTTAGTAGCTTTAAGTTTAATTGCAGCAGCGGCAGGACGCGACGCGGTGACAGCCTCATTTCTGATGATAACTGGCTGGCACTTCTCCCCTTCTCCTCTCAATATCCCGGCCCGCTCCTCCTCCTTGCCCTTATTTTCCATCACATCTCTAAAGCCCTCATCTCCAGAACCATCACCATCACCATACACCACACGTTTTCCCCGTCTACCCGCTCCTCCCCTCCCCCCATCATATACAGGCGCCTTACCCACGTGTTCCCTTCCATCTCCTTTTCGCTTTATTCTAGCCATATTTACCTCGTCAGCCTTCTCTCTCTCTCTCTCTCTCATCGTCTCTCTCTCTCTCTCTCTCTCTCTCTCTCTCTCTCTCTCTCTCTCTCTCTCTCTCTCCTCCTCCTCCTCCTCCTCCTCCTCCTCCTCCTCCTCTTCCTCTTCCTCTTCCTCTTCCTCTTCCTCCTCCTCCTCCTCCTGCGGGGCATTACCAGCCTTCCATTGGTTTGACACTTCAAGTAAACACCGCCGTGGATAATCCTCCTGGTGACGCCCCTCGACCTTGCTGCCATTGCCTCTCTTCCCCCGAGGCAGGCGTGAGGTCAAGGGTCCTCCGTGACGTTAATGGAAGTGTTCGCTAAGCCGGTGCAGGCCTGTCGTTATCGCCTCCCGCTGGCTTCCTCGAGCTTCACCTCCCCCTCTTGATCTCCTGCGATATCCCTGTGCTTGTGTGCCAGTGCAGTATATCACAGACCTCATGCGTGCCTCGTCCACACTCCACCTGTTATGCTTGACTACACTCTTACACATTCTTTGCACGCCTCGTTGGTATATCATGACTGCACTCTTCTGAATTCTTTCCATCCCCCTTTATACTCTAACTACGCTGTACATCCTAGCCACGTCCTTGTATTTCTTGGGCACGTCTTTGTCCACTCTGAACATACCTTAAGACACATTAGCTACATCCTTATACCTTTACACGCCCTGTATTCTTTGCCACACCCTGTATACCCAAAGTACACCCTTATGCACTTTTGTCATACCCTGCACCTCACCAGCAACGTTAAGACACCTTATCTACATCCTTATACCTTGCACACCTTGTATATTTTGCCCCACACTGTATACCCAAAGCACACCCTTATGCACCTTAGTCTTATCCTGCTCCCTACCAGCACATCCGATACACACACCCTGTCCATTCCAACCGCCCTGTCCACACCCCCAATCCTTCCCTTCACTCGCTCCCCACCCCACCCTCTTCAGCATTATTTTTCATCCCAATGGACTCATCTCCTGATTACGTCACGCAGTGTTTGCCTTCACCCTCTGCCGGTCTGATAAGGCAGCTAACTCCGTGCTGAAGGTTGGAATAGACTCAGTGTGGTTACGTAAAAGTCTTTTCTCTTCCCCAGATTACCTTTGTTTGAGCGTGATTTAAGCTGGACTTTGTGGGATTACTTTGTGTATTATCAACAAGGCGAGCTGTTTATTTTTTCCTCTTTTTTTTCAATTTGCGTTTTATAAATCAGAAGAATGGAAGAATGAAGATGGTGAATTTAAGATGCTCATGAATACCCCTTGCCTCAGTACTCTTCACTATTGTCTGTAATAAGAGAAGGGGGAGAGAAACGAAGGTCAGTGGAGTGTATGAATAGCCCCTTCAGTACGGTGACGCGTTTTTTACCACGAGTTTTGAGTGAGATTAGACGATTTTATTGACATTAGGAAGGATCTACGGAGGTCAGAAGATTAATGGCCCAAGTTTATATTATTTTCACCCCCACATGTGTTTCTGAAGGTGTATGAAATCGACAAATAATGAGCAGAATAAATATGAAAATGCCCCCCCAGTACTGAATGGGTTAAATCTCTGCAAAGCGTCACCCCCGTGTCACATTCTCGTAAATTAACTTGGCTATACAAATTTTCCTGACCGCTTTATCCACGCCTGCCTGGTCTGCTCCTCCTCCCCCCCCCCCCCTTCCCTCTCGCCTGCTTTGCCTCTCCCCACCGCGTTGTTACTACGGTTCAGGTTTGTTTGTTTGGACACCAGTATCTGCATAGCCGTGTCTTCCTCCTCTCTCTCTCTCCCACGGGCACCTTTACTCTTGGTTGGTGAACATTGCGAGTGTTTGTCATTGCGTCTATCATCGTTATTGTGGTTATTGTTATTATTTTCTACGTGTGTTTGGGAGGCAGCAAGAATTAAGTCTCTTTATTTGTTATTATTGTTATTGTTATCATCTTTTTATTATTATCATTTTCTCTTAAGGGAGAGATTGTAAGAATGCTGACTTCGTATTCTGTAGAAGTGGTGGTGGTGGTGGTGGTCGTAGTAGTAGTAGTAGTAGTAGTAGTAGTAGTAGTGATAGTTGTTGTTGTTGTTGTTGTTGTTGTTGTTGTTGTTGTTGTTGTTGTTGTTGTTGTTGTTGTAGTAGTTAGTAGTAGTAGTAGTTGTAGTAGTAGTAGTTAGTAGTAGTAGTAGTAGTAGTAGTAGTAGTAGTAGTCTTACCTTCCTTATGTTTGTCAGCAATATCATACTACTTCCGTATCTATTATTATTTTTACTATTATTTTTTATTATTATCATCATCATCATCATCATCATCATCATCATCATTCCTTTCATTATTATCATCATTACTATTATGGTGATGGGGGTGAGGCTCAGGTGTGCCAGGAGGCCATTCAATTAGAGCGTGACATCGCCGCCTCGCCAGGTACACTCTGTTCCTGCTTACAATGAACGTGAGGCGCCATTAGTGCCACCTTCACTTCACTGCAATGGACGGTAACAGATTAGTGTTAACCATTGCTATCACCACAACCACTACCCATGTTGTTTCTCTTAATTATATTGCTGCTGCTGCTGCTGCTGCTACTACTACTACTACTACTACTACTACTACTGCTACTACTACTACTACTACTACTACTACTACTAATACTAATACTAATACTAATACTACTAATACCATCAGCACATCATTACAATACTATTACTGCCTTTAACTCCAATATTTAAAAGAACAATCATTAATGAAGTGGCATAATCGTATCGCTAGGGAAAAAAATCAAAACAAAGAAAGAAAAGGAGTGAAAGAAAAAAAGAAAGAGAAAAAGAAAACCTTCATCACATTTTCGAGAGTTCCCCGGTAAAAGAATGAAAATGGTAGTTTGAATCCCACCATTACGATGATGCACAGAATACTCGTGCGAATAAGTAGCGGGTTTTTGTGCGGTGATGGTGGTGGTGGTGGTGGTGGACATGCAATACACGTTGAAGGGAGGTGTTGGGGGGGGGCGGGGGCGGGGGCGGGGTGACCTTGAGAGTAACAGTGCGAGATAGCAGTGGGAAGGCGGGAGCGGAGGGGGGGGGGGGGGACATTCTTGAGGGAAGGCAGGAGGAGGAGGTGATATATTATTGGCACGACTCATTTCCACCTGGACCTAATTTCACCTGCCAATATTTCAGTCATTGTGATGGTGTGGCTTGGAATGTCTTAGACTTAGAGTGTCTGTGCGGCGCCCTAACCTTCCGCAGTGCTCAGAAGTAGGAGGAGTAGTAATAGTAGTAGTGTGTGTGTGTGTGTGTGTGTCCCATATGTATCAGTGTAGTATCTTACAAGTGCAATATAATGTGTCCTCCAAGGCTGTGTCTCCTCTCCTCGTTCTCACATATTCACCACAATGTCTGTCCACGTCCCATCCAATAAACTCTCGCAAAATAAAGATGACGCAGCGCCTGGAGGAGGAGGAGGAAGGGGAGGATGGGAAATGCATGGGAGGGAGGGGGAGAGGGGGAGGACAGGAAGGGGCCGGTCATATATTCCAGTAACTGATAAATATATTCGATTTTTCTTCATAACTTTGACTATTATGTATAAAGTGAAGGCGCTTGATTTTCTCAACTGTTGGTAATGGATGAAGGAAATGCCAACAGACACGTGTTAGAAGCTCTCTCTCTCTCTCTCTCTCTCTCTCTCTCTCTCTCTCTCTCTCTCTCTCTCTCTCTCTCTCTCTCTCTAAAGGAAGAAAATACGAAAGGAAAGTGAATTTAGTGTAGAATGGGGAAATGGTATAGTTAGGGGAGGAGGAGGAGGAGGAGGAGGATGAGGAGGAGGAGGAGGAAGAGGAGGAGGAGGAGGAGGAGAAGGAGGAGGAAGAGGAGAAAGAGGAGAAGGAGGAAGAGGAGGATAAAAGAAGATCGTGCAGAAGTATGTGGGTTAAAGGATACCATGAAATCCTGCCAAGTTTGAAAGGCATGTAGAATAAAGACAGGATTCTCTTCTCTTCTCTCTCCTTTCCTTCCCTATTTCTTCCTTTTAAATCCTTTTCTCTTTTCTTCCTTTCCCTTCCCTTACCTTCTATTTTCTACTCTTCTTATCTTTATCCTCTTTTTTCCTCTCCTCTCCTCTCCTCTCTTTTCCTTATCTTCTCTTCTCTCTTTTCTATCCTCTCCTCTTGTCTATTCTCCTATTCCCTTTCCTACTCCTCTCTTCTCTCTTCTTCTCTTCCCTCCTTTCCTTTCTTCCTCTTCCCTTTTCTTCCCTTCTCTTCCCTTCCCTTCCCTACTCCTCTCTTCTCTATCCTCTCCTCTTTTCTACCTTCTCCTCTTCTCTCCCTTCTCGTTCCTTTCCCTTTCGATCTCCTCCTGGCGTCACCCTAATAATCTGCCGCCTTAACCTAATCTTATCTCACCTGTCTTCACGAGGAGCTTGGAGAGGCTTCCCCTATTGGCCCGTGTTTGCCTGTTTGCCTCCACTGATTACTGTCAAAGATCGCACAGTGGCCGGGCTGACTGACTGACGGACTGACTGACTGACTGACTGACTGGCGGATTGACTGAGTGTTTGGATAGATTGTTGAGTGACTGATGTGTTTTCTGATTGGTGGATTGACTGTATTAAGCCGTTCACTGCTCTTTGGTCTATCTGTTCTTAATGGCTGGTTACTCTAAGACATCTTTATTTATTCAATGGTTGCCTGAAATTTTTAAAGTTGGTTTAGATTGCAAAATATACGGTTTTTTTTATTCCTTCCTTTCTCGCAGATGCTGATAATAAAGATTTCGTGCATTGCTGGTCGTGTTGTTAATCGTCTCGCATCGCAGTGAAAGGGTTAACTGGTTTCATGAGTGAATAGATGGTGTATTAAGTGACTAAATGTGTGACTGAGAGACTTGATAGCTAATTGACGGATTGAATAACTAACTGTGTGGTGAACCAACTCTCGACTAAACTTCATACCTAAAAATAGTAAGAAAAGTATAAATAAATATTCCGTAATGATACTTTTTTGTTTTTAGCTGAATCCAGAGAGACTAACAAATACAAACACAGATATACAAACACACATACAGACAAGAACGAACCTTCAGCGTCAACACAAACACCAGAAAAAACACACACGATAGCGGGAATCAAACCAAGCGTGTCTGAAACAATAAAAAAAAAACATCCTTCTAAACTTTTCAATCTCCTTCGTTTTGGTTCATTTCCCCTCTCCCTTTGACGCCGCTTCTGTGCCAGGCAGCGGCGCCACACGTAATGGAACAGGAAGAGCATTGCCGGTGAAATACTCCCGTTGAAATGCCCATCGTGAATTGGCTTAATATCCCAACGTGAAATGCGCTGCTGGGGAATACAAAGGCCCGAGGGAGAGATAGGTGTGTACTGAGTCAGTTTACTCGTTTCTCTCTCTCCCTCCCTGTCTCCCTCTCTTTCTCCGCTAAAAAATACTCAAATAATATCTAATGGATGTCAAATACGAGCTCATATCACGTCATTTTGTGTGTGAAGGGATAGTGGAGAGAGTATACCGCGGCTTTAAGGCCCCACAAACGCTCGTACAGTGGCAGAGGATAACACACCTCCAAAGAAAAGAATAGTCCTCCATTAGCACGAACGACGTGTACTTGCTTTTACGTTATTAGCCACACCAGCCCAGTGCGTGGAGAAGATTAGGGAAAGGAGCTTAATGGGTATGGCTGTGGCTTCCCCATGGCTCTGCGTGTGTGTGTGTGTGTGTGTGTGTGTGTGTGTGTGTGTGTGTGTGTGTGTGTGTGTAAATAAGTAAGTAAGTAAGTAAGTTAGTTAGTAAAGGTTTATTACCCATGAAAGTAAAGATACATTTGAAAATAGATAGACAATAACTGAAAATGGCATTGCGCGTGTGTGTGTGTGTGTGGAGGGACCGAGTGGTTTTGCTTGTGGTAAAGTTAGGAATTGATTTAGGACAGTGTTTGTGTTACAGAGAATGTTCAGAGATGAGTTGTCTTGCTCTAGTTTAATTCTCTCTCTCTCTCTCTCTCTCTCTCTCTCTCTCTCTCTCTCTCTCTCTCTCTCTCTCTCTCTCTCTCTCTCTCTCTCTCTGTCTCGTTACTGTAAGCATTTATGTTCTTGTTTAAGTCACTTACGTAGTTTAGTTCGTATGGGACAAGAGGTGTGCTGCTGTTTGTTTTTCCTTTGTGTTCTTTTGTTTCAGTGATGGCTGAGGTATTAATAGAGATTGTCGCGTTTCGGTTGCTATTTCTTTTGTTATTTATTTATTTTTATTTAGCATTTATTTTTTGTGGCAAATAATTCAAATGTTACGCTGCGATGAAAGAAGGATTTTTATCGTCGAGTAAATAAAGTTGGATATGAACAATTCAGGAACTTTTTGAAGTACATAAGAACATGAGAAAATGGGGGAAGCTGCAAGAGGCCGCTAAGCCCACTCACTCGTGGCAGTCAGTCCCTGTGTGAGCACCGCTGCCTAATTCCACCTGCCGTCCTCGTCCATAAACTTGTCTTATCTTCTTTTAAAAGTTCTCATTGTCTCACCACTAACAATCTTTCCATTATTATTATTATTATTATTATTATTATTATTATTATTATTATTATTATTATTATTATTATTGAGCAACTAAAGTCATGAAGGAGTTCTTGCTACTACTACTACTACTAATAATAATAATAATGATAATAATAATAATAATAATAATAATAATAATAATAATAATAATAATAATAATAATGCCACCACCACCCCCACTACGACCACCAATACCGTCCTTATCATTACACTTCCTGCGTGAAAATTGTAACCTCCCTCTGATTAGGCAAAGGACGAAGACTGGACCCAAAGAAAGCCGTACCGCCAGTCACTGATGAGACATTAAGTCGAGTGGCAAATACTGGAAAAGCTTGTGATAGTCGCCATTCGCTGCACGGCCACGCAATTCCCATCTGTTTAACTGGCTGGAAATGTTCAAATGTTAAAACTTCGGGTGATTTAACCGGCTTATTTTCATCTCTCGCTCTCTATTTTTTATCCTGAAACATGTCCGTTCATTCCACCAGTGACCTCAAACTATTATATTTTTGCATGCTGGGAAATTCGCAGGAGAGAGAGAGAGAGAGAGAGAGAGAGAGAGAGAGAGAGAGAGAGAGAGAGAGAGGGAGAGGGACGAACAGACAGACAAGCGGAAGACAGGAAGAGAGGAAGGAGGAATGTAAAAAGTGAAAGAGGCGGGAATGAAGGGCAGAAGAAGAAGAGGAGGAAGAGAGAAAGAAAGTCGAGGGTCCTTTAGTGGCTCAGGCTGGTCTTCCTTCAAATGTCTCTGCCCTCCTTCCCTCCCCCTCCCACTCCCCCTTCCATCTACCCCCCCCCAACACCCTCCATCCTTCATCCTCTCCAGGCCCGAACAATAATCCTGCGTGTTGACTGTTCTTCTTACGGCCGCTCTTCCCATTTTTCCCCCCTGCTGGAAATCAATGTTGGAGGACACACGCTTGCATACAGACGAACAAAGGGAATGTGATGAGGTAGGTGTGCGTACGTGTGTGAATATGTGCTGTCCACCATCAAGGGTACAGAATATTAGCGCGCTGGTTTTGTTTCTGGGAGAGTTTGTTGTCATTACTTTTGTTCTTTACCGCCAGATGTCTCTCTCATTACTTCCCCGCCGCGTGTTGATGTTAGATGATTGTGGGTTTGGGGGTCTTAGTGAGGAGATCGCCTAACCTAACCTAACCTAACCTAACTTAACACTTTTCCTGCGACTTGGTTCATCTTACTTATTAACAAACCATCACTGAGATCTTTCGCCTTAACTCACTGCCTTTTGAAAGTATTCTATTAACTAAAGGCTGTCCAGTATGCTCTCTTTAATTACCTTTTCTGTCTTTCTTGCCGATTTTTGTGAAGATTTTGTTGTTTTAGGACTGTATTGTGGTGCACATCGCAATGAAAGAGTTAACCTAATCTAACCTAACCGTGGGCGCTATTGGGAGGGGGTAGGAAGTCTTCAAGTGCATAGGTTCGAATTCTGGCCACGGTCTGAGGGTAGGTAAGGCTTCCACTCATGGTAACGGCTTCCAAACGGTAGACTTTCTGATAGGAGGTCTTCATTAGGCAATAAGTTCTCGTAAAAACACCAACCACATTGTATAGAAAAGTAAGTGTGTGGTTTACTATGATGGGTTTTTTCTTTGCCGCCAGGTGTCTCTCAGCGCTAATTACCTCCCTGCCTCGTGTTAATTCTAGATTATTGTGAAGGTTTTTTTTTATTTCTTTTGTTTGTATGAGAAGTCAGCCATTGGTTCACTATTAGACCTTTGTTGTTAGCCGCCAGGTGTCTCTCACTGGTGCAGCTCCTCAGTCACTGGTATATGTTAGATTATTGTGGACTTAACTGTTTATAGGAGAGATTGTGAGGCAGAAAGTACCTTTGTGCATTCGGTAAAATATGTTTTTAAAAAATTGTCCCTTCCGTAAAATATCAACCGTTTTTTTTTGTTAAAGAGTAGCGCAGTTTTCTAGATTATCTTACGAAAAGTTAAGGCAAATTTTAAAAAATGGTATAAACAACTAAAGTCATTTAAAACTCTTAATAAAAAATAGTTATTCTTTATTTGACATTGCTAAAAGTTGAGAACTCTGCTGAAAAACATAGCCATATACTTTTTCATCATCATTTTATTTCCGGAAAACAAAGTTGCTAGTAATTTTTGTCCCAACACTGTCATTTTTCCTTGCCCGACAACAAAGGAAAATTCAACAGGTCAGTACTGGAGGCAAGGGAACCTCGCTCTGATGCCCCGATACTCCCTGTGTCTTCATGCAGGACGCAGTGTGTCTGTGTGTGTGTGTGTGTGTGTGTGTGTGTGTGTGTGTGTGTCCCTCTCTCCGCGACGCAAGCAAGGAACAAGTAATATCTGGAATATTTTCGTGCAATTAAGAAAAAATGGAAAGTATCACCCAAAACTCTCCTTTATTGAAACAGGATGGAAACATTGACTTTTTAATTAAATGAATATGTTATCTGTAATTTACAAGTAAATAAGGAGGAAATTAAATGGTTAGGAGTCGAGTCTGGCACAATCAAGGCTTTCATTACTAACCAGCCAGCCAGCCAGCCAGCCAGCCAGCCAGCCAGCCAGCCAGCCGCCCCTCCAAAGCCTCATGATTGCCTGCCAAATTTTACGAATATATATGTATTTTCCCTCCTGATTCGTTATTAAACAGGTAATATTCGGAAAATATTAAAGTTTCTCGTGCGTGAGCAGGCGAGCGTTCGTAATTTGAATACATTTAATCTGATCAATAAAAGGAAGCATATCAAGCACCGCCGCTCAGCTGGAAATTTCACACGAGACCCCGACACTAGTTTTTTTTAATTTATTTCATTTATTTTTACACCTTCAATTATAGACAGTTTGTGACAATTTGAGCTTTGCGTCCTGTCTCGACGTAATCTCCCGCAAAACACCCTTTCCAGTTTTCCTCTCTTCGTTTCCTATCTTTTTTTTTTTCTTTCCATCTTTCTTCTCTCTCGTAATGGAGCATCGAGGTCACACAATGAAAGCAAATCACTCAGTTAGCTCTTGAATTTAAAAAGCTATCAAATATTGCTCCAGTATGTGTTGATCCTATCTCTCTGTAAAGTTGAAGTCATAACAAGAGTCAGTAAACAAATAGTAAAGGGGTTCTTGAGTTTAACGGTAAAAAGAACGAGGGTGTAAGTGCACGAGCGACGTGGAGTGGTGTGTGTGTGGTATAATCCCTGCTTGTCACTGAGGGGATACCTTTGTTTCACCGTGGACTCATACCAGCTGACGACGGTGACAAACTGAGCAGCAAGGAAAACCCAGTGAAGAGAAGAGAAAGGAGCTATTTACGTTTTGCTTTTATCTATGTTTTGCCGCTTTGAGACTTGATACGACGAGACTTACCGGTAATAAATGTCAAGAACCAGTGATGACGTTAAGGAAAAAAAGAAAGAAAATGCGACTAGAGTTGTTATTTTCAAACGTTTCACCGCTTTGTCTTTACTAGTTCTGACAGGGTATAGTTACTGTTAGACTGGGAATTTCATGGGTAGCTATTTTTGCATGACTCGAGTGGCAGTTAAGCAAGTATTCTCAAGTTCTCACCTCTTTTCTCGATTATTCTAGTCACGGATGAAAAATAAAATCGGGCGGTCATCACTATTTCTTTTCAAGATTCCATTGATAGTTAAACAAGTGTGCATCACCAAGTCCTTATGGTTCTAGCGATGTATAATGCAACTACAATTTTTTTTTTTTTATGATTCAAGGGATATTCAAACAAATAGAACCACACAAGAGAAACAAACAAAAGAACCAGATTTATCCTACGTAAATCCCCAAGAAAACAAAATGTACATGAGAAGATAGTGTTTCAAAATACGACCCGAAGAACTCATGGGAAAGTTTGAAAGAAAGGAAAATAGGAGAGTTCATGTCTGGAAGAAGAGAGAGAGAGAGAGAGAGAGAGAGAGAGAGAGAGAGAGAGAGAGAGAGAGAGAGAGAGAGAGAGACGAGAGAAGAGGAGCTTGGGGGACGATCAGGGAAAGAGAGAAGAAAGAACACACACGAATCACTTCCCGGGGCCGAGAAGAGAAGAGTTTGTACTGCAGTGTCCCTCCCCTTCCCTCCCTTCCCTCCCTTCCCTCCCTTCCCTCCCTTCCCTCCCTTCCCTCCCTTCACTTGCCCTCCCCTCCTTTCCCCTTCCCCTTCTTGTTCCCCGTCCTCTCCCTTCCCCTCATCTTCCCTTCCCCCCTTCCGCTCCCCTTCCCTTCCCTTCCCTTCCCTTCCCTTCCCTTCCCTTCCCTTCCTCTCCTCTCGGTAATCGAACTAGAGACGATCACGAGGAACGGCTTGAAAATGGCGTCTGAGGAACACTTGGGAGAGAGAGAGAGAGAGAGAGAGAGAGAGAGAGGGGGGGGGGGTTCAGGCATGAATTAAAGTTGCAAGAGTGTGGTTGGTGATTTTACAAGGAAATGCGATTCACATTTGAACTTTCATCATTGTAACTTAGAGGAGAAATAGCAATTATACACTTTTGATCCTGTGTGCTTGTCAGAGAGAGAGAGAGAGAGAGAGAGAGAGAG
>CM035184.1:13204983-13217767 GCA_020233015.1 Callinectes sapidus
GAGAGAGAGAGAGAGAGAGAGAGAGAGAGAGAGAGAGAGAGAGAGAGAGAGAGAGAGAGAGAGAGAGAGAGAGAGAGAGAGAGAGAGAGTAGTTGGCTTTCTAAAGTCAGTTGGGAGGTGGAGAAAAACAAGAATAAAAAGGTGGAGAAGAGGGAAGGTAGAAGGAAGAGAAGGAGAAGTAGAAGATGAAAGGGAAACATTTATGAAGCTTATGAAGGAGGGAAGAAGAGGAGGAGGAGGAGGAGGAGGAGGAGGAGAAGGGAAGATTAAAGGAAAGGAGGAGGAGGAAAGTGAGAAGTCTGGCAGGGGAGATGAATTGCTGTAGGAAGAGGAAGTAAAAGGAAGGTAATGAGATACAACCCCCCCTCCTCTCTCTCTCTCTCTCTCTTTCTCTCTCTCTCTTTCTCTTTCTCTAGCTCATGACGAGATTTGGCAAGACAACTTTAGGACACAAGAGAGAGAGAGAGAGAGAGAGAGAGAGAGAGAGAGAGAGAGAGAGAGAGAGAGAGAGAGAGAGAGAGAGAGAAATATAATAATTTCTGTTCTTCACCTTTGTATTTTTTTATATATTTTCATTATTTAAGTATCTATTCATCTTCTATCTGTCTATCTATCAATCAATCTAACAACATTTTTCTCTCTGTATATCTTTCTACTTACCCAATTATTCATTTCACTGTTCATATCTTTATAAGCCACCTATCATATTTCCAACACGACCACATAGAATAGAAAGTCGAGCAAAAAACATTACTCCCTGTAAACACTAATAACAACACACACACACACACACACACACACACACACACACACACACACACACACACACACACACACACACACACACGAAATATCTATTCCACTCGCAAGAAGATAATTACTTTCCATCAGCAGTTCACTCCTTACACAACTCAAGATTCATATAATTCCCTCATAATCGTTCGCTCTGTCTCCCATTACCCGTGTTGCGTGATTCTCTCTCTAGATTATCTCCACCTTCCCAATTACGCTGAGGCCCCGCACTAATCACTGGCAGGAAAAGAGAGAGAGAGAGAGAGAGAGAGAGAGAGAGAGAGAGAGAGAGAGAGAGAGAGAGAGAGAGAGAGAGTTAACAGTAAATCATTGACTCATGACGTATACAATAGACGTATCGTAAACATTTTTCTCCTCCATCCATCCACTCCCTCTTTCTTCTTCCTTCTTTGATCTTCTCTTTCTGCTCAATCATGATTAGTGTTCAGCGTATCCTCCTTTTCTCTCCTTTTTTCTACATTACCCTGTATTTACATATCTACTTCCATTTCTCCCTCCTACTTCTCCTTCCTCTCCTTCTATTTCAGTTCCACCTGCCTACATCTGACCTGCAGGCGTCACAGGTAATGGCCAAGCCTCCTCTCATCTCTCGGTCGCGTGCTTAAAGGGAAAAACTTGTGGCAGCAAACAATAAAACAATATGACCTGATTTTGTAGTACTTTGGGTGATCATACCTTTTCAAAAATCATTACAAATACGTTTGGAGGTGAAGAATGATGGTTAGTGGTTTGGTTTTCATATATTTTGGATAATGTGGCTTGTTATGCATGTTTGGTTCGAGAGTATGCATGATGTGTATTGTAACTGTGTGTGTGTGTGTGTGTGTGTGTGTGTGTGTGTGTGTGTGTGTGTGTGTGTGTGTGTGTGTGTGTGTGTGTGTGTGTGTGTGAAGCATTCAGAAAATATAGTGAAGTGTGGTCAGCGCCAGCACGGGAGGGGGGAGCAGAGAGAGAGGGGAGGTGACCTACTTCCCAGGCACAGAAACAAGTAATTTAATGTCTACTGCGTTTGAGGAGGAACAGGAAAAGGTGGTGGAATAACAACAACAACAACAACAACAACAACAACAACAACAACAACAACTGACACATGATACAGAAGACCTCACTGTGCCATACTTAGCGAGTGGTGTGGAACATTTCCAGTCAAGACGGGCGCCCAATAATGTTCAGTAGAGAAGAGTGACGGTTTGTTTTTGTATTTTTCTATTATCAGGGAAGTTATATTTCTATGAAGGTGAAAGTAGGTTGATCACTATAGGAATTGAGATTTTCAGTCTGAACATCTCAACAGGTTCTCTCCTTCATTCAATCACAAATCAAACACCTAAGAATTGAGGTTTCGAGGCAGAACAGGTTTTTAGAGGTTCCTCCTCCTCCTCCTCCTCCTCCTTCAGTCGCTTATATGAGTATAGTCAATCAAATGGGAAGAATAATGTACAATTCCCTGCAATGCCAGCCGAGAAAGTCACTCGTAAAAGAAAGATGAGCAATGTAGATAAGAAATAGGGAAGTGCATGGCATTTAGTAAAACCATCAATGATCACAAGAGGGAGATTTGGTGATGGAATTCCCTTATGGATCTCCAGTAGAGGTAAATATTGATCATTCATAACGGCAAAACGACCGGAGGGAACTTCAAATGTTTATAGAGCCTGGAAAACAGCAGAATGACTAGAAGAACCTCAAGATGATGACACGCGCGTGGAGAATGACACAGAATGCAAAGAATGGAGAACATCCACAACAAGAGATCACATGAAAAGACATCAAAATTATGCATGATGGAGAAAGACAGGGAAGGCAAGACGTTTGGTAACCACATGCAACATTAGAATGACTGGAAGAATCTGAAGATGATGACATACGAGTATCGAGGCACAGAAAAAGAGGTAGATATCCATTCACAACAATAAAATCAACTTGGAGAATCTTAAGGTGATGATATAATATAGAGAAAGGCGAAAAGTAAAGATCAGTAACTATCTACAATAACAACAACAACAACAACAACAACAACAACAACAACGTCAACAACAACAACAACGTCATCAACAACAACAACAACAACAACAACAACAACAACAACAACAACAACAACAACAACAACAACAACAACAACAACAACAACAACAACAACAACAACAACAACAACAAGAGATCAATTTGAATAACATTATGATGGTAAAAGAAAGGCAGAGAATACAGACACTGGAAGCTACGTAAACTGGAACTAAAAGTGATGGATCCAGTGTGTGCCCTTTTTCCACTTCGCCTTCCATCTCTTGTGATCTCTGGGGGGATTAACGAGTCGGCAAGTAAAAGCTTCAGTAAAAAAAAAAAGGTGATGGATGATTTAAAGAAAAGAAAGATCAAGTAAAACAATTCCTACCATTTGGCTGCATGACTTTGCCCTGTCCCCTCCCCATCTCTCTCTCTCTCTCTCTCTCTCTCTCTCTCTCTCTCTCTCTCTCTCTCTCTCTCTCTCTGAATACAAAAAAAGGATGCACTGGCTCCATCACTTTGTAGCTCCAGTTTACGTACAGCAGTAGACTAACTGAAAGGATCACCAGTTAACAACATAGAATTACGAGAAAGACAAGGAATACGAGATCATTAACCACCTACAGCAGCTGATCGACCAGAGAAGAAAAGAATGTAAGAAGATATCATGAACAAAATTATACCCTCGAAAAATTAGTGGTTTAGAAAATACAGATTCACGTCAAAGTATCGAAAGTCTCGGAGATCCCTCAGACCACAAGGGTTTCACCAGGATCCTTTCCATATGACGGCCAGAATGCAGAGATGGAATTATTACTACTAAGAACACCGCCCCTGGATATCCCTTGGTGGTGGTCGTACGGAGATTCTTTCCCGCCGGAGAGAGTTTAGGAAAGCCTCATAAAATAGGGTATTTGTGTCATGACTGGAGTAACCCAAGGCACACAGTAGGCTTTTTTTTTTTTTTTCTTTTTACAACCAATTAAACTTTTCTTTTGACAACTGGGTCTTTTTTATGTGTATCTTTTTTATAACCAATGAACCTTTATTTCATAATCAGTGATTCCTTTTTGTACATTGTTTGTTGCATGTCATACATAAAAAGGAGATAAAACACACAAAAAAATTACAAGAATGAAGCAATGTAGATATAAAGGCAGAGAAAATACAACCATACAACTACATTATAGTCTGAAATATTACAGCAGTCAATCACTCGTGTTTGTGTCGAGCAGAGTGTAATTTTGTAGATGGTGGTGATGGTGACACTGCACTGTAAGAATGGTGTAGAAACATTGCTCCT
This sequence comes from Callinectes sapidus, assembly GCA_020233015.1. Classification (NCBI taxonomy): domain Eukaryota; kingdom Metazoa; phylum Arthropoda; class Malacostraca; order Decapoda; family Portunidae; genus Callinectes; species Callinectes sapidus. The sequence continues at coordinate 13,209,104 of CM035184.1, forward strand.
TATTTAAGTATTATTTGATTTACGATCTTTCTTCACTATATAGCTCTTTGTTGACGTGCGTTTCATTCACGATAACCTGACGTAATGAACCTTAATCTTTCTTCACAAGTATTATTTTTATTACATGTGGTCATTAGAGAAAACGTGACAAATCCTTATTTAATTTTCACCTCATAATATTTCTATTCCTATACGTTAAGGAAGCGTGACATAACCTACGGGGACTGACTTTATTGACATAACCTTTACAAATATTCTTCTTTCTAAACTTACGGAAACGTGACGTAACCTCAACCTTTCCCTACTAAAGTTAAGTCATTAAGTAACCAGCTCCCCAGGCCCTCGTAATGACTGGAATAGGTCTAAGGTAAGCTGGTAATTACCTTCCCTCCTTACGGCCCAACACCTGGCGCCCCTCTCGTTCACCAGAGCTGTTAATTACACACAGTCGCTCTTCCCCCCACGGGCCAGACCACGAGCAACTCCCACGCGCGCACCTGAGGAACAGTTACTCGCCAGCCACACCAAGCAGGGGCGCCAGTATGGTAAGGGAAGAGGGGAGAGGGGAGAGAAGATAGGGAGGGAGAGATGATCACAGCAGCAGTGATGAACATTCACATCTCCGGTTCATGTGCGTGTATGTGCGCTATTACCTCTCCCTAATGGCGTGGTAGATGTGTGTGGTATGTTTGTATGTATGTAGGTAAAAAAAAACACGGTGATTCATTAGGGTTAGTAAAGATTTATCGCATGACGTGATTTATGTGTGAATATCGCTTCATCCTCCTGGGATTCACTAAGAGCGAAATTAATACTACCTCTGCATCTGTTCCTCAGGTAAGCCTCCCGGCACTCCAATACCTGCACGTCGCTTACAAGAACCGCGTGTCTTTCCGCCCCAATAACACAGTTTCCCCGCAGTGCCTCGCCCGGCCGGAAGACTACCAAGAACCGGTTATAGTTGATTCACCTCCCCAGTCCCCGCACACCACTTGGCCACTTGACCCCGCTGACTCTGCCAAATTGGACCATCGGGGCTTGAAAGACCTGAGAGTCCATCGCAGGACGTCTACAGGTCAGAATGAAGGGCTGAATGCTGGTCTCCTTCACTGGGCTTGGTTCACAATCTTCCAGACCCTTGCCGGACCCTCAGGAGCTCCAAGAAACAGTTAATCACAGGGTGGCCGTATGCAAATGGAGGTCTCTTTTGTGCAGGTCTTACGACTGCTGTGGCTGAGGGGGTTGTTGTTATTGTTGATGGTGGTGGGGGTGGTGGTGGTAGCAGGGAGGAGTAAAGCAGCTTGAAGGAGGAGGAGGAGGAGGAGGTGACGGAGTTTGTGGGGGGAGGGAGTTGAGTGTGTTATCACGTCACCGAGTTCATGTAGACACAGCTCAAGTGATTCTCAGTCATTTTCACTGCTTCCGCGTGGCTCTGCTCCACTTCCACCACCTTGAAACGACGTACTTCAATTAAAGCACAGCCGCCATCCAGGAAAAAGCCGAGGTCTGCAAGCTGACGCGCAAGCCTTAGGCCTCAGGCTTTCTCTAGTAAGGCGTGCCGTAGGTCAACTTTTTGCACTTCCACAATCTCCCCCATTGCAGCCACCAGTTCGTCTGGGCCGCGGCTTCCAGCTGAGCAAATAATTGACTGAACTTAATAATGCTGCATCGCCTGCTCCATGCAGCGTGAAGGTGATCTGTAAAGAGTCCACTGTGTGTTCGACCTACTTTTCTATCATGTATTATCGGATATATTATGTAGAAAAAATATACTAAAGTGTTATTCACCAACGAGGGAATCCCTTTATAAGGAAGAGATGTAAGCTTCAGAATTGCCAGAATGGGCAAAATATTGCCTTGAATCATCCACCCATCCACTGACTCACTTACACACACACACACACACACACACACACACACACACACACACACACACACACACACACACACACTATTACTCTGATTCCCGGTAACACAAGCATAGATTACTCTGCTAGCCACTTCCTGAACATTGTGAATAATCCCGCCATAATACCCGTTGATACTGACGACACTTTCTTCCGCCAGTGCGAGTGGCAAAAGTAGCCAGTGTCTCTCACAGGAGTTCATGAGGGGGCCATGTTCCGGCTGGCTCGGTCCGGCTTGGCTCAGCTCAGGCCTCCAGGGACTACATTCCTAGTGTGATGAGAAGCGGGTCGGGGGAGTGGAAGACCGCAACCGCTGTGTTCAATGTACTTGTAATTGTTTGGCTCACAGGCCGCCATCTACGTACATATGAGAGACATCCACCATGCAACGACCACCTGAAGCTCCTGACCATAGCGTGAGGTCTGATAGTGACGCGGAGAAGGGTCAGGTTTAAGGGAACAGTAATTAAAGGAGAAGTATTGATGAATGGTACAAAGGATCAAGAAATATGAATTACTCCTTGATCTTCGTCGCCATAATGTGAAAAGAAGACGGGGAAGATAAGTAATAGAAAGAGAAGTAGAGGGAAGGTATGGATGACGGAAACCAGAGAGAGAGAGAGAGAGAGAGAGAGAGAGAGAGAGAGAGAGAGAGAGAGAGAGAGAGAGAGAGAGAGAGAGAGAGAGAGAGAGAGAATATGTATCATCCTTTTCTTAGTTACTCTTATCCAAATCATTCTAGCAAGTAACCTACACTAATCAACACCACCACCACCATCACCACTAACAATACTCCCACCCACCCTACTACCCCCCACCTCTACACCTCTACACCCACCTCGCCCCAAGCCATCCGTGACCCTTCCCATACACCATCCCGCTCATCATCCCACCCCAGCCTACCTATTCACAGCCCGAGACGACGCTCCACCACCTCCACCACCTACGCAAGTCAAGTAAGAATACGAATACGAAATAGAAAAAAATGTAGGGGGAAAGTGGGGATGGAGGGAGAATAGAGGGTAATAAAAGAAAGATTTAGTAATAAAGTTAGCTAAAGTTATTTAGTAATAAAGTTAGGAGCTAAACCAGGCGCAAGTTGATTTTCAGATTGTTTCTTACCGATGTATTTAACGCAGTATTGGCCAGAAGTCAGGTGAGATTCTGAACTCAAAGTGTGTGTGTGTGTGTGTGTGTGTGTGTGTGTGTGTGTGTGTGTGTGTGTGTGTGTGTGTGTGTGTGTGTGTGTGTGTGTGTGTGTGTGTATGTTTATTTATTTATTTATTTATTTATTTATTAGAATTTACGACACACAGTTCTTGATTTACAAAAAAATACTGTCACACGCATCAAATTAGTTATTTAAGGACGTCATCATCATCTCTTTTCGTTCAATACTCATCTGTGAACAATACACTGGTTAGATCATCCATTTTCTTCACGTGTATGATTAATAAAGGTTTCGTGCAAGCCATTAAGTATTGTGCAGTGTTGCGTATAGTGGTGAAAGGACGAAATCATATAATGTGAAGATTCGTCTTAGTATTTTTTGGGTTCGTCAGCAAATCAAGAAAGTTATAATTGTGGATAGTGTGGCTAATTTCAAGATTCTGTGCGAGGTTTTTAGCTTTGTGCAGAGCTGCATGTCGTAGTGAAAGGGCTAAATCATGTAATACTGTGAAAATTCGAGAGCTTCATGTTTTTTTTCTTTTCTCTCTCCCTCTTTTAAATTGGTCAGCGAATCAGATTAGTTGCGATTGATGGGAAAGACACTAAATAAAGTGAAAATACGTGAGATATATTACACGACTATTGTCCGTAACTGTACATTCACACTCCCAGCCGAGAAGGGTAGAGAGTCCGACATTCCCACACACACACACACACACACACACACACACACACACACACACACACACACACACACACACACACACACACACACACACACACACACACAGCCACCCATCACATCATCACCAGCCTGATCGTACATTCTCCCCGGTCACAGCCCACACTCACCCGTGACGACTTTCAATAAATCAGTCCAAGTCATCGTTAGTATATACACGTTTCCCAATGAACATTCACTTCCTACACCCCGTGCGCTCCATCAAATGCCACTTTCTCCCCGGCTATATTTTAGGGTGAGATTTGTACACATAGAAGGAAAGTCGTCAAAGCCTGATGGAGTTCTTTATTGTGTTATTATCGTATGCTTCCTCATCTTTCACGCCACGAACGCCACGTCACACCATGCTTATTGATGTACTTGGTGAATTATGGAAGTTATTAGTGTATGGCATGGGGTGTAATACTTACATTTACATATACGTGTGTGTGAGGGATATGTGGGGAAAGGGGAGAAGAGAAAACTGAGGCGACAAGAAGCATTAACAGCGTCAGTGTAAGAACCTATTAAAAAACCGGCTGACATCATAGTTAAGAATTAAACTTTCACAGGTAATCTTATGATAAACCTGAATGAAGACTAGTCAGGGTGATAATCCATGAAGAGAGAGAGAGAGAGAGAGAGAGAGAGAGAGAGAGAGAGAGAGAGAGAGAGAGAGAGAGAGAGAGAGAGAGAGAGAGAGAGAGAGAGAGAGAGAGAGAGAGACGTTACAAAATACTGTGCCAGGGTGTCGGTGGCGGGGAGCTGCAAATTATGACCATATTCTTAAACACTTCTGCGTTGCCCTTCTTCACTTTCAGAATGCTTTACTTGAAGTTGTACAGGTTTCTTTTTTAATATCTTTATACTGTTGTGGTCAGAGATTAACACGATTTCGGCATTACTAATAGGTGAAACACTCTTGAAAAACCGGTTAGTCAATTATGCGGCCTTTGAAAATAGTCGTGGTGAGAAATACAGGGAGTTTTTGAATACGTGCTATATACCCGTGTTTTTAATTTACCATTACTATTTTCCAAAGGCTCCAGTTGAGGATAGTCATGTTTTATAGGGCATTTTTATAGTTTTGGTGATGGATTGGCAATATTTCTAGTTCATTATAAGAAAAAACTGTCTTGAAAATCCGGGAACACGTCTTTGTGATCTTAGAAAATTGTGATGAGAGAGCAGTGTGTTTAAGAATACGGGTCTTAGTGTGTTGGCGGGAAAAATTGTTGTGATGAGTGTGTTGGCGGGAAAAATTGTTGTGATGAGTGTGTTGGCGGGAAAAAGTGTTGTGATGAGTGTGTTGGCGGGAAAAATTGTTGTGATGAGTGTGTTGGCGGGAAAAATTGTTGTGGTGAGTGTGTTGGCGGGAAAAATTGTTGTGATGAGTGTGTTGGCGGGAAAAATTGTTGTGATGAGTGTGTTGGCGGGAAATCTGTTGTGATGAGAGAGCAAGGAGTGTGTTTAAGAATACGGGTCTTAGTGTGTTGGCGAGGCGAGACGGGGTGAGGTGAGACTCTCCATTCAGTCCACGGCGGGCAAAGTGGCGGGCCCCGAGACAGGTAATTTCCTTCTGGTGACACAGTTTCATCGACCCGTGAGATGGCGCGGGACGGAATATTCAACGCCTTGTTCTCTTGTTTTTGTTTTATTTTTGTTTTTGTTTTTTTATCGTTTTTTTATTTTTTTATTTGTTCTTGGTTTTTTTATTTTTAGTTTCTTCTCTTCTCTTTTTTCTTTCCTTTTCTTCGTTTTCTTTACTGTTTTTGCTTGCGTAAGGTTGCTGCTGCTGCTGCTGCTGTTGTTGTTGTTGTTGTTGTTGTTGTTTTTCATTGTCTTTATGTTTCTCATCCTCTCTCTCTCTCTCTCTCTCTCTCTCTCTCTCTCTCTCTCTCTCTCTCTCTCTCTCTCTCTCTCTCTCTCTCTCTCTCTCTCTCTCTTTCCTAGCCAAATTTAGTCACTCAAAACAAGAACGAAAGTAAAAAAAATGGCGAAAGAATACCAAATATCTCGAGAGATTATGGAGATAAGAAAACATAGAGAATGAAGGAAGACAGTGTGTGTGTGTGTGTGTGTGTGTGTGTGTGTGTGTGTGTGTGTGTGTGTGTGTTGCCTATGCTTGACGTGGTGCTCTCCTCAGCTTCTGGCCATTGGCAGGTCAAGGCAGCGCAGCACATGACCGGTGAAAAAGGCGGGGACCGTTTTGAGGGAGGAGGTGAAGAGGTCAGTTTGAGAATAGCCTTCACAGTGAGCGTTTGCTATAAGCGTTAATACTATTACTGCAATCATTTTACTGGAAGATTGATGGATACAGTTTATACGGACCTGATAGAAGGCTTTAAGTGGTACAGGGGTTATAACAAAGGGATAGTATTTTTGTACGTGTATGCTTGACGTCCTCTTGCAGTTTCCCTCATTTTTCTTAAGTTCACAGCGCTGTCTTCATATTTCACACAAACATTACTCGTTCTAACGCTCTCGTATTTCGTGGTGTTCGGTGTTTAGTCTGATTAGCAGCAACACGCGAAAGGAGTGAGGTGGAGAAAGAATGTTCGCTCCCCCCCCCCCACCGCCGAGAGAAATAAGAGAAGTAAAATAAAAAGAATGAGGGTCTAAAAACTGCTGGTCTGTTATTATGTTTTGGGTTTACTTGAGTTAACTAATTCAGAGGGCATCATAAAGTGTGTGTGGGTGGGTGTGGGTGTTTGTTTGCGTGTGAGGGGGGTGGGCGGAGGCGTGTGCGTGTGTGTGTGTGTGTGTGTGTGTGTGGTGGAAGCAATTCATTCATTTCACACTTGTTTATTGTTGTTGTTGTAGTTCATTTGGTTTGTCTTTAATTTCTAGTTTTATTTTTATGTGTTTTGTTTTAATCGTTATATAGATTATGACTTTCGTGGGAGTTTTTTTCTTTTCCTTTGTCTTTTGTGCTTTTTTTTGTCATTTTGTCTTTTTTTTGCTATGTGTATGTGTGTGTGTGTGTGTGTGTGTGTGTGTGTGTGTGTGTGTGTGTGCGTGTGTGTGTGTCTCGCCTACTCATTACGAGGGATCACTGGTGTCTGTTAGCGTGCCGTTGAGTAGAGCACCCCCACTCCATCATGCCACCCCCGTTCACCCCTCACCCTGCATGCCTCATCATCACCCCTCACCCCCGACGAAATAATAATCGCAAATAAGGGGGAGATTGATGAGCTTTCGCACGCCATCTTGTCACACTTGATGCAGGGGTGTGGAGTGTGAGTGAGGGGGCGTGGAGGGGCGTTGAGGGGGCGTGGAGGGGGCGTAGAGGGGCGTGTGGGTCAGGATGTATACGAGCGAATTAGCGAGCGTGGTTTGGGAGTACCAGAGGGCGGGGGGGGGGGTATTCAGTGGCAGTTGCCTTGACGATTTGTGAGGGGTGGTGCGTGCGTGTATGTGTGTTACCAGTGTTGCGCGCCCTTGAACTTGGGGGAATGTTGAGGATGTGCTGGACGGCCTTGGGTGTTCTAGAAGGGTGGTGTTAATCCCTTCAGTACTCAGTACTGGAACGCATTTTTATCATAAGTTTTGTGTGTGATTAGACGACTTTATTGACATTAGGAAGGGTGTGTGGACGTTAGAAGATTAATAACCAGAGTCTGTATTATTTTCATCCCCCATAGAGTTTCCGAAGTGGTATAAAATTGCTAAATGATAAACAGAGTTAATACTAAAACGCGTTCTTGTACTGAAGGGGTTAAGGGTGCAGGGAAGAGAGTCTATCAGGGAATTTACGACTCACGACACCAAGGCGCCTCAAAGTCTCCTGTGTGGTGTTGATTGGTGTTGCTTGGTGCTTGTTCCGGTGTTGTTTGTTTGTCTTGTCATCGCTTGTGTACTTCCTTGTGTCTATTGATTGTGTGTGTGTGTGTGTGTGTGTGTGTGTGTATACATAGTTGTCTGGTGTGTTGTTGTTTGTTTATTAGTGCTATATTTTGTTCCAGTTTCCATAGTTATTAGTAGTTTGTTTCACTTTATTTCATGTTGTTTTTTCGGTTACCCTTAGTATTTCTGATCTGTTCCCTTTTTTTATTATTCTTTCGCCGTGATTCATGGTTATTATTTTCGACGCTTTTTGTTTTGCTTTAATTGTCATTTGTTGGTTTCCGTTTAGCTTTATTTTTCTAATTTACTTCATATATATGTTAGTGTTATTCTTTCGCTACCTTTCATTATATTGTTCAAAGAAATGTTAGTTTTTTTTCATAAATGTTTCACAAATGACAAAGACTCGGGTTCCCTTCTCGTTTTATTAGCTATGTTTAGTCAAATCCTCAACAAAGTCAATTATTTTCTCTTCTTATGACTGATAATCCTGTGTTCCTCGAGGTATCTGACACATGACTGATGGTGCGACATTACCATCGCTTTCAAGTTTGTATTTATCGTTGTTTCAGTTCTGTGATATTTTCCTTCAGTTACAAACGGTTTTAAAAACAACTAATCCTTTTCCTTTGTAGCATTCGTCGTTTTCTACGTAAACTTCACTTTTTTTCTCTTCTCTTTTTTTTCTCTTCTCTCTCTTTTCTTTTTGTTCCTCTTTCATGTTCACCTTTTTTTTTCAATTGAGTTCCTCCTTTTCTTTTCCATATTCTTCGTTTTATACATTTTTTCAATTTCCATTTTACTTTCATACATGTAATTAACTGCATGTCACTCATACCTTCGTTACTCGTCCTCCAAGTCAAGGATGGTGAGACACTTTGCTCCCTTATTGATCCTGTGACACGGTCGAGTTCTTCTGTCGCCGTCTGAAGTATGTAGGTACAGGTTCCAAACGTATGAGGGCTGGACATGACAGATACCAATCCTTTTTACTTAAAGCCGAACTTCTTCTACCACTGT
>CM035184.1:13254398-13277437 GCA_020233015.1 Callinectes sapidus
CTCCTCCTCCTCCTCCTCCTCCTCCTCCTCCTCCTCCTCCTCCTCCTCCTCCTCCTCCTCCTCCTCTTCATTCCTGTCCTTTACTTATTCGTCTTTTCTCCGTAAATCCTCTTTTCCTTGTCACTTTCCATCATTAAATTCATTTCCCTTCTTCATTTTCTTCTCTTCTTTCTGCATATCCTCCTTTTCCTTCCTCCCTCTTTCTCCTCCACATTTACTTATATTTCTTTCTTTCTTCACATCTTTTGTCTTCGCCCTCTTCCTCCTTACTTCTCATTATCCTCGTATTTTTCTTTCATGTCCCTTTTTCGCCTACTTTTCCGTATCTCATATTAATTCCAGTTCTCCATTCTCCTTCTCCTCTTTTCCCTTTTTATTTTCTGTCTTTCTTGTTTTTCTCTATTTTACCAATTGCATCGTATTTTTTCTTCATACGTTTTGTCTCCATTTCTTCTATTCTTTTTATTATCTTTCTCTTTCTTTGTTGTTCCTTTCATACTGTTTCTCTCTATTTTTCCTTCTTTTATCTTTCCTTACAGACTTATTCTCCTCTTCTTATTTTTACGAGTATTAAATCCATTCCTTTCGTCTCTTATCTTGTCCTTCCTCTCTCCCGTAATTTATTTCCTCTTTATTTCTTTATTCTTTTCATATTTGCTTTTACCTCTTATTTCTATGATTACTGATCAATCTTTATCCTATCCCCTTCCTTCTCTCCTACTAATGTTAGGTACCCATAATTCCTCCTTTTCTCTCACATCACACTATACATTATCATGAAAAAAGAGAAAGGAAATAGAACAAAGAAGAGAAGAAGAGAAAAGTAAATAAGAAGAAATAGTAAAAGACGGTTAAAATAGACAGAAATAGCAAGTCGGTCCCATCCGGAAGGGTTATGTACAACTTCCTACCAAATGTCAGGACTAGGAAGCCGGAAAGCGCAAACAAGAGGCCAGAACAACAAGAAGAGATTAACACGAGATACTAAGGCCGAAACAATAAACATGGTCACACACACACACACACACACACACACACACACACACACACACACAATTCAAGACGGGAAGGCCATAAAGTGTCTAGAAAGGTAGCTTAGGTCAAGAGGGGGGAGTGAAAGTAGGTCAGGAGTGAGGTTATAGGAAATTATAAACACTTTGAGTCTGTGAGTTTTCCCTGGTAGCCTTTCTATACTAAATCCATGCAATATTTTGGTTCATAACAACTATTATTTACTATGATTAAACTCTTCCCTATGTGTTCATTCTCTCTATCTTTCCCTTTCATGTCCTCTTTTAACCTCATTATCTCCCGCTGTGCCAATATAAAACACACACACACACACACACACACACACACACACACACACACACACACACACACACACACATATCTTTTTGTTTAACATATACACCCCTGTTTGTCTCTGTTGAATTCCTGGTAAAACGTCCCCTCGGTTCGCTTCTGCCTGGACGAGACCTGGTCAGTGTTCAATTGGATTCGTTGGGGGAGTGATCAAAGAGGCACCGCTCAGCTCTGTAACTAAAGACAATGACGTGAATGGTGACTCGACCCTGGCCAGCAGCAAACGTAGCTATCACCATGCTCTCTCTGTGTCTATTGAAGAGTGGGTAGGATGTCGGCCATTGCTTTTATCGAGAGAGAGAGAGAGAGAGAGAGAGAGAGAGAGAGAGAGAGAGAGAGAGAGAGAGAGAGAGAGAGAGAGAGAGAGAGAGGGAGAGAGAGTCAAAATTTTCCTCAAGTTACTGTACATGTGTGGATAAAAAATCTTCCAGTGAGAGAGAGAGAGAGAGAGAGAGAGAGAGAGAGAGAGAGAGAGAGAGAGAGCACGGGACACACTACGCTTGGCCAGCTGTGACAAGAACAACCATCGAGCAATCTGTTCATGTTTCCAGAGATTTATGTTCCTGAAGTGAAAAAGAGACAAGAAAGAGGAACAAAAAACTCACCCACACACACACGAGGAAAAAAAAAACTAAGGAAGAAAAATAAGCAAACAACGCCTGGAGCATAAAATCTTCCTCATTCTTTCCTTCCAAAAAAACAAACAAAAAAAACTTGCAACGTGACTGGTTTATATTTCTGCCACTCTCGAAAAAAGTAAAATAAAAAAGAAAAGAAAAAAGGAAAAACAGACAAGGCTCCCCTGAAACAGAGAGGAAACGGTGGAAACAGAAGCTGATCGGCAGATGACGTCAGCAACTGTCAGATGCTGACTTGAGTAATGACCTCAGCAGCCTGTCAGCACCTCCCCCTTCTCTCTCTCTCTCTCTCTCTCTCTCTCTCTCTCTCTCTCTCTCTCTCTCTCTCTCTCTCTCTCTCTCTCTCTCTCTCTCTCTCATATTGTTTGTATATTTGTTGCGTTATTCTTCTGTATATACCTATTGTCTTGCACCATAGATTGTAACATATAACTTCTAATAACTTCTTTCGTTCCGGCTTCTTACTGTCTCACGGTCCCACGTTTTTGTTCCACGTATACTTTCTCTTCCTCCTTGATATATTTATTTAAACATTTTTTCCTTATCTTCTTATATCTACTAACCCACAATTTATATCCGTCTCTTTCATTCTCTATGTGTTGCAACTGCTCTACTTTACCTCTATTGGTGTCTCTCCACCGTTCCTTCCCCCTTTCTCATGTTACGTCACACGCTCCTCCTCATTAAGCCAAGTAACAGTTGAGAAACATATGCATGAACCTTGGTAACTGTAGAAGGCGAGGCTGTAACGTCTGCGGGAGAAGGAAGTATATATTAAAAAAAGAGGTGTTCAGGGGTGAGGTCCGTTAGGTTAATAAGAACTGGTAGGTAATGGGATTAATTAAAGATGCCCTCCACAGTCACAATTCTCATCATCATTTATTACTATCGCTGCTGTTTTTCATCATCATCACTGTCATCATTAGCCTTGCCACAATAGATTCGCGTGTGTGTGTGTGTGTGTGTGTGTGTTGGAAAGGTTAGGGGGGGAGTGAAGAAGGAATGGGTGAACTAGTACGTGTGGGAAACTTAAACCCTGCAAGTAGCACACCGGAAAAGAGGAGAAAAGCAAGTCATCTTCACACACACACACACACACACACGGCGTAGTGTAATGGTTTGCACGCTCGGCTCACAACCGAGAGGGCCCTGGTTCGAGTCCCGGGCGCGGCGAGGCAAATTTGAGCAAGCCTCTTAATGTGTATCTAGCCCCTGTTCACCTAGCAGCAAATAGGTACGGGATGTAACTCTGGGGGTTGTGGCCTCGCTGTCCCGATGTGTAGTGTGTGATGTGGTCTCAGCCCTACCTCAAGATCGGTCTATGAGGTCTGAGCTCGCTCCATAGGGAAAGGTTGGCTGGGTGACCAGCAGCAGGCGACCGCGACAGTGAACACACACACACACACACACACCTTTAAATAGATCGTCTGAGGTATTTCCAAATTTTTGTCTCCTCTCTCCTAACAACGCTACATAATGAACTTCAGACACATTCATTACCATACGACACTGAACTAAATACACCATCCCCTCCACCTTTCTCTCTCTCTCTCTCTCTCTCTCTCTCTCTCTCTCTCTCTCTCTCTCTCTCTCTCTCTCTCTCTCTCTCTCTCTCTCTCTCATTAAGTAGCATTTAACATCCCTGGGAAGTGTGTGTGTGTATGTGTGTGTGTGTGTGTGTGTGTGTGTGTGTGTGTGTGTCTTATAGCCTTCTGGGTGGCTGAGAGCAAGCAAGTAGGCAATTGCATCACCACCTTTAATAATGCCTCAAGCCACCTGTGTATTACCTCTTCATGGCAGACTGTAGTGTGTTGGTGATTGTGGTGCTGCTGCTGAAAATGCTTCATAAGACTGGTAGTTTATGTTGTTGGTAACTCGGTATATTGTCCACAAAATGGTGATTGCAGTAGTCTGTCAATCAGTCAGATATGCATACTTAGTTAGTAAGATAGCCAGGTAAGGAATCAATCAATTTGTATATCTTTTTATGCATTTATTTATTTTTTATTTATTTTATTTTATTTGTTTTTTATTTATTTATTTATTATTTTTTTATTTATTTATTTTTTTTTTTTTGGGGGGTGGGTATATTATAATTGGTCTTTTTAAATGTTTTCATAGTAGACGGTTATTAAATCATCATCATTTTCATCTTCATCTTCCTAGTTTTGTGTAGCAGGTCAACTCACCTTACATTAGCTTGTCAAATTACCTCATCATTACGTACACCATTATTATTACCTGCTTGTCAAGACTTTCTGTCCTAAGTCTCATCTTATATTTTTTTTTGTCTTTCCTTGACACATCTACTTCAACACAGATAAAAGATTTCTCTTCAGTCACTTCCTTATCATTTCTGCATAACACAGCTATTCTTGTCTCTTTTTGGAGGCTCACAATCCCAAGTCTGTTTGCTTCCTGTCAGTCTCTTACTTAGTATGCCAGAAGTCTGCCTCTCTGTCTCTCACTATTATACATAACAGTTCACAACACCTACAATATCCACAAGAAAGAAAGGGATAAAAGAAAAGATTTGCAGTTTCTAGCCTGGATGATATTTGAGGACAGCTGTAGAACTTGAAGGATTGTCTCAAAGTGGTTAAGGAATCAGAAAAAATATACCTAATATCAGTGAAGGCTTAACTAACTTACCATACCATCTGTCAGTGGTATTGTACATTCACCTCCTCCCACTTTCTTCTATCTCTAATCTTTAATAGAACAAGTTTCTGCATCATAAAGCTTGTCATTTCTCACAGATAAACCATACAAACACTGTAGAACATTTAACTTTCATGTCATTTACTGGGAAGACTTTTACTGTCAATAGATTTATGAGTTTCCTAGTATGTATTGCCTTCTACTACTGACTCCTACTTGTGTATGTACCTCCACACAAAAGCCTTACATTCTGTTGCATACACTGGCAAGACTTTCTCATTGTTCTTTTGGTGAATATTAATTAACTCAACTTCTGCCATGGAGTTCTACCTTTCTCTGTGGTTTTTCATCATCACCTGTTCCTCTTTGGTGACTCAATTTACCAATATAATGTGGGAATTGTTGTTATTATGTACATACTTCTTCTTTCTCCTCTTTGAATTATTATTGTTATTATTATTATTATTATTATTATTATTATTATTATTATTATTATTATTATTATTGGACTTTTTTTTACTTTTGCATGTGAAAGTTTGGATGACACTTAATTAATTACCAGCACGACTGTCATCTTTGTACTTCCTCCACACATTACACATACACGTTGAAAGTTCTTTTACTGCAAACATTGCTCTCATCTTCATTATTAACATGCTACCTGTGTGTGTGTGTGGGGGGGGGGGGGGGGGGGGGGGGGGGGGGTTAGTTGGTCTTTGTGTGTGTGTGTGTAGTTTTCTTTGGTTTGTGTACATGCCTTTATTACTTCTCTTTACCAACTCTTTTTCTAGTCTGTTTCTGGTAGTATTTTTGGTATTTACTTACACACTTATGTATATTTCATTGTGGAAAGTTCTCCTATTTTGGTATTGTGTAAACGTCTTCCCTTTCTCTTGTGTCCTCTTAGGTTTGTGTGTTATCTTTTTATAATCATATCTTTATCATTTTTATCACCATTGTCTTTCTTCCATTGTGTTTCCCACTCCCTTCCCTTGAATAAGACAAGCAGTGCAATCTGTTCACCTGTCACTAGAATGTTCCTACTGTTACATCATTTATCATGAAATATTAAGCTCCAGACTGTATGTTCTAAATCTGTCTCAAGTCTTTTGTCTTGTTTCGGAAGATTGGCAGTACAGATTTGTAACATATGAGAATTTAATTTCACTTTATGTTCATCCTCTTTATGCCTTCACATATTTGTGTTAATTTAGATATGATGTTCATTACCTAGATATTTTTTGTCATATCATGAAAGAGAAAATAAAGAAAATTGAATTATAAATGTTGATTAAGATTAAGATATCTTATGACTTGTGCTGCAGTATTTTCATATAAGATATCATTTAATATCTTCCCACAATCTCACACATTCACTGGAGTAATTATTAGCATAAATTAAATTGTATCTTTAACACCATCTGTGTGAAAAAAAAAAAGTGAAATTATACATCTATACACAGATTCATCAAAAAAAGAAAGTCTGCCTTTACTGTGAAGGAGGTGTTCCAGAAATGATATATGCTTGTACTAGACTTTCTTAACTCTTGCCATTGTAGGTCATTAGATATTCCCAGAAGTGTTGTGTTTACCATGTAATCTATTCTTTATTTTAAGCTTTTTCCAAATATTTATGTTGGATGATGTGACTTTCTTTATTTTCACCTTTGCTTTTATTAAAAAATCATCCTCATCAAAAATCTTTTTTTTCCTCTGAATTATTTTTGTACAAATAATTGATGTCTTTCTGTGTCTTCATTTTCTTTCCTTCACCCTTTTATTGTCATAGTTAGTCACATACCTCACTGTGTTGTATTTCATCAGTGCATAGAATTTGTCCTTCAATTTTAAACCCTTTGATCTTTTTAAAAACATACTAGTGCTCAGATTTTGTAAAGGGATTGGAAATGAAGAAAATGTAAGTGAAGTGAGTATAGCAGCACATGGAACTACCAACCTCACCTGTACTTCTTTCATTGTTCATCTACTAATTAGTGTTTACAATTGCAGGTAAGAAGATCTTCCAGAGAGGCCACAGAAAGTCCCCTTCAGACTTTGACCTCAAGTATGGTAGGGACACAACGCCCCCAAGCTCACCACTGAAGGAGAGTAGAATAAATGATGCAGCTGGACTTGCACAGTTCCCTCTTGACCCGGAGTGCTGGGAGGTCAGTCAGTCAGTGAGTCAGTGAGCGAGTTAATCAGTCAATCTTTCACTCTGTTAGTCATTTAATCACTCAGTCTTTCAGTTATTAATTTGGTCTTCTTTTCCCTGTTCTTTTGTCTGGTTCTATTGATTAAACACTCAAAATTACAATTACATAATAGTACAAGTATATATACCTGCTTAATATTCTTGGATTATATCACATGTCTAATAAAGAAATAAAGAAAAATTACTTACAGAGCAGGAGAGAGAGAGAGAGAGAGAGAGAGAGAGAGAGAGAGAGAGAGAGAGAGAGAGAGAGAGAGAGAGAGAGAGAGAGAGAGAGAGAGAGAGAAGGGGGTTAATGTAATTAAGGAAAGGAAAAAAGTGAGGTTTAGGATTAGTGAAGAAAGAGAACAAACTACAGGTAGCAAAATGACCGAAGAAAAAGGGGAGAGAGAGAGAGAGAGAGAGAGAGAGAGAGAGAGAAAACCAATAGAATGGTTCTGCCTCAGGTTGATCCAGTGGTCCACAAGGAATTCATTGCCTGGAAGCAGAATCCCACACTGGAGAGGTCCAATCCCTTCATGCAGAGGATATATGAGGAGGACATTGACTTGTGTCTGGCCTTCCCCAACTCTATGCTGGCCCACCGTGTCCAGCGAGCCATCGAGGACAACTCTGTTTTCATTGAAGAGGTCAACCCGCGGCAGAAGAGCAGCTGTCCAAGGTGAGCGAGTGGTCTACATGCCTGCAGTCTTCAGGCTTCCTTTGTTTGTATTATTTATCATCTCAATTTCTTTGTTTTGTTTATCTGTTTTTGTTGTGGCCAAGAGGTTACTTACCACTATGTTCATCCTTGCTTACTGGGTGAAGGTTTACTAACTTGGATTTTCTAGGCCATACGGGGGTATTATTAAGTCTATTATTGTTTTTATTAGCATCAAGATGTAGTATGGTATTGCAAAGAGTGACTGTAACAACCTGTCATTCAAGCCAGCACACTTAAGAACTTGGTGAGCAACCAGGCAAACTTAAATCACTTCTTAGCTTACACATTGAGCCTGAGAGAAACCTTATACAAACTGGCTACTGTTTTGAGAGGCTGACATTCCAGTACCAGCAATCCCTAGACACTATGAAGGGAAGCACAATGGCATCCAAGCTCACTGGCTGCAGCACATTCCATCTCCTTTATCTGTGGTGCTTCTGATGCTTATATGGATCATCCAAGGCAGTCTTTCATGTGGAGATACACAATGTAACACATCCACATCCTTGCCATGAAATAGTGATAGAAAGGTTTTGTATTTACAGTGAAATGAAGTTTGGAAAAAAGGACTCACTAATCAAGTTGCTAGTCTTCATTCAGTAGGAAGCTTTAAGAGAAGAATAACAAATTTGCATAAAGGTTTGTTTCATATAGGGACTGTCATGTGTAGACCTATTGGCTTCTTGCAGCTTCCAGTGTTTTCTTGGGTTTTTATGTAAATCAGGTGAGAAGTAAGCTTTTATGTGAATCAGATGAGAAGTAAAAATTTAGTTAACATTGAAGACAGGTGTGGAGAGATTTGTTCATATATGCAGAGATTCTTATACATTAAGGTATTAAATAATGAGATATGAAGCCATACAAAACACAGGAGTGAAAATATGTAGTCATTGTCATCATGTTTGGTAGGTTGTCCCTTCTTGGTAAAGCCTCACACACAAGGGACGGCTGTGGCAGGATTGCTCCCCCCTGGATGCCCAGACCACACACAACTCCCTGATTTGTGCCACACCTCACTTCCTCTATTTTCCGTCCCAATATCCTCCCTATTTTCCCCTCAAGACAATTTGTCTTCTTTATTTTGATATACCTATGAAAATTTGTATCCCTCCACGAATGGTTTTGGGTCTAACTTCAAGAAATAGATTGAGATATCACATGTAGGAATTTATTAAAGATTGTAGGATATGGTTTATGTAAATAGTGGTATTTGTCAAAGTGACTTACGTGACACACTGAACACTGATGTATATAGTATATCCTTTTGTCGTGATGTTCATAGCCATTTGAACGTCCCTTTATAATGTTTAAGACAGTTTAAGCCAACAGACTAGAGGTCACACAGGAACATATTGCTTTGTGCTGCTGGGCAAGTCTTCACAGGGGTTGCCTTACCCATCATGCATGCACAGCCTTGCATGATCAGTTTATTTTCAGTCATATATCTGTCTGTATACCAGGGCAGCATTCCCCTTAGAGGTGGGTAGGTGGGACAAGACAGCTCTTCTTGGGTCCTTGTAAGAACCAAGATTCAGAGAAGATACCTTCCAGTCCCATTCTTCCATGCCTTTAAGTTACCTTTCCCAGCATATGAAGAATATAGTGGCATCATTCTTCTCATCTGGTGGCAGCGTGTAGCTAGGCAGTGTGCTCCCTACCACACCTCTACAGATTATCCTGAAGTGAATAAAAATTTTGCTAATTTAAACAGTCTTTACCATGTGTGTGGCTGTGCAGAGTGGCAGTATTTGTTCAGCTAAGTGTGCCATGAGACAAGAAGTGACCAGTGGTCTTGTACTAGTCCTTGTGTAGGGAAGGTAATATGACGTGCCAGGGTGTTCAATGAGTGGCAGCCAAATATATTGAGGTATTGTTAGGAATTGAGAATATTATACTTGTAACTTTGAACAATCTAGTTATGACAACTTAAACTAACTGTTTTCTATGCTGTTTGAAACTTTAGCTCTGTTGTCAATAATTCATTGTAATGTTTAGGAAGGAATCATTGAGCTGGATAACTCAAAAATATTTATATAGTAAATATATATATATATGTTGATGTATTTTATGTGTATATACTGCATTGAGTTGTGATTTGATCACTGAGATCCATTTTGATCTCCTTTTCAGAGTTGACCCTGATGAAACCAGGTTATATTCTATTCACTGTATTCCTTAGCTTGTTTAACTGCCCCTGCCATCCTTTGACCCTCTGTGGTAAATGTTGCCTGGGAGCTGGAATGCACCAGTGACTGCAGCTCCCAAACATTGCTAATATGACTCCACCACATCCGTACCTTGTGTTAATTTTTAAATAGAAATAATTGATTAGATGTGATTCTATTTGGATTTTTACTTTTATAGTTTTAGTTTTGACTCCCTTATGATTACTATCACATTATTGCCTTGTACCAAATTGAGATATGCCACTTGATGTATGCAAGACTTGTTCATCCCTCTACGCATGGACTTTTGAAGTTTATAGTAACTCATAATTATCAAGAATTGCTGTATAAATCGCATTCTGACTTCTTCAATATTATGCTTGATTGATGCTTGCCTTGCATTACCACAATGCTCTCTATCCCTTTGCTTGTCTCCTTTATAAAACATTCAGTGCCATGTTTGAGATAATGGACATTTGATTACAGTATTATATATATATATATATATATATATATATATATATATATATATATATATATATATATATATATATATATATATATATATATTTATATATATATATATATTAGATTCATAGCTCTGTAACTGTTGATGATGTGTTTTAAAGCAATTATGTATTGTGTTTTCTATAAGTATTTAAGCTTAAGAAACATATTTTTTCTAATACAGTGTGGTAAAGATATTGAAATTCTTACAATATATGGAATCATCTAGCAAGCATCAGGAGAACATGTAGGCTCAGATATTTCAAACTGATACAAATCACTTTAACAGAGAACACCAGTTTTAAGGTGTATTGTATGCATGTATGTCAGTGTGTCTGTGCATGTGTGACATGGATTGTCTCTTGGCCTTGCAGGAAGTGTGTGCTCCTGGATGTGCCTCGGTTCTGCAAGTACCGCTTCCGACTCAGTGAATCTGATGAGACTTGGTACTACATTTCACAGCTGGCCAGGAATAGGGTGAGTGGCTCCTCCTCCTCTACCATATTGGTCCCTTTCATTCATTTATACATTTATTACTTTTTATCAGTCAATTACATCATTAATTTATGATTTTGTTCTATTTTATAATGTCTGTAGCATTTTTTTGCTATATTTTTTTTGTTTAGTTTGTTTTTAAGTTATTACAGTTGTGCAGGAAAGAGCAAGTATGGTAATCAGTGTCATTCTTAAGACATCTTGGCATCTGCCTTAGGGGAAATTTGATTTGATTTTAATCATGTTTATCTATTTATTGTTTTTTCAGATTATTGCAATTTGTGATTTCCTGAACTACTTAAGGTACATCAAGCTTGGTCTAGTCAAAAGCTCTGGTGAGTGTGTTAACTGCTCCAAAAAGTTTCCATATATGTATTACAAAGGGTGGTCAGAAAGCTCTTCAATTTGGTATGTTGGGTCCTCATTGCTGCTACAGGAACTCGAGCTTATGCAGCAAGTGGTTCAAGTGTATGCAGGTGAAAGGTAATTACGTACATTGAAAAATTATGTGGTTATCATTTTCATTCCTCTTAAATAAATACCCAAATTGGAGAACTCTCTGACCTCCCTTTGTACTTGTTCATCATTTCAGTAAATTAGTTGTGGCAGTAGTACATAGTGGTAGTAACAACAGTAGTAATAGTTGTGATAGCAATAATAGTGGTTGTAGTAGTAGCTCGTATTAACATGTAAGCTTTTCAGAATCCACAAATTATTTACATTAGTTCTTAGGCCTTGGCAAATTTTTTCTCACACACACAGAATAGGGAGTGAAGAGATGCCTTTTTGCAGCAGTACTGAGATTGTTGTCTTTTTCCACAGTGCATGATGTTTATTGGGAGATAGTGAAGCTGCGACGACAAATGGCTCTGGCACGCTTGGGATTTTGAGAGGAGCCTGTCAGGAAGCAAGACTTGTTAACTGAAGTGACCTGACAAGCTTTTGATCCCATGTCACTGATCCCTTGTCCACCAGAAGCAAGATGGAGTCAAGAATGTGGGACTGAAATGTAAAGCTGTAATGAAAGCAATGCATGTGGAACTAAGATGTAATTATTTTTGAGTGTAGAAGCTAACTGGTCACTTATGAAATCCTGAGATGCCATGAAAGATTGAGTACACCATGAGAAAAATCATTAGTCGATTCAACTTGATGTCCTTGCTGTGCTTCATAACAGTGGACTTAGTGTGGTGCTTCAGCTCTTGTGATGACTTGAGTTCTCTATGACGTTTTCTTGATGTTTGCTACATTTTGGGAAAACAAAAAGAGCACCAAAAGATCAATGAAGATGTCCTATGTATTTGAGTGGGTCCTGAAGTCCCTGTGTTGTACATACTGAAGTGGGTGAGAGAGGGCGATGGCTGGGTGGTGCACCACACTTGGGTGACTCTCACTCATCATATTTTGGGCACTGAAGGTCACAAGCTCAAGGTGAGTCAGAAACCAAATATTGACTCAGTAACTCAGCATGAATCTCTAATTGAGATAAAGTTGCCTATGAAAGAGCTTTATGCTTTTTAATTATTTTTAAGGCATTACATCATCCCTTTTTGGATGATATTTATTAAAGATGCAGTTCCCAGGAGTGCATCATTGTGTGTTTGTCATTGTGTATATTTTTGTATAGCGACTGCCCTCTTATATGACCTATGACCTCAGTGGACCCATGAAGTGTTAGTTGTGCAGGAGTTGAGAGAGTGAAGCTAACCATGGCAGGAATGCAACACCATTTGTTACTCCCTTAACCAGCTGACACTGGCTTAGGGAATGTGTGATTGTAACTCGTTTATAAGTGTGCTTCATCCAGAGTCACTGAGTTATAACTATGCTGTTCATTATGATCATTAAAATGGCTAACACTGCTTGTTGGTGTAAAGCATTGATGATGATGATGATGGTAATGATGATGCTGCATCTCAGACTCCATAGTAACCAAACCCTCCCTCTCATCATGTCTTCACAATGCACCATGTAGCCAAAATAACACTGAATAATTATGCAACACCAGCATTCACTGTATGAGAAACTAACTATGGAAATATTTTTGACATTTTATTTGTACAGATTTTTATTTCATCAGTGATTATTCCAAAATTTTTTTAAATCAGTGCACATATAGTATGATATAATGTGCTATTTATTTTACTATGATTGCTTTACTTACCTCGGCTTGCCTATAATACACGTCATGATTCTGCCGATGTTTTGATAGAAGAAATGCATGATCTGTTGACTCAGGACTCACTCTGTGTGGGAGAGCTGTGTGGATGGTCCATTGAGGTTAGGTGATGAACAGGTGGAGGACTAGAGGGTCAGACCATCACATTATTAAAAGTACAGATGCTGCAGACAACAGGAGAAGCATGTGGAAGGTTTTAAGCAGTTGCTGTGACACATTGTAAGCAATTTTTTGCTTTTCCTTATAATATTTATGAGCATTTCCTGCATGCATATGAAGGTATCTTGTGTTGAAAGTAAGAAGGAAGAATGATGAGTATATTTTGATACTATTAATATAAGTAAAAGAGAGGACTTAGATCTGATTGTCGGAGGAGAGAATTTTTGTTTTGTGAAATGCAATTCATTCAAAAATTGCATTGGGTGTTACTCCTGTGATACTTTCCCAGTTACTGTGTTAAGGTGACAGGCTCCTGCACCTCTTGAAATTGTACTGTTCAGAAAAGCAGTCTATGCTAGTGACTGTACTCAGCTCCACAGCAGCAGGAAGCAAGAAGTGTGTGTGAGAAACTCATTAAAACAAAACCTGAATAGCTGGACTCACCAACCTGATGAGAAGTATAACTGAAATAGATGTTTGTAGAAGTTCAGGAAAATATAAAAACAATGTACCTGTAGTGAAAACAAATCACCATCACTTCAAGGTTGGTGGTGCCAGCTACTCAGCCCTCTCGGACACTGAATGTGGGGGGAGAAAATTTGGGATTTACTGATTTATAGGTTAGCATGATTGAAAGAGGAAATTACTCAGCCAAGAGAGATTATTTAGAGTGTGTGATTGTTGTTATTGTTGTTCTTGTTGTTGTCGTCCTGGAGAGGCTTGACATTTCTGTCAGGACACGTGAATGAGTGCTGTGACTGTACAGTATAATAGTGGACTACTATGTGTTAAGGTGTAAACATTATATAGAAGCTGTATATTGATATATTGATATTTGTATATTAGTTTTTTATAACTGTGTAGGACTCAAACAAAAAAAAAAGGAACCTAAATATATAATAATCATTGAACTTTTAATGTATGTAGAGAAAAATACACAGCACAGTCTCAGTGATCAGGTGTGGTGGCGTAATCTCATGAGCTCTATGATCAGGTGTGGTGGCGTAATCTCATGAGCTCTATGGTAATGACAGGCGTGGGACACTACTTACTCTTTATGTGATCTTTTACTCAAAAAACAAATACGTAATGCATTTTCTGCACTATCCAAATTGTGTAATTATATATAATCTAATGACAGTGTAAGTCCCTGTTATTTGAGCTTGTTTCCCTACTGTAGTTCTTTGAGGTTGATTGGTTGCTGATCTGTAGAAGCTAATCATGGCCATCCTGTTGAGCAAGTAACCTCTAACTAACTGACTGATGAAGCCTTGAGCCTCACATTACCTTACTTATTCTTGGGGAGGGGTGGGGGGGGAAGTCATTATGAGGATGATGGTTTGCATACAAAGTATAGGCTTTATGATTAGGATACTATTTGTTTGGGAAAGACTACAGGTACTGTCACTTCTATAATGCTGAAATGTTTAATTCTGCCTGGTCTAGAGAATAACATCACCAGGAAAAACAAAAAACAGAATCTTTTTGTGCTTTTAAAAACATGACACAATTAGCCAATTACTGTCTTCCATTTATTATTTATTTATTTTAAGAGAAAATATGAGAATGTATTTTTATTACCGTTATTTTCTTCTGGAGGATAACTGAGGTGTAATCTGCTGTGCTGTGTATGATATGCTGGCTCAGGGTGGAGAACACTGGAGATCTGAAAGGAAATTAGAATACTTCACTAAGGAAACAACTAAGAAAGTCTAAATGCTGAAACAAAGAAAGAAAAATTAAATAAACCATCCTCTCCAAAACACCAAAAGAAAGGAAGATCGAGGAACACAGAAAATTAGTAAAGGTAAAAACAAGATGACTAAAACAACAAATTATCCATCACTTCCTGCCTAACAAGTTAACAAACAATTCTCCTCAGATGCCTCAGGAATATTTTTTTTTGTGCATCTGATCAATGTGACTGTGCTGTGTTACATCACGCTGAAGATTTGAGGTCAGGTCACAGGTTACAGAGAGAGAGAGAGAGAGAGTGTGTGGGTGTGGCAGAGCTGGTCATTGATGCCCCTCACCCAGACCAGACCAGACCAGCTGTCCTCTCAAGACTGTTTTTATATCACATCTATCTGTCTGTGTCTGTGAGGAAGGATGCGTTTTGAAATGTTTATCTCTGTATGTATGTGTCTATATATTTACTAAAGCTCTCTCTATCTATAAACACAAGCTTCTGTTTCATTCATCCTTTACTTGTGTGTGTATGTGTAGTGAATGATGGTTGCAACACACACACACACACACATTAGACAGTGGAATGCATTAGACAAAATCACATGTCCAAGTAACATATTCATAGTTCCAATAGATATGTTGACAAATTAACTTTAGATGGCAGGTCATAATGAAGGTATATTCAATTGCATAACAAAGTTTCAATTAATTAAAGGTATAGATTAGTGATAAGTTCTTTGTTGAATTGTTGTTGTTTTTTTCATATGAAATTTGGACACCATATTTTTTATTGCCTTTGATGCACCAATGTATGGGAGACGAGGTGATGGTGGTAGTGATGATAATATTGTGGTGCAGGTAATAGTTATGGTCTTTCACATATATTTTCCAGTAGTAGATAGATTTTAAAAATAGATAATAATAAAGGACATGAAAAATAGGCCAAAAAAAGGTAAATGTCACATTATATAATTATTGAAAATATAACTATCAAAACGAACATCTGCACTACACTGTTTTATTCAGCAAATAAATATGAATCAACCACTAATCACTTGTATAATATTAATTACATAATCTTTTCAAACGCATTATGGTATTCAGAAACAAAGAATAAATAATGAAGTCAAAATTAAATCCTCATTTGACTCTGTTGAATTCAATTTGGCTCCTGTCCCGGCGTTACCAGCAGCTGCACATTTTCATCAACTGAACGCCTCGTCATCCGCCATTATACACCTCAGACACCATGAGGTAAGTATCGAGGGACATCTTGATAATGGCGTACGTGAAATACATTGTCGATAAATGAAGGAATTGGTCTGAAATTATAAAAACACGAATGGCTTTACTCTGGCCACAGTTTTCAAAGGCTACACAAACAATAGGCTACTTAATTATCATTTTCATCCCTCTGATGGTATAGCATTGACGTTAAGCCATCGTTAATTATATTTGAAATACCTGGAGATTCCTTAACTTCTAGATAGTAAATGTTGCTGTATAAGGAAATGTGATGGTGAAATATGTAAGAAAGTGCCTGGCATAGCGACTCGAGCATGGCTGGCTTAGACTGGGCCTCACGCGTCCCGCTGATGTCTATTTCTATTAATTTATTTGTTTATCGGGTGGAGGTGGAAGAGGAAATACTTGTATCTTTTCCTTTTCCAATCTCTCTCTCTCTCTCTCTCTCTCTCTCTCTCTCTCTCTCTCTCTCTCTCTCTCTCTCTCTCTCTCTCTCTCAATCAATCAATCAGCAAGTGGTTTTTCTTTGGCAGATTAGTGCATGTGGCAAGAGTGTTCGTGGTGGTGGCCGTGCTGTCACTGATGGTGGGCAGCAGGAGAGAGGAGGAAGACGAGGAGGAGGGGGTGGCAGGGCCAGAGCAGCGGCAGGACCCACACACCAAGGCCCGCTACAGGATCAGGGACATCACCAACATCATCACTACCAGGCTGAGGGGATTTATGGCCAGACCACCTAAGGATAGTGCTCAGTTAGTATCTGTGTGTGTGTGTGTGTGTGTGTGTGGAGGGGGAGGGAGGAAGGGTAGGATAGGGTGACCTTTCTCTTACCAGGTTGTCTAATTTCACGTCTTGAATCCCTGTTGTTGTGACTTACAGCACTTGATATTCTTTTGAGTGGTATTTAATTTCAGCATATCTAATTATACATATAAGTAATTTGTTCATACTAAAAGTCACAAGATAGGCTACGATAGTGTAATGCTTGATATACATGCCGAGGTTTGCCTCTTCACTAGACCAGCGTTGTTATCAAGCATCATTATGGGACGTTATTTACGACACGCGTCTGTCATTGTCACTCTTCAGATCCAGCGACACTGACAAGGGAGCCAGTGACACTACCGGCCGGTTAGAGGATGACGTGCGAGTATTCCCCGCCACCCCAGCAGAGGATGATGCTGCAGTACGTGACACGCCGGCCCATGGTGCCACTGCCAAGGACTCTACCGCTGACTGCCACTCCAAGGATGAGTTTTGTGACGCCCAGGAGTCCAGTACCTCAGATGATAGTGACGCTCCTGGTGCAGTGATGCCAGAAGGCGAGGAGTCCAGCAGCACGTCTGATGGTGATGCTGATCATCCTGGTGCTGCTGCTGCTACTGCAGGTGTGGAGGCCGATGAGTCCAGTTCATCCTCCAGTGACGATGACAAACCTGGTGTTGAGGTGTCCAACACTTCATTCAAGGCTGTTTCACGTGATGACGGAGACTCCTTCCCTGGTGATGATGATGATGACGATGTCTCTCCCACAAACACTCTGCTGTATGATGCTGAATCCACCACCACCTCTGACGACTACGCTGACACCACCACATCCAGCGAGGAAGACTATGAACCATCCCTCTCCCCAGAGCACCTCATGCTGGACGACCATGTCCCGGCTACAGGCCTGCCTTCCATGTCTGTGCCTATTGAAGACGTGGAGGGCAATGTTGCTGCTGAAATGGAAGACAATGGTGTTTGTAGCAGCTTAGAAGGCAATGCTCCTGATGATGACATGGGTGATTGTAGTGCTGATGTAGATGATGATTCTGATGATAACTATGACTTTGATATGGAAGATGATTCAGATTATGATGATGTTGATGTTGGGGATTATGATGACACGGAGAGTGATTCTGAAGAGGACACTGATGATGATGAGGAGGAGGAGGAGGAGGAGGATTCTGATGACGACATAGAAGATATTCCCGTTGAAGGGGGAGATGATGCTGCTGCTCGCAACACTGCTAGTGGCGCAGATGATGCCAATGATCATGACTAACTTTATTGTTGACTTGGGAAATATATGTGCATTAGTAGTGGAAGCTTGCAAAACATCATGAGGTTGTTTTGCAGTCTATTTTCTACAATAATTTACGTCTTGTTATTGTGTATGGACCAAAGATGTAGCATTTCTACTTAGTTTACTGAAATATATTTTTATACATCTTTAACTTGGAAATTTGAATTAACCGGATGGGTCTCTCCAGTAAATGAGTGTAGTGTGTACACTGTACTGGATAGCAGGTGTGGATCATAAGATAATGCTTCTGGTAGGACGTGGGGTGAAGTGAAAAAAAAAAAAAAAAAAAAAAAAGGTGTAATGCAGGTCGCACGTGTACCTGCTCGCCAGAAGTGCTGTGTTGGACAATGAATGCACTGCTTTACCTATTAACATACAGTACCTTGCATTTAACCCGAGGTGTCTCAACATGAAGTAAGTTTGGATATCAGACAGGTAGATTAAGAAATAAGCGAAAATTAACATTCACAAAAATCGGGGTTGGTTCAGATGAGATGACGTTTATGAAAACGTTATTACTCTACTATGCTCAGTCTTGTACCAATCTTTCATCTATCTACGTTTTTTTTCTTTTGTGCAGCAGGCTAATGCAGATATATAAAATAATATGAATATTTAGGATTGAACAGTATAAAGCCGTTCAGATTATACAGAATGAACCAGCAACACTGACTGACACGTATCGAATCAAGATGGCGGACAGCTACGTGGCATTGTGGGCTCAACGTGAAGATTCCCCGGATTTCTGCTTGCGTTGATCTTCACATTGCACTTATAATCCTCAGGCCGCTCGTAGAGGACCTGTGGACATACAGCAAAGCAGCCTGGAGGTGAAGGTAAGATCCGGTCAATGAACTTTGGGATTTGATAACACCTACCCACTACCCTGTGAGGTTGTGTTTGCCACCATGCTTAGTTAGACTTTTCTGCTAAGGTTTCCTAGCCTCTCCTACAATACACTACCAATTCTGAATGATCACTAATCCATTTCACTTCTGCAAACGTGGTGAAAAAAGTAAATACATAATAAAGTTCATAGGCATGAAGTACAGTAAGTATAGTACCACATGCAGTCGTGTCATGCACTACTGACAAGGACCGAGAGCAAAAATTAATCTGGTCAGCCTTATGTATTCAATTGAAAATGACAAATGACAATTTTTGGTAAATATATATTATCTAATTGTCATTTGTGTGCTTATTCATGTGCAGGGAAGGGCGTAGCAGGGTTTGGCATGGCAGGGAAGGGCGTGGCAGGGGTTGGCATGGCAAGGGGTGGTGTCGCAGGGGGTGTTGTGGCAGGGAAGGGCGTAGCAGGGTTTGGTATGGCAGGGAAGAGTGTAGCAGGGGTTGACATGGCAGGGGTGGCGTGGCAAGGGGTGGCGTCGCAGGGGGGGGCGTGGCAGGGAACGGCGTAGCAGGGGGTGACGCGGCAGAGAAGAGTGTAGCAGGGGTTGGCATGGCGTGACAGGGCGTGGCAGGGGTTGACGTGGCGTGGCAGGACGTGGCAGGGGGTGGCATGGCAGGGAAGGGCGTGGCAGGAGGTGGCATGGCAGAGAAGTAGTGAACCACCTCGTAAATTACCATTAGTTCCCTGTCAAACGCACTATTCTGCCTCTGAGGTGAAGAAAGCTATATACAGGAGTGAAGGTGATATCTACGTATCTCCTACAGCTTCTGCCGAGGGCGGTGGGGGTGTCCAGGACGGGGTGAGGGCGAGGTGGAGAGTGTGAGTGCCGTGGGATGGAATAGGAGTGACATCTGCCGCGGGGTCATAATGGTGGTCGACTGGGTGGGCGGGGGAAGGAATAACTCTCACTACTGCGCCCGTGTCCACCAGGAATCAGACGCCCTGTCCGTCACCCACATCAACACCCGCGACTGGCAGGGTAGCGGCGTCGGTACAGTGTCTCGATAGGGCATGGGAGGCTGTGGGGGAGGTGGGAGGGGCGGTGTCATGTGGCTGCGAACGGCCTAAACCACATCTTTATCTTGAGTACAATACCATGTCATACAGTTTCGCTAGAGAGAGAGAGAGAGAGAGAGAGAGAGAGAGAGAGAGAGAGAGAGAGAGAGAGGGGGGGGTCAAGTTACTGTCTAATGAACTTTATGCCTCCTTTGGCCTTGTTCTATTGGCGTATTTTTGTTATTTTTCGCAAATTCGCTTTACTTTTGACATCTATGGGGTTATATATGTATTTATCTATTGTCTATCTATGTTTTTCGCATATTATCTACTCGATTTCTTAGCTGTGTCAAGAGAAACATGGAAATATACAACAACTTTTTGGCCTAAGTACTGGTAAACATGTTCGCTGTTTGCCCTTGTTTCTTTCGCTTATTTTTGCTATTTCCCGCTAATTCGCTTTATTTTTGGCGTTTATGGGGTTATATATGTATTTTTCCACGCTTCATATTTGTTCTTTGCATATTATCTACTCGATTTCTTAGCTGTGTCAAGAGAAACATGGAAAAATACGAGAACTTTTTGGCCCTAGTACATGTAAACATGACTACCGGTTGGCATTGTTCCTTCGTTTATCTACGTCTGTTTTTTCACTAAATCGCTTTATTTTGACGGTTAAGGGGTTATATATGTACTTTTACACGCTTCTTCTATATCCTCTACATATTAAGTACTCGATTTCTTTGTTATGTCAAGAGAAACATTGAAAAATACGAGAACTTTTTGCTCCGAGTGCTGGTCACCATGACTACCGGTCGCCCTTGTCCCTTCGTTTATTTTTACAGTTTTTTTTCCGCTAATTCGCCTTACTCGACGTTTAAGGGGCAGTATATATGTTTATCTATTGTCTATCTATGTTCTTTGCTTGTAACCTACTCGATTTCTTAGCTGTGTTGAGACAAACCTGGAAAACTACAAGAACCCTTTGGCAGGTGTTAAAATAATATGCTCCTTCCCGGCCAGCCATGAGGGCGGGGCGGGGCCGCGGGGGTGTCTGAGAAAGAAGTGAAGTAGTGTCTTCCCAGTGTTCGGAGGGGGAGGGTATGCATGGGTTGACTACTTTTAACCTATTGAAAGGCGGTTTAGTTGAATTGACACTGGATTTTAAGCGTTTTTATCGTCCTAGTGGCATATGAAGACTTCAAAACCGTCTGGATAAACTGGCCAGCGAGATTTCATGAGTGTTTTACCATTGGAGTGGCATATTAAGACGATTTCCACGCTCAAAACGGTGTGTTTTTTAGTGACAGTGGTTTTAATGACAGAACAAGAAGAGTATTGTAGTTTATTCGGTGTCCAAGTCATCTAATTCCCGGACTGAAGCAGCAAGATGGATTTACTGGCGATGGAGTGACTTATTACCGCCACTGACTGTGCCACCAGCCTCTTGCCGGTCTCATCAGGTGAGTCACCGCCTCAGGCCCGAGCGCCATCTTGGATTTTTATTTCATCGGTCATTTTAAGCCTTTTCTCTCATTTATTATAGGCTCATCTTGCCACAGTATGCAGCCATGGTACTAAGCTTTCATATGAGCCATTCAGACATAGCTTTCGTGGTTAAGTTTAAGTTTAATGAAGGTGGGAGTGAGATTGGAGGGGGGGCCATATCCCGCCAAGGGGACTCCGCCAGCTCCGGCTCACATATCAGGATATTGTCTTCTTTCTGGACTGTTTATTTGGGATCAATAGTCAAATTAAACGCTTTCTATGAATACTGCAGCGTGTTTCAAGTGATTTGCGTGCGTGTAAGGGGTGGAGATCGCTGTGGTTGGCGTTATCAGGATGGTAAATAAGGGGGAATTTTGGCGCTAAATTTCTTGGAACGCCAAAGGCACTTTTTTATTTGAGGCTGTATCAAGTTGTTATTAATTGCAAGAGGTAGTCCATATACAATGATGTTTTATGCATAAAGTTCAGTGAAATGAGTGGAGAGGAAAAGTGTTATTTAGCGGTGTCAAAGTTACATTAAAAATTTAATTATCAGCCTGTGAACAATTTATTTCTGCCTCTAACTCACTCTAAAGTGTTTAAAATCATTAAAATTAAATAATCGATTGTTTTGAAATGGGTTTTGGTTCCTCTGAGGTGGTAGTTAATGGATATTTAACGAGTTTTAAAAAGGGTCATATTTTCATAAAATGTTTTTTTCCCGTGGAATTTCTTTACAATTACTTTTGTTAGGAGTGTGTTTATACTTTGAGAATTAGTTATCCTATTTATCACGTCGGATCAGATACAATAGGTTGATCTAAAGGTGTTTTATCGAGGGGTCATTTTTAAAATGGTTTACGCTACGTAAATATAAAGCACCTGTGACGTCATCAGGTGTGACGTCATCAGCTGTGACGTCATAGGGCAGGCGCCTCCCTGCCCCCTTACCTTCCTGACTTATATGCCATATATAGCATGAGTTACTATATGTTTACTGTGTTTGCCGGCGCGCGCGCGCGCGCGCGCGTTTGTGTGTGTGTGTGTGTGTGTGTGTGTGTGTGTGTGTGTGTGGTGCTGTTATACTGCTTTACTGTTATATTTGCTCTCTTCATATCTAGCATTGTCAAGTGATTTTTCCAGGTGTGTTAAGGTATTTTCTGGTATATACGTCGTGTGTGTGTGTGTGTGTGTGTGTGTGTGTGTGTGTGTGTGTGTGTGTGGTTGTGTGTGTGTGTGTGTGTGTGTGTGCATGTGTATGATGCTGTGATACTGTTATAGTTTTATATTTGCTCTTTTCATATCTAGCATTGTAAAGTGATTTTTCCAGGTATGTTAAGGTATTTTCTAATATATACGTCGTGTGTGTGTGTGTGTGTGTGTGTGTGTGTGTGTGTGTGTGTGTGTAATACCGTTATACTGATATATTTGCTCTTTTCATATCTAGTATAGTGAAATGATTTTTCCAGCTATTTTTAGGTGTTTTCGGGTACATGCGCAGTGTGTGTGTGTGTGTGTGTGTGTGTGTGTGTGTGTGTGTGTGTGTCTGTGTGTGTGTG
>CM035184.1:13278731-13320073 GCA_020233015.1 Callinectes sapidus
GAGAGAGAGAGAGAGAGAGAGAGAGAGAGAGAGAGAGAGAGAGAGAGAGAGAGAGAGAGAGAGAGAGAGAGAGAGAGACGCTAGTGGTGGTGGTGGTGGTGCGAGGAGGAGGATACGAGTGGTCTTCCACACATTCTTGACCTACTAACGGAGTGTCCCTCATCTAAGTTTTCTGTCACTCCTATTATACTCTTATCGCTCTCAATCCCCCACTTTTCATCAATAATCCATCATTCTCTCCCTCTCCTCCTTACTCCGTGGTTCTTACTCCCTCCCATTCTTGTACTCCCATCCGTCACTCAAATACTCCATTTTTCATCGCTATCTTCCATTACATGTGATCAGTCATAAGGACGAAAAAACAAAGACGCGATTCCCATTGGCAGTCACTTTGTTACTTCGTATAATTTCATCACTACTTCCTTATCTTCCTATACTTATACTCTAGACTAAACTAATTCTACACCGAACTCAACCTAACCTAACCTGCTCATGAGTCACTTTATTAGTCCACGCTACTTCATCGCTCCTTTCGTACATTCCTATACTGCAGATGCTTGACTAACTCTATGACGAAGATAACGTAACAAAATCTAAGCAGTGAGAAAACGAAGCAGAACCATAACTCAAAATAAGAAATGCAGGGGACGTTCTGAGCTGGAGGGGTTGCTGTATCTTCCTCCTGCGGGGTTCAAAGGGTCAGTGGGCGCGGGCTGTGACCTAGTGAGTAGCGGAGGGGCGGTGTAGGAAAGAAGACGCGGGAAATGCACAAGCAGGGAAGTGAACGAAGGAAGTAAGTCATTAAGTATATCCCGGAACTTTCATTCAACAGCATGAGTGTGAGATGTGTGACACGTTCAAGAAAGCGTTAAAAATCACTGGAATGCACATAATTGTCAATAGAATCATAATAGAACTACCTAACAAGATCCTCTTCTTAGCTAAATATATAGCCAATATAATCTATTGAAACGCATTTAGTTACAAACAACATTATGGTGAAGGTACTTCTTAAGATTTAGAATTATGCTATTTTCTTCGATAAATATGTAAAAAACACTATCCAGAATATGTATGTGTTGTGAGAGATCAAAATTTAATGATGTTGGAGACTTAATAAGATGATAATTCTTTTCCTGACTAATGCTGTAAGCTGTATTAACTGTTTAGTTTAAAAAAAAAAAAAGAAGTGTTGAAAACATTAACATAATTCAAACAAATTATTCTCTTCGTGAATAATCTGTGGCCTACATATATTTTCTTTTCATACTGCGTCTAGTCATCTTAATGGTAACTTATGGACACAAGAGACTAGACCCACATCCACATATCTTAACCCACGATTGTTTATCTCGGTTGGGTGGCGAACACGCTGTCTGCAGAGTGGCTGGGACATCTCTGGCACGGTGACCCCTTGTAGTAGTACATTCCACGCGTCAAGATTCGGGTACGGCAGAGGACTTGGCAACGCGTGCCGCACCGTTAGTTGGTCCTCCTTAGTTACGATGTTCGCGGCTATACGCACCGGTACCCAGACCGGACACACACACACACACACACACACACACACACACACACACACACACACACGAGATATGCCTATGCTTACTATTTTTGTTATTTACTTATATCATAGGCTACACAACGTTAATGAAAACTAAGCACGCATTTCCTCGTTCTGTGGTACATAGGATAATGCACCACGATACGGTCCTCCTTTTTAACTGTTTGCGAAGAAAGGGAGAAAAATAGATATCTATGTTTATATCCCTATTAGTGTAGTAAGTACTTATTGTTACCGACCGACCAGCCCGTGTAATTTATCTGTATCATGTTATACGACAGTCAATACGCTTACCAGAGCACGTGACAGTCAAATTAGTTGTCCAGTTTTCTAGATACACTTCAATTTCGTAATTATCAATGAATAACTGTCTAGCTGCAGCCACCACCGAACCTTGCGAACTCCCCTTATTGTAACATTGGTGTTTCAACGATACAATAAGTACCAATCCAAAAAGAGAAAACGGAGGAAAGAAAAGGAGAAAAGGGGTTATCAAAAGAAAATTAAAAGAAAGATACAGGTAGACCAAGAGAGATACAGATAAACAGGGATGAGTGTTATTTCTTAATCATAAGCCTAGTTATCCGGTTTGATCAAATTGTGAAGTCCTCATCTGAAAAATCAGGAAACTCAAAGGAAAAAAATATAAGCATGTAGAACTTTAAAACTGGAATATCTATCTATCTATCTATCTATCTATCTATATCTATATATATATATATATATATATATATATATATATATATATATATATATATATATATATATATATATATATATATGATGCATTGACAGCAATTGAATCTAATAAAATGAAACAAAAACAACCCAATGGTTGGTTACCTGTGGCCAGCACTGCGCTGAGTATTATCCAGTATCTCATGAGTAGACGCTCACTGGCACTTATTCACAAATGTTTAGTGTGCGCGCGTCTGTGGATTCTTGGCGAGACAGCACCTCCTTCCTCACCAGCGCCTCACACACCACTGCCGACTACTCCACGCCACAAAAACGGGGTCGCTTTACCGCTATGAACCTCGGAGTCACGCAGTTGCCGATTGTTTCGTATATCTTAATACTGCTATGGTGCCATGTGGCGATGTTACTTTAGTTTGATCCGCGTTCACTAGCAGGCAAGGAAAAAGTGAAGACATGTAAACAAACGAACACTAATATGAGATTTCATATTATTCTAAAACATCTCTGGTCAAAATGACGCCATGAAAGCAAACTTAAATGATTGGTGACTATTCGCTGCTCAATGCTTCAACTTAACTGTACACAATCTCCTAGAAGTGACGTTTGCTTGCAGGTAGCTAAATGTAGTGACTACTGTCCGGTGAAGTACTATACATGTGTAGCTACAACTCATGCAGTACTCTGACCCACCATCGCAGTGTCATTATGTAGTCGCCTAGAAGCGACGCTTGCTTGCCGGTAGGGTAGTCAAAACTGGTGACTACTGTGTGTGTGTGTGTGTGTGTGTGTAATAATTCACTGTCGCGGTCGCCTGCTGGTCACCCCTACGGAGCGAGCTCAGAGCTCATCGACCGATCTTCGGGTAGGGCTGAAACCACATCACACACTACACACCGGGATAGCGAGGCCACAACCCCTCGACTTACATCCCGTACCTACTTACTGCTAGGTGAACAGTGGCTAGATACACATTAAGAGGCTTGCCCATTTGCCTCGCCGCGCCCGGACTATAGAACCCGGGCCCTCTCGATATATATATATATATATATATATATATAATATAATATATATATATATATATATATAATATATATTATATAGATGAGATCTATATATACACACACACACACACACACACACACACACACACACACCGCGTAGTGTAGTGGTTAGCACGCTCGGCTCACAACCGAGAGGGCCCGGGTTCTAGTCCCGGGCGCGGCGAGGCAAATGGGCAAGCCTCTCCCCATTTCCAGCGATCGGGCATCTCCTCTCCAAACTCCGGTCATCATGGGGGGGATGTACATCATCATCACTACTCCGTTTTGGCTGAGCAAGGAGTGGTTCCCAGACCTGCTGCAAGCAACCGTTGACACTCCTCGCCTTCTGATGCGCCCAGACCTCCTGCAACAACCAGACTTTCATCACTTCTATGACGGTTTCCATGCGCTTCAACTGACCGTGTGGAAACTATCTGGCGACTCCTCTGCTCTCAGGGCTATTCCTGGAGAGTTGCGACGTTTCTGGCGAGATCTCGGCAGGGTTCAACGATTGTGAATTACCAATGCAAGTGGAAGCATTACTACATGTGGTGCCACTAGGAGGGTTACACTGTGTCGAAACCTTCCAGTCAAAAGTTCACAGCTTTCCTTCTACATTTGCACCAGGACTGTTACCTTCCTCTCTCTGTGGTCAAGGGCTACAAGGCTATGCTTAACAGCATCTTCTGTCTGAAAGGATTTGACCTTTCTACTGACCAGGTCTTACAGGAGGCCATTCGTACCTGCAGTCAGCAGGTCCACAGGACCACACCAAGGATGCCCCCTCGGAATGTGGATGTGGTTCTACTCCATCTTGTTGGCACACCTTTCGAACTGTTGGACCAGTCCTCTCTCCGGCTACTGACCCAGAAGACCCTTTTCCTAGTTGCTCTGGCGACAGCCAAAAGAGTTGGGTAACTACAAGCACTGTTTGCTGATGTTGTCTTACAGAGTAACAACATTGTTCTTTCCTACCTTCCAGACTTTGTGGCCAAGACATAAACTCCTACTACCCACTCCCTCAGGAGTTTGTGTAAACAAGTCTTTTGGATGCCATTGGCTCGGATGACAGTGAACGGCTCCTCTGTTCTGTTTGGGCTCTTCAATGGTACCTTCACAGGACACGGTCTCCATCTCAGCCCCAGCACCTGTTCCTCTCAGTCCGGGACCTCACACGCCCTCTCTCCAAGGCAGCCATCTCGGATTTCCTCCAGCGGTTAATACATTCTGCTCAGAAGGGATTCCCTGACCACCTGGGGCCTACTCTCCAGGTGAGGGCACATGACATCCAGGGCATGGCAACATCTCTCTTGTGGTCCAGCAACAGGGCATTGTCAGAAGTCTTGGCAGTGGCTTACTGGAGGACACAATCAGTCTTCGCCACTCACTATCTCTGCTAGTTCGTTGTCTCAGGCAGAACATCTGGCTAGTTCTAGATCAAAGTCCACAGTGCCCAGTAGAGTGCAAGAGGTACTCCCTGCTGAGGGGACACAGGGAGGTGGCCTGGGACACAAACTATAGAGGGTTCAGTCAGGTAAGTGTACCGCGTTTGTGGACACCCCGTTGTTCCCAAAACGGTTCTGAACTAAGGTGGGGAGAGACATGTGGTCAGCTCCTCCATCATTTTCCCTGGCTCACGACCCAGATGTGGTTGTAGCAATGGTGCTCAACCCACTCACCCATCCTGGACCCTTGGGTGAAGGTCGGACCACTTGTGACGTCAAGGAGCATAAGCACCTCCAGTCACTCAGTCCACAGGAGGTGGGGTGTATGATACTACACTGTGTCACTCCTCTATTTCGTCCATGACACCCGAGGGGGAGACACCATGGCAGTTCTGCCCAGCGCCTTTCCTTATATGACTGTTCCTTCCTGATAAGTTGCAGTTCTCTATGGACTTTATCACCCATATTCAACCCCCTACACTGAATTGCCCCACCACCTAAGTTTGGAAATCTGCCTATGGTAGAAGGAACAGGTATTATGTGAAATAAATAACATTTTTATGACTGAAATGTATTTTTTCACTTACCTTTTCTTTCTACACACACTCCTACCATTCCTCCCTGCGTAATACTTCTCTAACGAGTTATTTGTTGAGGTTTTAGAGAAGTGAGGTACATGGATGGACATTGGAGGGAGTAGACAGACAGACATACCGGCAGGAGCAAAGGGGTGGTTGATTTTACTTACTGACAGACACAAGGAGATAATGTGTTCATTGCCTATGGTAGAAGGAACAGGTAAATGAAAAATACATAAAAACATCATATCTATAGGTACTATGAAATAGTCAGAGAAGGCAGTTGGAAAGAAAAAACCCTGAATCATTCAAGGTAAAGTTTTGATCAAAGGTTTGAGCAAAAAATTCAGCTTTAAAAATAGAAGAGATGGCAGTGATGCCATCAGGATGAAATAAGAGAAAAATTAGGAAGCAAAGTTATTGGAGATTTCTTTTGGCATGATCCCAGAAATCTCAACGAGAGTTGGATCTTAAAAGATTTGACACTTTCTATCAATGAAAGTGTTTTTTGGTTAGTTGGAGACTGACTTCAGGTAGAAATATAAAGTGCATGAGATTCAAGTGAAGGAAGGCTCAAGTACCTTTCATGGGCCACCTCTCTATCATGTACACCACAAGAAAAGGTTTATGTTGAGAAAGAGTGAGGAATGTACATATGCCTCCAAGCCAGACACTATCACCCTAAACTTAGAGGTACAAATTCTTTGAGGAAAGAATGTACATACAGGGCAGTTGTCAATAAACATTTACTGAGTATTTCATAATGTTCAGTCTTCCTTACTGTGTAGACATGTAGTGCCCTGCTTGGTCCCTCCCCACTAGTAGCAAGGCGGGGCACTGTTCTTAATACACAACTACATACAACCTTCACTTTACATATCACAAAAAATGGATTTTACATTATTATATATGGAGTATGAGTATATGTAGCCCTTCTAATCACAGATACATTTATATAAGATGAATACTTAAAAAGAACATTTTACATTTCTGGTCATTCCTGTATAGAAGATAAAACAAAATAAAAATTAACACAACATAAATATTTTAGAGTATGTACAAATAAGTAACATTTCAAGCACAGAAGCACCTTAATCAGGATCAACATTGTCAAAACTTCATTATTCTCCTATATAGATCCACTTTCATAATTACCCAATTCTAATTAGAAAAGAATTATACTTATAATTACATATGAATGGAGAGTAATCTGTATGCAGTATAAGAACTTTCAGCAGAATTACTGAGTATGTAGTCATCTTTTTATACCTACAGCACTATCAAACAACATAATATCAATTTTAATAAGTCAATTCACATTTTTCATTCACATGTGCAAGGAATTAAAGTACAGAGAGAAAATAAGCTACTACCACAAATAGGTATATATTCTACAGCTCACAGTAAAAGATTTAATAATCTTTTTTTATAAAATGAGGACTATGAAAATATAAATATATAAAATCACAATAGCACAATAACCTTCCATGGTAGGATCAGGAGTCTGATCCACAAGACTAGTTCTGAGCACTGGTTGTCCTTCACCATTTATTGAACAAGTCTTGACTGTGATATGTTGTTACTTACCTGGCGTGGATAAACTGAAATATCAAAGCACACCATTATCATTAGAAAATCAGAGCATGTTCATAATCCCTAATTAATGTGACAGCTTTTGTATCTCATGCATAAACTCTGACATCTCACACTTTTAATAGCACCAAGGATATCTCATTTAAACTACATGGACTATGAGACTGATTAATTAACTGTATGAGACATCAATCATTATGAAAAAAAATCCATTGTTTGTCATTACTTATTCTGGTGCAGCAAAATTTCTTCATGAAATACACAGACAAATAACACTTTTATGGTATTTTTAAGCTAAAGCAAAGATTATGAAAGAGATGGATGTCAAAGATTGAGTGAAGTATATGGTTTATAGAAAGCTATTTCAGGAGCTATCTTGTAAATAACAGAAACTGAAAAGGGAAAAAGTTCACAGGAAATTCCTGAAGACAGATGATAATGATGAATAATTATATGAAGATGAAATGTCTCCTCTCTTTCCATTAATTACAATACTATTTGGAGCATGTAGTTAAGAATAATAACAAAACAATACTAAAAGTTCACAGGTTAATTCCCTTACCTTTTTCTTTCAGTCCCATACCAAAGTTTCTATAACACCTCACTAAGAAAATTATCAAGACAGTATGAACCACCAAGCTCCCAGCACTAGCAGCATATCGACAATGTGCTATTCGAATTTCTTTATGTTCTTCATGATTCAAGGCAGTCTGTGGGAGATAAAAGACAAATGTAAAATACATTGTGTACCAAGTTTTTGTGAGATCCAAAACTACTCATAATTTAACAAGGTACACTTAAACACTCAATGTCATACATAAATTAAATGTCTCAGGCTCTCAAGGAAAAGAAACCACCATCATTTTTTCTTGTTTTCTTTTTCACAAGTGAATGTAATACTCCTTGATAAGAAAGCACAACTCAGAATCATTCATAATCAAATAGCATAAGTAAAGCATGTCTTTTCTTCCTTTTGTGTGTAATAATAACCATAATAATAATAATAAATATAATAATAATAATAATAATAATAATAATAATAATAATAATAATAATAATAATAGTAATAACAATATCTTGGTTTATTTGAATGACAACCTTACAGTTGAAACTAAATATCACATGTACTTATGCTAACATAACATACTACTTCATCTTTAGTCTACCCCAAACCCATGGTGGTACAGTCGGGTCAGTCTCCAAGCTCATAGTGTTCTTTTTTACTCATTTAGGAAGCATGATGAGTGGTTGTAAGACTGTAAATCCACACAAAAAAATCACAGAGCAAGTCACTGATTACAGGCAAGTGCAAAATTCTGCCACATAAACAAACCACGGAACACATTGTAACAAATTTTCACCGCTCTTCTTGAGTGAGCTTTTTTCATCGGAAGTTGTGGTGAGGGGTGACGTGCTGAGGTTTGTATCTTATTGTTGCTCATTTGTGGCAACACACAATGTCTTTGTTGTATCTCTAATAATTATTTTACAATTCATCATTGTATTTTGCTATATTATCTAAATTTTCTTTCTTACACCCTCATCTTGTAGTTTTATGAGCAGCATCTATACATTGCTTTCATGATGAATTTGTCAATCATGAATGATGACCTTGAAATCTTGAACTCACTCATTTGCCTAACTGCTGTCTTTCCTCATTCATTTTATGCACCCACACATTCTTCACTCTTGATAAAGCTTGGTACTTCTTGGCACTGCTTTCAAGTAAAAAAGATTTTCAGATATATGCCACGGTGTAGGACAGAAAATTAGCAGAAGAGTATCCGTCAAGTGTCAGTGTCAACTTGCAGGATGGGCAGAAGCCTGTTGCCATGCTAACTCTTGTCTGAGATCGCTTTTAATGTGGCTACTCAAATTCACCCTCCCTGCCTCACTCTCGCCCACTCTCTCACTCCCAATGCAGATGTGGCCTTACACCTGCTTGGAGCCTGACATCTAAGTGGGCTTTATGAGTAATCATTTTTGTTACCCTTGGCCAAATTTATAAATGAAAAATCTATTAAATGACCAGATCTCTTCACTTAATTGAATGAAGATGTCATTTTGGATCAATGAACTACCATAAAAAGAGTGTGTGCATATGACAAATTGGATGTACATGTAAACAAAAGGAATATAAAAACAGGCAAAAATTGAGAATAGGAATGATTTAGGTACAGTAATTCAATTTGCAAGATCACTGACTCAAAAAGATGAGAAATAACTCACCTGAATGATTGCCAAGAGGACATAGGCTATGTGGCAGGGACTCAAGGTCATTGTCAAACTGAAGAAATATCTGCTCTCCAACCGAAGCTGCAAAGAAGAGTCTCAGATGACTACATTATGCCCCCTCCCAAAAAAGTCCAATGGAACCTATACATATGTCAGGTTTAGTCATTCCAAACAATTTGAGGGTCACACAAGGAGGAGGGAAGAAACTTTTTTTCGTTGAATACAACGACAGATAATGGAAATAAATGCAAATGATTGAAGTGAAGATGATGAGGCCACAAAATTAATCATAGCTTTCAGTACAGAAGAAAATCTGTGTAGACTACAGGAGTTGGAGATTTGGTTTCTTGAGCTACCATTCAAAACCTGTTCTCAACTTTTCCACCAACAGTACACTATCCATTAAGGGTCACAAGAATATTTTCCAGCTGTTTATTTTTTTAGGATTTACAAAAAGCATGGGGAAAGGTAAGAGAAACAGGAAGAAGAATATGTATATGGGAAGGAAAAATAACAAGACAGGTCTAAGATTCATGACAATTGCCATGAAAAAGAAAAAATAGGTAGGAAAGCTGCATCATCAAGTCCATTGCTATCTCTACCAATATATGTGCATGTCATAGTACAAGTAACTTGGCAAAAGAGCATCAACCTCTCACCCCTAAATATGCAATAACAGCCCAAGCTAGAAGCAGTGGTGGTCCAATAGTGAGAGTCAGAATCTCCTGTAGACTCAGCTTGGTGATGCTGTGCCTCAGAGCCAGAATGATCACACTGCCCTGGGCAAAGACAAAATGATTTATCACACCTTTCCTTTTCAAATCAAAAGGAACAAAAATAACTTTGAGGAAAGACTTCCAACCAGTTATAAGGATCAATACAATATGTATCTTAAAAAGTTCCTTTCCCTTAGAAGTTACATGTGACTTGATATCTTCATGTTTCTCTTTCAAAAGCTAGCAATAAATTAAAATTTTGGTTAAATATGCATGTTCCTCAACTTCCAGATGCCTTAAATATTAATAATACTGCAAAAATATGAAACATAAGAAACTTTGATACATACTACAATCTGTGCATCAAAGAGAATGAGGGTAATGGTTGTGAAGAGTGTTTTACACAGAGCTTGGATTGAGGTATCTGCTCCAACTGTTCTGAAGATGAGGTTTGCAGATTGCCAATAACGAAATCCAAGAACTAAGCCAACTGCTCCCATACTGGTTCCAAAGACTATAGTTAATACAAGTCGCACCTGTTGAGAATAAACGGATGTCATTACAACATATCAAGCACAAAATATTTCACATATTTTACAGAGCTGTAGTATGCACAGAAAGTATTGACACCAAGTAGCCAAAATCTTATCTTTTTGCAGGAAGGCTCACAACTACTCTCATAAGATGGCAAGATGTTCAGATGCTTTTGGAACACTAACTGACACTCTCTTGAGCACAGACACTAGTACGTGAGACACCTTCCTTACATGTTCACTTGGTATAGAGAGAAAGCCTGGTCTGTCATTTAGTGTGTGTGTGTGTGCATCCATGCCATATGTGTGTGTATCTAATTGTAACATACGGAAAAAGAGCTACACTCATGCTGTCCCGTCTCCATATTTATGAAAATCCAAGATTTCATTGAACTTATGAATTGTGTGTATCTGTGTGTGTGTGCCATGTATGTAGTATTTATTTATGTAATATGTACATTACACACATGATATTAACTGTTAGTAGTAACAGCCATGGAAGGCACGAAAAAAATCCCTCAGGTAGGTATCTAGGATTGGCCTTCCCCGC
The DNA here is from genome assembly GCA_020233015.1 of Callinectes sapidus. NCBI lineage: Eukaryota > Metazoa > Arthropoda > Malacostraca > Decapoda > Portunidae > Callinectes > Callinectes sapidus. The sequence goes on from CM035184.1 coordinate 13,289,685, forward strand.
AAAGAGTCTGCAAGGGTTACTGTACCCGAAAACAAAACTGTGTCTGCCCTGTCTGTAGAGATTTTACCTGCATACTGTAGAAAATATCTAAATTTATAACTATTATTCCTCCATTATCATACTATTACAAGACTGAATCAGGCTCATCATATTTTCATAATCATTAGCAAAATCCTAAGAGAAAATATAGTACTGAGTCCAGCTCATTATTTTTTTCATAACCATTACCAAAAAGGTAAGAAAACATGTCAATTATAGAAACATACTAGTTTGAAGATATCAGAGGACGAAGATGGTGCGCTGGCAAAGTTCACAACTATGTAGACAATCAGGAATCCACATGAAGCAACAAATGCCAAGACTTCAAAAGCTTGCTCTCGGAAAACACCATCAAGGATGTATAGTATACAAAATGCTGAAAATTTGTGATTTATTACAATTTTTTAAAGACTTTCAAATCAAATAAGTACAGAAATCTTTATGTACAATACCTATCAGAAAGAATGTACATATAAGAAAGAATGGATATGCTATTGGCATCCATATATGTACAGTTATCTGCACTAACTTTAATAATATAAAACTTTGATAATAGCTGTGTAAGACTACAATGAAGAAGAGAAGACCAATAAAGGGTGAAAATTAAGTCATGAAAAGACTAATTTACTCATTAAATCATGGCAACTCAACAAGATCAAAAGGTGCCAGTATACCATGAAAATGGTTTTAGAGAACATACTGCAAAGATATTTTTAGATTTATGCTATGTATGGTACTTCTCATACCCAGTAATCCTATGTTAGTAAGTTTTTTGTTCTGTAATGATGTACTGCATTTGTATTGTTTTGTACATGCTGCAGACATTTTCAATGTCTGGACAGTCCATTGACTTACCAGAATGAAAAACAAGCAGTATTGCAAACACATAGTCTGCTTCCCCAGGCTTAGAGAACCAGAGTCTGTATAATGCCAAGGCAATTGTAATAAGCGCTGAAGTGAGGCCACCAACAAGAAGAATCCACTCAAGAAGAATGAGACTTTGACAAGTTCGGATCTGAAAGTTGGGTAAGTGCTCAACATCTGATAAAGATTTTAAATGTTTAGTATGCAATGAAATGTACAAAAATACCGTAGTTACCCAAACTGCAATATAACTCTATAAACAAATTTTAGATGTTCATGGTCAATTCATACAAATTATACAACTACCTGATGTTAGGAAGCATAGACCAGGATTAGTTTTATCCTAAGGCATTTTGTCACTAAGGTTAATGCATTCTCTCCCCAAGCAATTTTCTTTCTTTTGCACACTTTGCATCATGTGACTGTCCTCCCTGTCAGACATCATATGACACTAAAAAAAAAAACAGTCTAGGCAGCAATAAACCAATGTTTCAATAATTAAAAAAATAGATTAATGAATAGTTCTTTCATGCCATGAAAAGAATAGATTATTTGTTGTCTGAGGAACACACAAATATGGTAATAATTATTAACATATCATAGACTGCTAGGACAATAGCTGGTCAATGGTCATCACAAAAGATTCAATGATAGAATCAATTAGGAGAAAAGTTATGGCTTCCTCCTTATAAAAAGTTAGAAAATCTAAAGCCATCTAACATAATGATTATAAATTTCACCATTAACAATCAGTGCCATATTTCATCTGTTAAGTGACATGTTAAAATGTGTGTGTGTGTGTGTGTGTGTGTGTGTGTGTGTGTATAATTACCTAGTTGTACCTTACGGGAGAGGAGCTATGCCAGTACTGTCCCGTCTTTATAACTACTTTCTCTTAACTTTTTCTTAAAGCTTTGGATGTTTTTGGCACACACCACCTCGCCCTCCAATCCATTCCACAACTTGATGCTTCTATGCAGAAGGCTGAACTTTTTGGTACCCGTTCTACAGGTGGTAGGCCTTGATTTCCTTGCATATCCTCTTGTAACTCACTCACTGAATACAAGTAGGTCTTCTCTGTCTAACTGTTCAAATCTTCTCTTTCCCATCTCTTTTCCAAAGATGGAAGTTGCAACCTAGCCAATCTCTCTTCATATGACTGATCTTGAAATTCTGAAATCATCTTTGTTGCTGCTCTTTGAACACTTTCCAGTTTCCAAATGTACTTTAATTCATGAGGTGACCAAATTATTGCTGCGTACTCTAACCTGGGGCAAATCATTGAAGTGATTATCTTTTTCATTATATCCTCATCCAGAAATGCAAAGGCAACTCTTATGTTCTTCAATAGGTGGAGGGTTTCACCTGTTATCTTGTTGATATGCCTTCCTGGAGATAAATCTTCTGAAAATATCATCCCTCAATCTTTTCTCCTGGTGACCCTTTTATCATATCATGTCCCAGTTTATGGTTGTGACTACATCTTTTGCTGCTTTTGCCAAACTCGATCTTTTTGCACTTCCTAGTGTTGAATTCCAAATTGCCATCTAATGCTTTAGTTGTGAATCTTGTCTAGATCATTTTGTAATTCCTTACAATCACTAATGGTTTTCACAGTATGCAGAAGTTTTGCATCATCAGCAAAGTCACATAGCTTGTAATATTTTCAACCATGTCATTTATAAAAACTACAAACATGACAGGTGCAAGCACTGATCCCTGTGGTACTCCGCTGGTTACGATGCTCCACTCCGATGGTTGATCCCTTATCACCGTTCACATTCCCCTGCCTACCACGAAATCTTCCATCCATTCCAACAACTTATCTTGAATGCCCCCCCATTTTTTTTCCAATTTCCACAACAATCTTTTGTAGGGTACCTTGTCAAAAGCCTTCTTCAGGTCTAAGTATATTCCATTTGCCCATCCATCTCTCTCCTGTATAATATCCACCACTCTTGAATAATAACACAGCAAATTTATGGTGCAGGATCTACCTTTTCTGAACCCAAATTGACAAATTTGTAAAGAGTTTATTATCTTCCAGGAATTTGGATCATCTATTAAATGCTTTTTTGATGTCTAGGTAGACAGAATCCACCCATCCATCTCTGTTTTCGATTCCTTCCATACCTCATGTATTGGCAGATTCATCACACACAATTTTCCTTCTCCGAATCTAAATTATCTATTTGATATAACTTCATTATTTTCCAAATGTCTCACCCATTTCTCCTTAATTAATATCTCGCAGATTTTGCTGACAACACTTGTTAGTGACACAGGTCTATAATTTAGAGGGTCAGTCTTCTTTCCTCCTTTGTAAATGGGTACTATGTTTGCCCTCTTCCACTCTTGTGGCTCCCTCCCCCTACTCTATTGAGCTGGTAATCACTTCCTAAATTGGCTGTAATAGTTGATCTTTACATTCCCTTAGTGTCCAGCCTGACACTCCATCTGGTCCCATTGCTTTTCTTAGATCCAAACTTCCTAACAATCTACCAACATCTTGCTTCTGTTCCACAACCTCTGTGAATCCCTCATGTGCCTCTGTCATGTTTGGCTCTGTAAATGCCTCCTCTTCGGAGAATACAGATTTGAAGCTCTCATTCATAATTTCACTCATCTCTTCTGCTGTTTGGTTTTTTTTTCTTCCTTTACTATCCTATCTATGATTTCTTTACACTTCATTGTTTCATTTATATACTTATAGAAAAGCTTGGGTTCATTTTCACACTTCTCTACCACATCCTTTCCAAAAGCTATTCCTCCTCCTCTTCTTACCCTGACATACTCATTGCTTGCTTTCTTGTACATCTCTCCCTATTACTTTCATTCCTCTGCTTCAGTTTCCTCCAAGCTCTGTCCTTTGCCGTCTTTGCTTCTACACATCTGTCATTGTACCATGTGTGTTTGCTACTCCTTACTTTTTATTTTGGTACATACCTTTCCACACCTTCATTATTGTTCCTTGGGAATATTTCATATTTCTCCTGTGTTGTTTTACCACTCATGATCCCTCTTCAATCAATACTTCCAAAAAATTTCCTTAAGTCTTCAAAGCTGGCCCTTGCATATTTTAATCTTCCATTTTCTTAATCCTCCTTCTTACCATAGCCCATTCTTGCAATTCTATTTCAATCAAGACATGATCACTTCTTTCCACTGGGCTTAGGTACTTAATGATAGGATGGAGTTCTGTTTTTTTTTTTTTTTTTTTTTTTTTTTTTTTTTTTTTTTTTTTTTTTTTTTTTTTTTGTGAATACCAGGTCTAGCATTAACAGTTCTTCTCCTCTGAGCCTAGTGAATTCCTCCACCCATTAGTCCAGTGTGTTCTCCATGGCTAATTTCAACATATCTTCACTCCATGATCCTGCATTTCCATTGCCTTACATTTCTTCATAGTTTACATCTTTGCAGTTAAAATTTCCCACTAACAGTACCTTCTTGTTCTTCCTCATCATGTTATCCAAGCATTTCAACACCTCCTTCTGCATTACTTTTATTCTTCCAACTTTCATGCATTTGTTTCTGGTGGCACATACATTACTGCAATTTTCCTCTTTCCTATTCCATTGGTTTGAATTGTTATACAAATGACTTCTGCCATGCCATCACCATATTACACTCCCTCTACAAAAATGTCCTCTTGCACCATTGTTAGTACCCTTCCTCCTCCTTTTCCTTCTCTATCTCTCCTCCAAATTCTAAATCCTTCTTGTTGGAAATTTATGTGGATCTCTTCTTTTATTTTTGTCTTCGTCATGCAGAACACATCTGGTTGAATAATCTTTTATCTCTAGCATACTATACATTAACCCGTCAACATTAGTAAATGCTGCTTTTAATTTGCTGCTCCTTTCATCAATGATGCTTCTTGCTGCTGTTGTGGTGGTTTATCCACCTCCTCTTCCTTCCCCCAAATAAATCACCTCCTCAATCTCATGCCTAATACCATCCACCAGAATTTCTTCTTATCGGTCTCTGTCCTCTTTAAGTTTTTTTCCTCAGCCTCTTGTCTTAGATCTTTCTTCTTCTTCTTTCTTCCAAATTCTTGTCTCTTTTCATCCATACATCCTAATACTCTACACTTTTGGCCAGTCTACCAGCTCTCACTGTAATCTCTTCCACTGCCAATTGTGATCTCATTCTCACTTTCAGTGACCTTGCCCTTCCTTCACTACATTTTCCGTTTCTATGCATTTCTTCAACCTCATGCTCTAAACTTTGAGTGTCATCTTGAACTTTCTTTACTAATTCTCTCATCTCTCTTTCTCTCCCATATTTGTTAGGGTTTTTCTTTTCCTGAAATCCATAGATCACCATACATATTCTTTCTGTTCACCATAACTCTCACTAGGTCTTCCTTTTCCTGTGTGTGTGTGTGTGTGTGTGTGTGTGTGTGTGTGTGTGTGTGTGTGTGTGTGTGTGTGTGTGTGTGTGTGTGTGTGTGTGTGTGTGTGTGTGTGTGTGTGTGTGTGTGTGTGTGTGTGTGTGTGGGGGTGTGGGTGTGTGTGTGTGTGTGTGTGTGTGTGTGTGTGTGTGTGTGTGTGTGTGTGTGTGTGTGTGTGTGTGTGTGTGTGTGTGTGTGTGTGTGTGTGTGTGTGTGTGTGTGTGTGTGTGTGTGTGTGTGTGTGCGTTTATGTGTTGACTTATAAATCTATTGTATTACAAAGAATGAATTAAGGTCTAGAATATTGGTGATGGGTGATAAGCTTGACTTCCCCACTCCAGTCAAGCCCAATAATCCTCCCAAAGCATATGACTAAATCCAGCAAAAACTGCACAAACTATCTATAAAAAGCAAATCACAGCTATATGTGTAATTAAAACAAAACAATCTCTAGCATACATTTCCAAACACTGTGGTTCGCATGGCATGGACTCGTGGTATTCCCAAATCTTCAAAAGTGATGGGACGATTCCTTCCCCATTCAAGTTGTTGCTGTCCATCACTTGGTATCACTTGAATGTCAGGTAATGTATCCATGGCAATCCTGTAAAGCACACGTATTTTCTGTGATGAGGTTTGACAAAATACAGTGAAATATACTTGCCAATAGGAGTCCACAAATGGAGATTCATTACTTCATCCAGACCTAGACAATGTTTAGAGGAATAAGTCATGAAAGTGTATATATAGGTCCCTCTCAATTTACATGAGAGATGCGTTCTTGATGAGGTTGCAGAAAACAAAAACAATGTACACTCACACACTCATATACATAATACTCTTATATGTATTCAAATAGGAATGTACACAATTTATTGTCTCCTTGACAGGGTGAACTCCTCCCACCACGGATGACAAGTTTACAAGTTTACATCATGTTTACATGTTTACACCATGTTTACAATGGTGCATGGTTGTAAACATGACATCAACACCATCTCTGCCTCACCATACCATGTCAGTAAACATCAATCATCAGTTAAGAGAGAAGCTCCCCTTGTCAAGGAGCCAATAAACTGTGTACATTCCTAATGGAATCTACTTATATATATATATATATATATATATATATATATATATATATATATATATATATATATATATATATATATATATATATATACACATAGAGTTTAATTCATTCCACAACTGAGCTCGTATTGTGAAATAACTCTTATAGTGGAACAGGTTTTCCTATTTAAATACATGTAAAACTGAATAATGCATTTCAATATGAGAAAAACGTGCAAATTACAGTTTAGTAATATTGATGTACACTGAAGGAAAGTTAACATTAATAAGGAAAACAGTGATAAATGGTATTTGTTATCAAAATAAACATCATAAATACAGATAATGTAAATAAATAAACAAATAATGTAAATATCAAGTGATAAAAAATGTACTTAGGTTAACTGGCATGGCGGAGGCATAGGATGGTGGCGCAGGAGGGGAAGAGTGAAATCAGTTGACGATTATTAAACTTATATAATAAACATAATGAAATTCATAGAGACTTAATCAGTACTCTCAATCATTCATTCCTTTCTCTAGTAAAAACAGTCAACATGAATTTTATACCTGTCTCACACTTTCACATGTATATAACTCATTTTTCCAGTAGTTTTAGATGTGGTTAAAATTAGTCTGCAAACAGTTTTTGTTGCATATCATTAGTTTTTTATCCCCAACAAGAAAACTAATTATTTGTAACAAAATGAATTAACAGATCTATATAAAAAAAAAAAACATTCCAGAGAAATGGTTTTCTCCTTGTGAATTACAGAATCAAGGTAATTATGCAAGGGTTCCCCCCCAGCTCCTGAGAAGTCTCACATGCCATATCTAATTTAGTTTGAGACATTTAGTAATCCTGTGACATACACTCGCGTAGCTCCAATAAATATCATCCTAACCTAAACTAATGCAACCTAACCAACATAGCCAACCCACTAAACATTATTTAGAAAAACTAATCCATTTTCCCAAAGTGGCAACACATCTGATTGAAAAACATTACAGGATCCCACAGGTATCCAGTGAATTCTCCAGGGAAATAATTAACCATATATATATATATATATATATATATATATATATATATATATATATATATATATATATATATATATATATATATTCTGAAATAATACCTATTAACCCCGTATATAGGTACCATAAAGGTGTGGCTAACTTATAGTATTACTATATACCGGATATTTACACAAAGAACCCAAAGTACATAACCACCAAGAATATGAGAGAGAGAGAGAGAGAGAGAGAGAGAGAGAGAGAGAGAGAGAGAGAGAGAGAGTAACCTTTTCAACAAACCTGCTGATTACAAGCGAAGTGAAGGAAAAAAAAGGGACACAACCTTGAGATTATCACTGTAACAGGAACTCAGTAAATGTGAACTCTTGTAAACTAAAGGAAAATATGTAAAATAAGAATTGTACTTACAAATTTCCTACTTCAACCAAAGTTATCGCACTTGGTAGTGGTAAGAGGAGGTCGAGGCAGAGACTATTGTTATTGTTGTGGAGGGAAGGACAGGAGTACGCACAGCTTTACAACGGCTCACTATCCATTTAATGTTCTTCACCTTCAAGCTTCATCATCATCTCCTAAATAAGTCCATTTTAAATTCATGGTAACCTCACACGATAAATATTGCTTTTCACTATACAACTTTTATGCTCAGCCGTCAGGCCTTGAGACTACTAATTTTGGCATTGTTATGATTCAGAAAAGATAGTTTGTGTGTAAACATACTCCACGTACCGAGAATTAGTCATAGTGTAAAAAGAGTATTTCTGTTCCTCAACACAACACATGGGCTATGGTGAAAGAACATGCTCAAATGAGGCGCCACTGTAGGATGCTGTGCGAGTGTAAATTGATAGGGTATTGGATGATTATTATATCTAATTCCTGTGTGAAGTGAGTCATGCTAACAGGAAGTGCTTCAGTGGGATCTTTCGACGTGGGCACAGTGAAATGACTCTCTCTCTCTCTCTCTCTCTCTCCAGTGGTTGTGGCCGAAGCCCGGCTGTAGTCCGTGGAGTGAAGAGGACAATAAAAAGATGTAGAGAAAAACAGTAATCAAGGGAATAAAATAACACTGGAAAAACATGACAACAATATATATATCTCTCTCTCTCTCTCATTTAATAAAATTTTGATAGTGATAGATATCGCGAGTTACCTTTCCCTTAGGTCTAGTTTGGCTGAGTAGGCAAATAATGTGTAGATAGGTAGGTGAGATTGAGGGTGGGTGATTGAGTGGAAAGGTGGATCGGTTGATGCAGGGGTTCTTAACCTTATGATGATTCCAGACACCCAATGGATTGCCCAATATGGTCCCATACCCCCCCCTTCCCTTGACTGTCGAAGTAATTGTCATCATTCCTATTATTTGCCAGTGTCTTCCAAATATGTCAGTACCGTTCTAGGGATTATTAAACACAATACAAATAACACTGCTCTCAATACAATAAAAAAGTTTATAAAAGTTAAGGGTGGAACTCAAGTCTGGTTTTAAAATATAGAATGACAGTTCTAGTTAATAATCTAACATTCTACCCAAGTGAAAATATGATTAAATAACCCAGAGATCCAAACCCATGGATACCCCCGGTTAAGAACCCCTGGATTGATGGATAAAATGAGCTCAATTAAGGTTGCGAGTGGCATTTTTTAATTATATGGTGCCCAATGGATTGAATAATGAAGGGAAGTTCCAGTTAGCTGTCAAATAGCACTTGCTGGCTAGCATTACAAGTGTCACCATCGCTAGACGTGGCACTGTGTCAGATGAGAAGGATTCGCCAAATAAAATTACCATTATAAGTAGGTTTTGCAGTGCTGGCAAGACCTGAGTTTGCTGCTCCCACCATCAGGTCAAGACAGGGGCCACTGTGTTACAGTGGAACAACGTGTGCTCTGGGAGCCCAAAGATCTCCAAGCACACGGTTTAGAATCCTGCTGGCCACAATCCCAAGGGAGAGTGGCCATCCTCCACTTGAGGTAATGATTCCCAACTGGGTGGGCTTTCAGATTAGAGGTATCCATTAGGTAGTATTCTTTAGCCCATAAATTCCCATAAAATGCTCACTTTGTATAAATAGAAAAAAGGGTCGGTCACTCAACTCTATGAATTAAGCACTATATTGTCACTACCTGATGTCTGTGTGTTTCTGTGCAGTAAACTTCTGCTTTTCATCAACATGATTTTTAGGATATTTGTTCAAGAATATTTAAGGCTATTCAGAATGCCTTTCCTCTAATTAGAATGCATCATTAGTGAATGCTTTAATATGAGAGCTGAAGACAGATCAAGCTTCTTAGTTTATTACATAAAATACTTCATGCAAAAGCCACATCAAAATACTGCACTTCCCATCCAATAGTTCTAATGCATGGTAATTGATACAATAAGGAACACAACAATGCTGTAACATTAACAAATACTTTACTACAATACTTCACCTTTTACTAACAAAGCAAGCTACATAAAAATGACAGTATATACTAACACAACATCCCTCACATAAGTAAGCTGAGGAAGACAGGCAGGTGAAGGCATAGAGATAGGACAACACAGAGGCCTGAAAATTTTGTGTGCTTTTTATTTTCATGGTTTTTGTTGACCTCAGCACACAAAAACTATGTTTACAATTCATGCTGCCCTTTGCTGAGAGTTCTCTCAATTCCTGTCTTGTTTTCAAACCTGCAAACTATTAATATATCCCTCTCAAAACCATGATTTAATTCTAAGATACCAAATTTCCTTCACTTTATAATAGTGTCATGAAATTAAAGGGCTTTGGGAGAAATATGTTGTTTGTTACACATTTAAAAATTACACAAATGTGTGAAGCAGTTAGTTATCAACACGTGCATCGATTATTGCCAGTGTTAACTCCTTCAGTACAGGGACACATTTTCAAATTCATTGTGTTCATTTTTTGCTGATTTTATAGAGCTTTAGAAACTTATGTGGGGATTTAAATGGTGCAGCCTCAGCCCTTTAATTAGTCTTCTGACCTCCTTACACCCTTCCTGATGTCAATAAAGTAATTTAATCACAACCAAAACTCATGCTAAATCTGTGTCCCAGTACTGCAGAAAGTTAACTTGCATCCTAAACCACACCTGCTGACACACAGTACAAGATAACTACAATGCAATACAATACAAGTAAAATTTTTCTTAAGATCTCCACATTGGTCAAAATTAACAAAATGGAAAACTTCACCATTCTTCTTCTTCTTCTTCTTCTGCAGCTGCGAGATTCATCAGACAAAAAAGTAATAAGGCAAATGGTTAACAGCAAACATAAAAAACAAAAATAATAGTTATCAGCATTAGGTAAATCAGAATGAGTACATACAAGCATGCAAAAAATGTACAAAGAACTAAGAGAAAAATGTTATGCTTACAGTGCTTAAGATAGAATAAAAAAAGGACAGTATATCCATTTATTTTCTTTAGACTCATATTCTTCAATGCTCTTGTTAAATCTATTCAGTTCAAATGTTGCGCTTCGCGACCACCTTTTGTTTATAAGCATGTTATTGTTAGGGGGGAAGATAGACGCCCCGGGCGCTTTAGACGTCGCCGTGTTTGGCTTCCACAAATAAAGACAAGTTATGAACTTCTCTTCTTATTCCATCCTGCCACAATGATCCACGCGCTCAACAAATGGTAGCAGAGCGTAGTTGTGTGGCAAGGGAAGGAATTTTACGAGTGTTGGAAGAGAGAAGAAGGAAAGAAACATGGGCGACGGCGGCGATGGTAGTGGACGGGCGCGTATTCCTACGTTTGGAGGAAACAAGAGTTACGACCGCTGGAAGCAAGAGTTGGAGGCATGGAAGCTCGTCACGAGTGTGGAAAAGAAGAAACAAGCGGTCACAGTCGCCCTGGCCTTCCCAGAAGGAAGCGAGGTGAGGGACAAGGTTTTCGCAGAAGTGAACATTGCAGACTTGGCGAAGGACGATGGAGTCGACACTTTGCTTCAACACTTGGACAAGTGGTATAAGCAGGATGAGATGTCAGCCGCGTATGAGGCGTGGACAAGGTTCGACAACTACAGCAAAGAAAAGGAGGACACAATGGAGAAGTATATTTTGGAGTTTGTAAAGAGATGGACAGTTTTGGAGAAGCATAATGTGAGTATATCAAAAAGTATTTTGGCATTTAAGCTATTGGACAGTGCAGGGCTTGATGTCAAAGACAAACAGTTAGTGTTGACCGCTGTGTCTTTCAGTCAGCCAGAAAAGATGTTAGATTCTATGCAGGCTGCCCTAAAGAAATTCAGTCAGACTCGCCCACTGTTAGCAAAGAAGTACTGAGGTCTTTTGTTGCTATTTTGTCTTCTAAAAAGTGGGCAGTGAATTCAATTGATATCAAGGCTGCATTCCTACAAAGTGAACGTTTTGAGCGGCAAGTGCATCTTGTTCCCCCTGTTGAAGCAGGTTGTGATGATAGTGTATTATGGAAATTAGAGAAATGTGTATATGGCCTTAATGATGCAGCTAGGAAATGGTATCTCACAGTAAAGACTTTCTTGTTGAAGATGGGCTGTAAACAAGTGAAAACTGATCCTGCAGCATTCTATTGGTATCATGAAGGAGAATTATGTGGCATGTTTTTGATGCATGTTGATGATTTCTTGTGGGGAGGAACAAAGAGATTTGAGAATGTAGTCATTGCACAAGTCAGGAACAGTTTTCAGGTTAGGGAGCAAAGCAAGACAATTTTCAGATATATTGGCCTAGATATTGTGCAGAATGAACATGGTGTCACACTTCACCAAAATGAGTAGGCCGGATTTTAGAGGTTTTTTCAAGGTTAACAAAAAAATACGTGTTAGATTTTAAGTTTTATTGTTTGATTATATGCATAAGTACTGTGCCTAGTTACAATACTAACTAAAAGAGTAATTGTTATTTTGATAATGAGTTACACTTACTTGAATAGGCGGCCCCACTTGCCCCATTGCAAGGGGCAAGTGGGGCCGCATCCTATAAATAAAGGAAACAAAAGAAGAATATCTGAAGTTAAGCTAGATAGCCTCTGAAAACTACTGAACTAGACTACCTAACCAACAATTCACCAAAAAGAGATGCTTTATACCACAATTTGCCTTTCGAGAATGTGGGCTTTGGGAGCTTCTTGACGAACTTTGCTGTGTCAGTCTCGCAAATGTCTGGGTTTGGTGGCTCCGCAAACCAGACCTTATTTTCTGCATAGCCACTCTTTTGTCTAAAGTACTTTGTTTGCCACTCAATATCAGAAGTTTTAGATATAAGCTTCCCTACATAATGGAAGACATGCTTCTTTGATGAAAATCTTGCTAAAACATAGTCTCCCACTTCGAAGGCCTCAGTGGTGCTTGACTCAGCCTCACTTACCACCTCTTCTTCATCAAGTGGCTCAAAGTCAAAGATGCTACTACTATCACTAGAGGAAGGGGATGGTGATCTTTCTTTACGTTTTTTGGAGGGAATTAGTTGCCTCGCCACCCCTGAAGTTGAAGGCTGGACATCCTGACTTGTCACGCTCTTACCTGGAGAGACTAAAAGTCTCTTAGCCCTAACAGGGGCATTGGGCTTTGTGTTACATTGTTCTCGCAAATGTTCCAGGTGCCGGATCACCAGAGGGCTGACCATATCTGTATGTGGCGAGTTTACGTGTGTTATCTTCGCAAGGACTCTATCCTTATTTAAAGGGTAAATGCCTGTGGCAGCAAAGGCATTGACAATCAGAGTATCAATGTTAGTTAATTCCTTACGGAGTCCTAGAAGCAAATAGGGAAACCATTGTTTTGGCATGTTAGTGTAATGCTTGCCAGGGCCCTTCTTCCACTCTGTCAAAACTTTTCGCCAAGACTTCTTCATAGGGCCATACACCCCAACATCCAAAGGTTGAAGGAGATGAGTACTGTTGGGAGGAAGCAAAATGAACTTGATGTTATTGTGCTCACACTTTGTAAGAATGTTGGCAGATATATGGGAAGCTAAGTTGTCCCCAATCAGAATTCTTGGCTGGTCATTCTCGAGACGTGCAAAGTAAGGAAGGGCAACTTTGTCGAACCAGTCTGAAAAGCAATGAGAATCGAACCAGCCTGACTTTGTACGGTTGTATCTGGTATTGAGTGGCCCACCCAAAACCCAGCTATTCATAAGGTGCTCAGCCTTGTACACGACGTAAGGTGGAAGAAGGGCCCCTGAAGCTGAACCTGCAAACATTACAGACACAGTAGTTTTGGACACATTCATGACTCTTTCTGCACGTTTAACACCTTTACGAAACAGCATCATCACAGCCTTTGGGTCGTCACAGAAATTAGTCTCGTCATAGTTTATGATATTCTCAGGGGGAACATCATTAACACCTGTCACCTCTAAATTGTTAAAAAACTTATTCACTTGCTCGCTACTAATAGCAGCTCTTTTTCTGTTTATGTTTTGGGACATCTGTTTGCTTAGAATATCCTTGTGTCTCTTTATAAAGCTAAGGGTCCACTCGACACCAGGTAAATTGTTTTTAAACTGTGAAGCACTCCTACCAGCATCATCGAGAAAGCTTTTCACAAACAACTGAAGCTCATGCTGGTCAAATGCATAGCCATAATCACTGAGCACAGCAACATGCTGTGCAATGGAAAGTTCCTCTTCCGGAAATAGAGCAGGAGGTCGTCCACCTGTCGACCCATGTCCACCACGCTGCCCAGTGATGTGGTTAGTGAGTGTTCACCTCGGGATTCCTGTTTTGGCGGAGACTTTTCTGATGGCCTCTCCTTTCTTCACGCGGTCGACAGCCACCTGGAGCTGCTCAGCAGTGTAGCTCTTAGGCTTGACGACTCCAGCCACTGGCTTGTAGTTACGAACCATCTTTATCTGTAAAGAAATATAAAAATAAATCCTATAAGTTGAGGTGGCCCCACTTGCCCCAGAAGCTCTAACACCTCTCATATCTATTCTGTTGACTCACAAATTCTACAGAGTGTACCTTGGGATATGTGTGATGTACTGTCATAGTTTCATCAATATCGGTAAATTTTTTGATATTCTACCGAACAATTACAGTTACGCATCACAGCAAATGCAAAATTTTCGTATTTCAATAAACTACTATAACTGCTCACCTCATCAGTGCAGGTTATCCAAGTTGTGCTTTATTAATGCTCCACAAAAGGTCCTTCAGCATGCTGCAACCTGGAGAGAACTAACATTTGATATACCATATAGGTAGATATAATATATACAATAATCAAATCCGGCCCCACTTGCCCCTTAAGGTCCCACTTACCCCAGTTTACGGTACTGTAAGTCTTTAGAATCTATAAATGTAAGTGCTGTGAGAGGATTAAATAAGAATGTGAAATGTAATGAAAAAGAGAAGGAGAGTTTTAGAAGTCTAGTAGGTCAACTAGGATGGTTATGCACTAACTCAAGGCCTGATTTGTCATATAATGTGCTAGAACTTAGTTGTAAAGTAAATAACCCCACAGTAGAAGATCTAATTGAGGCAAATAAATGTCTAAGGAAAGCTTGTACTTTTAAGAGCTCAATGTATTTCCCAGGACTAGGTGACAGTTCCAAATATAAATTAGTTGTATATAGTGATGCTTCATATGCTAATCTCCCTGATGGAGTTAGTAGTGCTGGGGGCTTTGTGATTTTTCTTGTTGGAGAATGTGGAAAGTGTTGTCCTCTGTATTGGGAGGCAAAGAAAATAAGAAGAGTTGTAAAAAGCACACTAGCTGCAGAAACACTAGCAGCTGCTGAGGCAGTGGATATGGCCTATTATCTTGGAAATATGTTGTCTCAAATACTGTATGATGAAGAAAGAAAGTTTCCTGTTGAACTGTATGTAGATAACCATTCACTTTATGATAATGTGTACTCTGTTAAAAATGTTTCAGAAAAGAGATTGCGTGTCGACATTGCTGCACTCAAAGAAATGGTACAAAATGGAGAGTTAAAAGTGTTCTGGGTAGAATCAAAGGCACAGTTGGCTGATGTGCTGACCAAAAAGGGAGTAAATTCCTTGAAGATAACTAGTGTTGCTGAAAGTGGATCTTTGAAAATGTAGTTTAATAGCTGTTAAGATAAGCTGATTTTGTAGAGAAAAAGAGATGTTTTGTCTTAAGTGATGTTTTGTAGAAAAGAGAGTTGTTTTGCTTTGAGTGCCCTTTCACAATTATTTTGTTTTTTTTAGTTTGTTTTCTTTAGTTCTTTTCTATGTTTTTGCTACATAGTCAATATTTTTTTGTTTAAAAGAGAGGGAGTATGTTAAATCTATTCAGTTCAAATGTTGCGCTTCGCGACCACCTTTTGTTTATAAGCATGTTATTGTTAGGGGGGAAGATAGACGCCCCGGGCGCTTTAGACGTCGCCGTGTTTGGCTTCCACAAATAAAGATAAGTTATGAACTTCTCTTCTTATTCCATCCTGCCACAATGATCCACGCGCTCAACAGCTCTGAGCTTTCATGAAATTAGGCTCAAAGATTAGAGATAATTAGCTGAGTTCTTATGATTTTTTTTTTCACAAATGGTGAAAAATCTTAAAATATCCTTAGAATCATCAAAACATTATTCACATCCCTAATAATTTCCACTATAGCCTGTTCAAAGTAGTGAGACATCAACACATTTAAGAATATGCACCTTAGTCATAAACACTGAAGAATGAACTATAAAACATTTCTGTCTAGCTAGCCAATCCTAAATCATCTATATCAATCATCAGTCTACATGACACCAAAACCTTACACCCATTACCTTGCACTACAATATGTCTCAAAGGAAAATGTTAATCTTAAGCTCATCTTCCTGTCTCAATTGATCTATCCTTAAGAAACACCCATTGGTAAATATATCAAATTCTGGTTCTAAACGCTCTCTATTTGTATACATATTGGAATTTAACGTAATTATGAGGCTGAACATAAAAACATGATTCCTGTTATGTGATGAGGCATTTACTTTTATTAACCTAGAATGAAAATAGAAACGGGTGCCATACTTACATCTTGAGCAGGAGTGAAGACACCACAAAGGGCACAGAGCTCATGGCCATGGCTGTTGACCCCATCCACGGCTGACAAACAGCCACACACACTTAGGGGTAGAGTTGTGTACTAAGAGTTCAATATGTAATTGTTTCTATAAAAAATGGATGAAGATATGAATATTATTACAAACATGAATTCAGGAAATGAGTGAGCTGTTTATGCTAATCAAATCAAAATACAATTTACAAGAGAAGAAACTGGAATAAAAATATCCACATTCTTGTTTTTTTCTAAAAAACAAGCACTGTATTCTGTAAAACTTCTTAAAAAGGATTAAAAGTGAGGACTGGAAACCATCTTTCTTTTTATCCATGGAAAGAGTTACTAGGTAGTGTATTGGAGGTGCAGCTCATCACACTCCAGTGTCTGTCTGGCCTCACCTGCAACACAAAGCCAAGAGGTGGGAAGACACCAGCCGCCACAGGAATGCCCACAATATTGTAGATGGAGGCAAAGATGAAGTTAAGATGAATTCTTTGCACAGTTTTCTTGGAGAGGTCCAGGCAGGCCACCACATCTATCAAGTCATCCTGCAATCCATTATGGAGAAGGTCGTGTGTTAGAACGAAGCCACACAATAAATATCAGTCAAACTAAAACTTAAATTAGGAGACAACTTACTCTTATAAGCACCACATCTGCTGCCTCCACTGCCACGTCTGTCCCTGAGGAGATGGCAATGCCCACGTCAGCCTGTGCCAGCGCTGACACCGTCCCCGACCATTGCCACTTTGTGTCCTGACTCCTGAAGCTGCTTCACTTTCTTCACCTACAGCAAATGTATACATATTCAAAATTATCACTGAACAACTTATGTAAAAAAAAAGCTATATCACTTAGAAACATCATTTGGAAAATCACAGATCAAGTAATTTCAAGTTCCTCTGACTTTTCACACTCTGTTCAGAAAATGAATGGTTTCTTTCTGCCACACGTATCCAGCATACCTTATGAAAAGGAAGGACCTCAGCAAACACCTTGGTGATGCCTACTTGCTTGGCAATGGCCGCGGCAGTCTTCTGGTCGTCGCCAGTGAGGAGAATGACATTGAGGCCGCGCTCCTTTAGGGAATATACTGTCAGGGCTGCCTCAGGTTTTATGGCATCAGCAACAGCCATCTTCCCTATCAGTTGTCCTGGAATAGGAAGAATTACAGTGCATAAGAGATAAGAAAGAAAAGAAAAGCATACAACTAGTATAAAACGAGGAGAAAGGTTGGTCAGGCCTTCCAAATTCTTCTCATATCATAAACTCTGGCATACTAAAGACTTCCTTAGTCGGTACAAGTTAGATACGCCTAGATTCAGGACAGACATAGGTAGACATTGGTTCACTAACAGAATGGTGAATGACTGGAATAGACTGGACAAACATGTAGTGAGCGCAGAGTCAATACGTAACTTTAAAAACCTGTTAGATGAGAGTATGGATAGAGATAATAGGTAGGTTGGATAAATACTATTGATTTAAGGGGCCGCCTCGTATAGGTCCTAGTGGCCTTCTGCAGTCTCCACCCTCTTATGTTCTTATGGACGTCTACCCTCTGTGGTGACAAAGAATGAACTAAAGATTACAGAAATAGGTGTGGGTGGACTGTCTATGAACTGCCAAACATCACCAGGTAAAAAATGGGTATACCAGAAATGTTGAACTTAATTCAAAATCACTAATGCAAACAATTTTCTTTAAAGTATTTTAATCTTATATCATTTTCCCCTATCCTTCCCTCAATTCCCTTCATTTATAATCATCTATATAATTTTGGTCTTGTTTTCTATTCATTTTCCTGCACTTTTTGGCCCATTATATTGTTTTAATTAAATATTATTCTCTCTCTCTCTCTCTCTCATTTTCCTCCACACAACTTATACCACGCCACATCGCGGCATCCTTCATGTCCTGACCTAAGCTAACCTAACCCGCCCCTGCCCCGCCCCACCAGCACCCGCCCTGCACCGCCCACCCCGGCCTCCTCCACCCACCAGTGAGGTAGCAATTCTCACACATATATTTAGCGTAACCTATCGAGCATTCTAAGTGTTTATTTATGTTTTCAGGACTCCAGGAGCAGGAGGAGGTGGAGGAAGAGGAATTGTAGGGGAGAGGAGGGGTATGAAGGGGAAGAAGAGGAGGAGGACTGACTCGGTAAACGTGTGAAAAAAACATCTCCGGCCTTGGACAGGATTTCTTTCTGTTTTGTTCATGGATTTGGCATTGTTTTGGTATTTGATTTGTTGATGCCAAGGCCTGACATGTTTGAGGAGCCGAGAAAATCGAGTCTACTTGTGTTTTTGTTTACCGAAAGATTACCATTAAAAGTCATGCTATGAATATTAACTTTTTTTAATTACCACGCCTAGGATTGGTTTGGTACTTGATATAACACTCAAACAATGTGGGAAACATGACACAAGCAAAGATATCCAATAACATTTACAATAGCCATTCGAAATTTCAAATTACAGATTTTTATACTGCCAATTTAGAAAAACTACTTTTTCTATACAAAGAAAAACATGCATTTTCGTTCTCTCATATTAAAGTACGTTTGTATGGCATTCAGGAAATGTAACCTGACCTGAGCCGAGAATGTTTTCAATGTCGATATTTTGAAGGTAACGGCGGCCATCTTGTTTGTTTACCAGCCCCGCGCTCTCTCAACTCTTGACCCGGTTAAGATTTTCTATTTTAGAAAATTGTTAGCCTATTTATCGCGTTGAAAAACGATGTACATATTGGTGTTGGTGCTTTCTTTCTGGTGGCCATTTTCAAAATGAAGTGAAATACGTAAATATAGCCCCAGGCAGTCCTGCCCCTTGCCTTCCAACACTGCATACACCCCGGTGCTGACCTACACCCCCTTGTGTGTCCAGACTCAGGGAGACGAGCAAAGCCACAATCAACCACAACAACAGAGGAAGGACCTAAAAATGCAATAAATGAGGAAATAGTTGTGTTGGAGTTTGTGTCACGGGACATAGCGCCCACCAGGACCCAGGCACAGCCCCTCCATCCGCCAGCCTCGCCGCTCTCCATTATTAACTACTACCTTAAACATTTTCCAGGCATTTCAAGCCATTTTACACAAATATATCAGTAAAGTGTAGTGGTGGAGGGAATGAATGAGGAATGAAAGTGTGTGAGAACCATACCTCTCTCTCTCTCTCTCTCTCTCTCTCTCTCTCTCTCTCTCTCTCTCTCTCTCATCTATCTATCTCAGTGTACTTATTTTGAGAAGAAGTTCGAAAGGTTAACCTTGTTTATCAGCATCAAGAAATAAAGATTTAAAAACATATTTTCTTGTATCTAGCCTGGTTAATTTAAAAGCCCATCCATAGATATCCTTGACATTAAAACACCTTTAAAAACCTATCCCACTTCAATTAGCACCTTTGAAATGTAACCTAACCAAACCTAACTTTAATCATAGAAAACGCTCAACCTGTAAGCTGCGGCACCCTAATTTGTGGACCCCACCCCCCATGCTTAACTTTTTTTGCTCCTTGAAATAATTTTTCTCTTATGATCTAAAAGAATACATTGAAATATTCATGTGAACCAAATATGAACTCTATAATTTCCTTTGTTACACTGTGGCAATTATTTCAAGTGGACAATTATTTATCCCTCCCCTCCCCCCCAAAAAAAAAAAACATTTTTCTCATATGACAGAACACATTGAAATCTGGATCTACACTAAATATGAGCTGAATATTTTCATTTGTTTGGCTGTGGTAATGATTTCAGGTTGGCACGGAGACTGTTTTCCAGCGCTCATAACTGATAAATCAAGTGCTTGGTGAGTGTCTGGAGAGGGCAGTCAGGTAGTACAGGTAGAATTTCCTAAACAAAATCAAAGAACCTGCATTGTTTTCCTTAATGGGTAATAATAAGAGTGATATGTTGCTATCTCTGCCTCATCAACCTTACTATGAGCCACCATCTGGTACTCATACAAAAGACAGTTGGTGATCACTGGTAAGCAGTTCTCACCACACTTTGAGGGGTCTGTATATTGTACACCGCCCCTAAACTAAACTGCCCCACAACAAACATTCCACACAATACTTGCCATGAAATAATTCTCTTCCTGACAGACTTAGCTGTCTTGAGTTATGTCATTTATATATTTTTCATATAAGTGGAAGTAGAGATATTCAAGGAGGAATTTTTGTGAATGAGTTTCCTTGTGTTGCATTTACAAAGAGGATGAGAATGAAGTAAGGAGGATGGACAATGGTGGAATTCATGCAGGAATGGACTGCCTAAGAAGGGACTTGGAACTGGACAGTACACATGCAAACACTTAGCTAATACCAATGAAATAAAATAAAAATACAAAAATAAAAAGTAAATATATGACATTGGTGCTAAAAAAATATTTCTTGAGATTCATTAGACAAAAAGGTAATAAGGCAAATGGTTAACAGCAAACATAAAAAACAAAAATAATAGTTATCAGCATTAGGTAAATCAGAATGAGTACATACAAGCATGCAAAAAATGTACAAAGAACTAAGAGAAAAATGTTATGCTTACAGTGCTTAAGATAGAATAAAAAAAGGACAGTATATCCATTTATTTTCTTTAGACTCATATTCTTCAATGCTCTTGTTAAATCTATTCAGTTCAAATGTTGCGCTTCGCGACCACCTTTTGTTTATAAGCATGTTATTGTTAGGGGGGAAGATAGACGCCCCGGGCGCTTTAGACGTCGCCGTGTTTGGCTTCCACAAATAAAGACAAGTTATGAACTTCTCTTCTTATTCCATCCTGCCACGATGATCCACGCGCTCAACAAATGGTAGCAGAGCGTAGTTGTGTGGCAAGGGAAGGAATTTTACGAGTGTTGGAAGAGAGAAGAAGGAAAGAAACATGGGCGACGGCGGCGATGGTAGTGGACGGGCGCGTATTCCTACGTTTGGAGGAAACAAGAGTTACGACCGCTGGAAGCAAGCGTTGGAGGCATGGAAGCTCGTCACGAGTGTGGAAAAGAAGAAACAAGCGGTCACAGTCGCCCTGGCCTTCCCAGAAGGAAGCGAGGTGAGGGACAAGGTTTTCGCAGAAGTGAACATTGCAGACTTGGCGAAGGACGATGGAGTCGACACTTTGCTTCAACACTTGGACAAGTGGCATAAGCAGGATGAGATGTCAGCCGCGTATGAGGCGTGGACAAGGTTCGACAACTACAGCAAAGAAAAGGAGGACACAATGGAGAAGTATATTTTGGAGTTTGTAAAGAGATGGACAGTTTTGGAGAAGCATAATGTGAGTATATCAAAAAGTATTTTGGCATTTAAGCTATTGGACAGTGCAGGGCTTGATGTCAAAGACAAACAGTTAGTGTTGACCGCTGTGTCTTTCAGTCAGCCAGAAAAGATGTTAGATTCTATGCAGGCTGCCCTAAAGAAATTCAGTCAGACTCGCCCACTGTTAGCAAAGAAGTACTGAGGTCTTTTGTTGCTATTTTGTCTTCTAAAAAGTGGGCAGTGAATTCAATTGATATCAAGGCTGCATTCCTACAAAGTGAACGTTTTGAGCGGCAAGTGCATCTTGTTCCCCCTGTTGAAGCAGGTTGTGATGATAGTGTATTATGGAAATTAGAGAAATGTGTATATGGCCTTAATGATGCAGCTAGGAAATGGTATCTCACAGTAAAGACTTTCTTGTTGAAGATGGGCTGTAAACAAGTGAAAACTGAGCCTGCAGCATTCTATTGGTATCATGAAGGAGAATTATGTGGCATGTTTTTGATGCATGTTGATGATTTCTTGTGGGGAGGAACAAAGAGATTTGAGAATGTAGTCATTGCAAAAGTCAGGAACAGTTTTCAGGTTAGGGAGCAAAGCAAGACAATTTTCAGATATATTGGCCTAGATATTGTGCAGAATGAACATGGTGTCACACTTCACCAAAATGAGTAGGCCGGATTTTAGAGGTTTTTTCAAGGTTAACAAAAAAATACGTGTTAGATTTTAAGTTTTATTGTTTGATTATATGCATAAGTACTGTGCCTAGTTACAATACTAACTAAAAGAGTAATTGTTATTTTGATAATGAGTTACACTTACTTGAATAGGCGGCCCCACTTGCCCCATTGCAAGGGGCAAGTGGGGCCGCATCCTATAAATAAAGGAAACAAAAGAAGAATATCTGAAGTTAAGCTAGATAGCCTCTGAAAACTACTGAACTAGACTACCTAACCAACAATTCACCAAAAAGAGATGCTTTATACCACAATTTGCCTTTCGAGAATGTGGGCTTTGGGAGCTTCTTGACGAACTTTGCTGTGTCAGTCTCGCAAATGTCTGGGTTTGGTGGCTCCGCAAACCAGACCTTATTTTCTGCATAGCCACTCTTTTGTCTAAAGTACTTTGTTTGCCACTCAATATCAGAAGTTTTAGATATAAGCTTCCCTACATAATGGAAGACATGCTTCTTTGATGAAAATCTTGCTAAAACATAGTCTCCCACTTCGAAGGCCTCAGTGGTGCTTGACTCAGCCTCACTTACCACCTCTTCTTCATCAAGTGGCTCAAAGTCAAAGATGCTACTACTATCACTAGAGGAAGGGGATGGTGATCTTTCTTTACGTTTTTTGGAGGGAATTAGTTGCCTCGCCACCCCTGAAGTTGAAGGCTGGACATCCTGACTTGTCACGCTCTTACCTGGAGAGACTAAAAGTCTCTTAGCCCTAACAGGGGCATTGGGCTTTGTGTTACATTGTTCCCGCAAATGTTCCAGGTGCCGGATCACCAGAGGGCTGACCATATCTGTATGTGGCGAGTTTACGTGTGTTATCTTCGCAAGGACTCTATCCTTATTTAAAGGGTAAATGCCTGTGGCAGCAAAGGCATTGACAATCAGAGTATCAATGTTAGTTAATTCCTTACGGAGTCCTAGAAGCAAATAGGGAAACCATTGTTTTGGCATGTTAGTGTAATGCTTGCCAGGGCCCTTCTTCCACTCTGTCAAAACTTTTCGCCAAGACTTCTTCATAGGGCCATACACCCCAACATCCAAAGGTTGAAGGAGATGAGTACTGTTGGGAGGAAGCAAAATGAACTTGATGTTATTGTGCTCACACTTTGTAAAAATGTTGGCAGATATATGGGAAGCTAAGTTGTCCCCAATCAGAATTCTTGGCTGGTCATTCTCGAGACGTGCAAAGTAAGGAAGGGCAACTTTGTCGAACCAGTCTGAAAAGCAATGAGAATCGAACCAGCCTGACTTTGTACGGTTGTATCTGGTATTGAGTGGCCCACCCAAAACCCAGCTATTCATAAGGTGCTCAGCCTTGTACACGACGTAAGGTGGAAGAAGGGCCCCTGAAGCTGAACCTGCAAACATTACAGACACAGTAGTTTTGGACACATTCATGACTCTTTCTGCACGTTTAACACCTTTACGAAACAGCATCATCACAGCCTTTGGGTCGTCACAGAAATTAGTCTCGTCATAGTTTATGATATTCTCAGGGGGAACATCATTAACACCTGTCACCTCTAAATTGTTAAAAAACTTATTCACTTGCTCGCTACTAATAGCAGCTCTTTTTCTGTTTATGTTTTGGGACATCTGTTTGCTTAGAATATCCTTGTGTCTCTTTATAAAGCTAAGGGTCCACTCGACACCAGGTAAATTGTTTTTAAACTGTGAAGCACTCCTACCAGCATCATCGAGAAAGCTTTTCACAAACAACTGAAGCTCATGCTGGTCAAATGCATAGCCATAATCACTGAGCACAGCAACATGCTGTGCAATGGAAAGTTCCTCTTCCGGAAATAGAGCAGGAGGTCGTCCACCTGTCGACCCATGTCCACCACGCTGCCCAGTGATGTGGTTAGTGAGTGTTCACCTCGGGATTCCTGTTTTGGCGGAGACTTTTCTGATGGCCTCTCCTTTCTTCACGCGGTCGACAGCCACCTGGAGCTGCTCAGCAGTGTAGCTCTTAGGCTTGACGACTCCAGCCACTGGCTTGTAGTTACGAACCATCTTTATCTGTAAAGAAATATAAAAATAAATCCTATAAGTTGAGGTGGCCCCACTTGCCCCAGAAGCTCTAACACCTCTCATATCTATTCTGTTGACTCACAAATTCTACAGAGTGTACCTTGGGATATGTGTGATGTACTGTCATAGTTTCATCAATATCGGTAAATTTTTTGATATTCTACCGAACAATTACAGTTACGCATCACAGCAAATGCAAAATTTTCGTATTTCAATAAACTACTATAACTGCTCACCTCATCAGTGCAGGTTATCCAAGTTGTGCTTTATTAATGCTCCACAAAAGGTCCTTCAGCATGCTGCAACCTGGAGAGAACTAACATTTGATATACCATATAGGTAGATATAATATATACAATAATCAAATCCGGCCCCACTTGCCCCTTAAGGTCCCACTTACCCCAGTTTACGGTACTGTAAGTCTTTAGAATCTATAAATGTAAGTGCTGTGAGAGGATTAAATAAGAATGTGAAATGTAATGAAAAAGAGAAGGAGAGTTTTAGAAGTCTAGTAGGTCAACTAGGATGGTTATGCACTAACTCAAGGCCTGATTTGTCATATAATGTGCTAGAACTTAGTTGTAAAGTAAATAACCCCACAGTAGAAGATCTAATTGAGGCAAATAAATGTCTAAGGAAAGCTTGTACTTTTAAGAGCTCAATGTATTTCCCAGGACTAGGTGACAGTTCCAAATATAAATTAGTTGTGTATAGTGATGCTTCATATGCTAATCTCCCTGATGGAGTTAGTAGTGCTGGGGGCTTTGTGATTTTTCTTGTTGGAGAATGTGGAAAGTGTTGTCCTCTGTATTGGGAGGCAAAGAAAATAAGAAGAGTTGTAAAAAGCACACTAGCTGCAGAAACACTAGCAGCTGCTGAGGCAGTGGATATGGCCTATTATCTTGGAAATATGTTGTCTCAAATACTGTATGATGAAGAAAGAAAGTTTCCTGTTGAACTGTATGTAGATAACCATTCACTTTATGATAATGTGTACTCTGTTAAAAATGTTTCAGAAAAGAGATTGCGTGTCGACATTGCTGCACTCAAAGAAATGGTACAAAATGGAGAGTTAAAAGTGTTCTGGGTAGAATCAAAGGCACAGTTGGCTGATGTGCTGACCAAAAAGGGAGTAAATTCCTTGAAGATAACTAGTGTTGCTGAAAGTGGATCTTTGAAAATGTAGTTTAATAGCTGTTAAGATAAGCTGATTTTGTAGAGAAAAAGAGATGTTTTGTCTTAAGTGATGTTTTGTAGAAAAGAGAGTTGTTTTGCTTTGAGTGCCCTTTCACAATTATTTTGTTTTTTTTAGTTTGTTTTCTTTAGTTCTTTTCTATGTTTTTGCTACATAGTCAATATTTTTTTGTTTAAAAGAGAGGGAGTATGTTAAATCTATTCAGTTCAAATGTTGCGCTTCGCGACCACCTTTTGTTTATAAGCATGTTATTGTTAGGGGGGAAGATAGACGCCCCGGGCGCTTTAGACGTCGCCGTGTTTGGCTTCCACAAATAAAGACAAGTTATGAACTTCTCTTCTTATTCCATCCTGCCACAATGATCCACGCGCTCAACAGCTCTGAGCTTTCATGAAATTAGGCTCAAAGATTAGAGATAATTAGCTGAGTTCTTATGATTTTTTTTTTCACAAATGGTGAAAAATCTTAAAATATCCTTAGAATCATCAAAACATTATTCACATCCCTAATAATTTCCACTATAGCCTGTTCAAAGTAGTGAGACATCAACACATTTAAGAATATGCACCTTAGTCATAAACACTGAAGAATGAACTATAAAACATTTCTGTCTAGCTAGCCAATCCTAAATCATCTATATCAATCATCAGTCTACATGACACCAAAACCTTACACCCATTACCTTGCACTACAATATGTCTCAAAGGAAAATGTTAATCTTAAGCTCATCTTCCTGTCTCAATTGATCTATCCTTAAGAAACACCCATTGGTAAATATATCAAATTCTGGTTCTAAACGCTCTCTATTTGTATACATATTGGAATTTAACGTAATTATGAGGCTGAACATAAAAACATGATTCCTGTTATGTGATGAGGCATTTACTTTTATTAACCTAGAATGAAAATAGAAACGGGTGCCATACTTACATCTTGAGCAGGAGTGAAGACACCACAAAGGGCACAGAGCTCATGGCCATGGCTGTTGACCCCATCCACGGCTGACAAACAGCCACACACACTTAGGGGTAGAGTTGTGTACTAAGAGTTCAATATGTAATTGTTTCTATAAAAAATGGATGAATATATGAATATTATTACAAACATGAATTCAGGAAATGAGTGAGCTGTTTACGCTAATCAAATCAAAATACAATTTACAAGAGAAGAAACTGGAATAAAAATATCCACATTCTTGTTTTTTTCTAAAAAACAAGCACTGTATTCTGTAAAACTTCTTAAAAAGGATTAAAAGTGAGGACTGGAAACCATCTTTCTTTTTATCCATGGAAAGAGTTACTAGGTAGTGTATTGGAGGTGCAGCTCATCACACTCGAGTGTCTGTCTGGCCTCACCTGCAACACAAAGCCAAGAGGTCGGAAGACACCGGCCGCCACAGGAATGCCCACAATATTGTAGATGGAGGCAAAGATGAAGTTCAGATGAATTCTTCGCACAGTTTTCTTGGAGAGGTCGAGGCAGGCCACCACATCTATCAAGTCATCCTGCAAACCATTAGGGAGAAGGTCGTGTGTTAGAACGAAGCCACACAATAAATATCAGTCAAACCAAAACTTAAATTAGGAGACAACTTACTCTTATGAGCAC
Organism: Callinectes sapidus; assembly: GCA_020233015.1. Classification (NCBI taxonomy): domain Eukaryota; kingdom Metazoa; phylum Arthropoda; class Malacostraca; order Decapoda; family Portunidae; genus Callinectes; species Callinectes sapidus. The sequence continues at coordinate 13,316,942 of CM035184.1, forward strand.
CACATCTGCTGCCTCCACTGCCACGTCTGTCCCTGAGGAGATGGCAATGCCCACGTCAGCCTGTGCCAGCGCTGGTGAGTCATTGACACCGTCCCCGACCATTGCCACTTTGTGTCCTGACTCCTGAAGCTGCTTCACTTTCTTCACCTACAGCAAATGTATACATATTCAAAATTATCACTGAACAACTTATGTAAAAAAAAAGCTATATCACTTAGAAACATCATTTGGAAAATCACAGATCAAGTAATTTCAAGTTCCTCTGACTTTTCACACTCTGTTCAGAAAATGAATGGTTTCTTTCTGCCACACGTATCCAGCATACCTTATGAAAAGGAAGGACCTCAGCAAACACCTTGGTGATGCCTACTTGCTTGGCAATGGCCGCGGCAGTCTTCTGGTCGTCGCCAGTGAGGAGAATGACATTGAGGCCGCGCTCCTTTAGGGAATATACTGTCAGGGCTGCCTCAGGTTTTATGGCATCAGCAACAGCCATCTTCCCTATCAGTTGTCCTGGAATAGGAAGAATTACAGTGCATAAGAGATAAGAAAGAAAAGAAAAGCATACAACTAGTATAAAACGAGGAGAAAGGTTGGTCAGGCCTTCCAAATTCTTCTCATATCATAAACTCTGGCATACTAAAGACTTCCTTAGTCGGTACAAGTTAGATACGCCTAGATTCAGGACAGACATAGGTAGACATTGGTTCACTAACAGAATGGTGAATGACTGGAATAGACTGGACAAACATGTAGTGAGCGCAGAGTCAATACGTAACTTTAAAAACCTGTTAGATGAGAGTATGGATAGAGATAATAGGTAGGTTGGATAAATACTATTGATTTAAGGGGCCGCCTCGTATAGGTCCTAGTGGCCTTCTGCAGTCTCCACCCTCTTATGTTCTTATGGACGTCTACCCTCTGTGGTGACAAAGAATGAACTAAAGATTACAGAAATAGGTGTGGGTGGACTGTCTATGAACTGCCAAACATCACCAGGTAAAAAATGGGTATACCAGAAATGTTGAACTTAATTCAAAATCACTAATGCAAACAATTTTCTTTAAAGTATTTTAATCTTATATCATTTTCCCCTATCCTTCCCTCAATTCCCTTCATTTATAATCATCTATATAATTTTGGTCTTGTTTTCTATTCATTTTCCTGCACTTTTTGGCCCATTATATTGTTTTAATTAAATATTATTCTCTCTCTCTCTCTCTCTCATTTTCCTCCACACAACTTATACCACGCCACATCGCGGCATCCTTCATGTCCTGACCTAAGCTAACCTAACCCGCCCCTGCCCCGCCCCACCAGCACCCGCCCTGCACCGCCCACCCCGGCCTCCTCCACCCACCAGTGAGGTAGCAATTCTCACACATATATTTAGCGTAACCTATCGAGCATTCTAAGTGTTTATTTATGTTTTCAGGACTCCAGGAGCAGGAGGAGGTGGAGGAAGAGGAATTGTAGGGGAGAGGAGGGGGATGAAGGGGAAGAAGAGGAGGAGGACTGACTCGGTAAACGTGTGAAAAAAAACATCTCCGGCCTTGGACAGGATTTCTTTCTGTTTTGTTCATGGATTTGGCATTGTTTTGGTATTTGATTTGTTGATGCCAAGGCGTGACATGTTTGAGGAGCCGAGAAAATCGAGTCTATCTGTAATTTTTGTTTACCGAAAGAATACCATTAAAAATCATGCTATGAATATTAACTGTTTTTAATTACCATGCCTAGGATTGGTTTGGTGCTTGATATAACACTTAAACAATGTGAGAAACATGACTCAAGCAAAGATATCCAATAACATCTACAATAGCCATTTGAAATTTCAAATTAAAGATTTTTATACTGCCAATTTGGAAAAACTACTTTCTCTATACAAAAAAAAAACGTGCATTTTCTTTCTCTCATTTTAAAGTACGTTTGTATGGCATTCAGGAAATGTAAACTGATCTGAGCTGGGAGTGCTTTCAATGTCGATATTTTGAAGGCAATGGCGGCCATCTTGTTTGTTTACCAGCCCAGCACTCTCTCAATTCTTGACCCGGTTAAGATTTTCTATTTTAGAAAATTGTTAGCCTATTTATCGCGTTGAAAAACGTGGTACATATTGGTGTGGGTGCTTTCTTTCTTGTGGCCATTTTCAAAATGAAGTGGAATACGTAAATATAGCCCCAGGCAGTGCTGCTCCTTGCCTCCCCAACACTGCCTACACCCCAGTGCTGACTACACCCCGTTGTGTGTCCAGACTCAGGGAGACGAGCAAAGCCACAATCAACCACAACAACAGAGGAATGACCTAAAAATGCAATAAATGAGGAAATAGTTGTGTTGGAGCTTGTGTCACAGGGACACAGCGCCCACCAGGAGCCAGACACAGTCCCTCCATCCACAAGCCTGGCCTCTCTCCATTATTTACTACTACTTTAAACATTTTCCAGGCATTTCCAGCCATTTTACAGAAATATATCAGTAAAGTGTAGTGGTGGAGGGAATGAAAGTGTGTGAGAACCATACCTCCCTCCATCCATCCCCCCTCTCTCTCTCTCTCTCTCTCTCTCTCTCTCTCTCTCTCTCTCTCTTAGTGTACTTATTTTGAGAAATTCGAAAGGTTAACCTTGTTTATCAGCATCAAGAAATAAAGATTTAAAAAAAATATTTTCTTGTATCTACCCTGGCTAATTTAAAGGCCCATCCATAGGTATCCTTGGCATTAAAACACCTTTAAAAACCTACCCCTCTTCAATTAGCACCTTTAAAATGTAATCTTACCAAACCTAACCTTAATCATAGAAAACACTCAACCTGTAAGCTGCGGCACCCTAATTTGTGGACCCCACACCCACCCCCGTGTTTGATTTTTTTTGTTCCTTGAAATAATTTTTCTCTTATGATGTAAAAGAATACATTGAAATATTGATATAAACCAAATATGAACTCAATAATTTCCTTTGTTAAGCTGTGGCAATTATTTCAAGTGGAAAATTATTTATTCCCCCCCCTTAAAAAAATATATATATTTTTCTCATATGACAACACATTGAAATATGGATCTACCCTAAATATGAGCTGAATATTCATATTTGTTTGGGTGTGGTAATGATTTCACATTGGCATGGAGACTGT
>CM035184.1:13320707-13325707 GCA_020233015.1 Callinectes sapidus
TGTTCATGTACAGCCGTAGTATTATTATTACTGTGATTATTCATTCATTTTTATGTGCACATACATAGTACATAGTGCCAGTCATTCACTTCTTCACATGCTCATCTCATTGAAGATTATATCATATCTAAGGATATGATATAATCCTCAGTGATATGATATTAGTGTTTATTGGCAATCTGTGAGAACTATACCTTCAGAAATACTGGGAGAGGAGCTCTCTCTCTCTCTCTCTCTCTCTCTCTCTCTCTCTCTCTCTCTCTCTCTCTTGTATTATGTGGTAAGGTGCATCCCCTTGGAGATGTCTTGGAATTTCTATAGTATTAGATTTTAAGCCAGGTTGAACATTTATATCTATGTTCAATATAGCTATTGTATGTTAAGGCTTAGTTGTCACTGTCATGACTGTTGATATTGCTTTTATGGTATCTTTACTTCATGATTAATATTTTGATTTTATTTTGTTCTTTTCATGATTAATATTTTGATTTTATTATATTCTTTTGCTTTAGGCAGGCTTATCTATATTACATACATATTTGCAGAGGAAGACAACATATTATATACTGTAGTATGTACTGTGTTAAGAAAAGAAAATGATATATATATTTTTCAATGAAGAAAATAAACTTTTTTGAGCTTCAATATGGGCCAGAGGTTGTACACATAAATATTTGGATCATCCCTCTTCCTAGGAGTCACTGCAAGTGTTGGGTCTGCCTGAGGGCAGTGACCAGGCTGCTGCAAGGGAACGCTTCCTTGAACTAGCCAAGAAGCTGCACCCAGATAGTGGGCATCCTGAAGCCAGTGCTGAACAGTTCCAAGTGGTGAGATCAATTTGGTATCATAGTATGTGTTAGCTAATATGAAGTATCAGATTTATATATACCATTATGATTCTTTCCATTATTGTGCCATGCTATGTTTAGCATTGCCTCCTTGCATACTCTAATCCTTTTCAAGTTAGCCTATCTGTAATTAGAGATCCAGCAACTGCCAGTAAGGGCTCGCCTATTTATTACAGTAGTTTTATTCTGACCGTTAGCAGTATATTGGGCAGTAGCAAGAATATGCTTTCTATGCATTAGTACAAATATTCATTACATATGTTTTCCTTTTGTTCTAGGTTGAGAAAGCTTACCGCAGCTTACTGAACAAATTTAGTGAGGAGCGTGCAGAGCGGCAGCGGTGTGAAGGGGAGTATGGCCTCTACTATAGACCTGAGAGGGCACAGGAGCATCATGAGGAGGAGGAGGAAGAAGAACAAGATATCAAAGTAAGATTTTTAGCATTCTCTGAAGTACTTGGAGAAGAAACTCAGAACTATAGAATAAAGACCATCATTAGATATCGATTTTGTATCAAAACTACTGTGTCCTACTCTGCATAAAACTCTGATATTAAAAGGAGAGCAAGGCTTTTAAAGAACTTGTTTAACATCTGACTTAAATGCCTCATACATATTTACACCTTTTTTCTTCATTCCTATCTTCCTTTGCTCAGCACACAGCACCCCAGCATCGGCAGTATCTCAGCTATGAGGGGATAGGGATGGGTACACCTTCTCAGCGACAGAAGCAGTATGCCAGCTACCAAGCCATGAGGGCAGCAAGCAGTGTGAATGAGTACAGGGTGAAGAAGATCTCATCCGAGTATCCTGAAACAGCCTTGCAGCAGAAAGAGAGAGCTGCTGCAAGGAAGATCAGAACCAGGTGGGGATTGTAAAGGTGAGGGAAGGTAATGGCATAAATTTAAAAAACTCGCAAAACAAACCCTCAAAAACAGAGGTACCTGTACATAGCATATATCTTTACACACAGCCTTACTGTACACATCCTAGCCACAACTCCTATTGCTGTTTCTAGGTATGGCATTGACCGCATGGTGGATGACATGATTCAGGAAGCCATGGCCAAGGGAGAGTTTGACAACCTGTCCAATGCTGGCAAGCCCCTCAAGGAGCGGCCTGTCAACCCGTATGTGGATACTGTCACACATCGCATCAATGAGGTGTGTGGATTTACCCACGCATCCATAAAGTTATATGCAGGATTTGAGTCAACCTCATGTTATTCTATCTTTCTGTTCATTTTATTCAATTTAATCTTAGATTTATGAATGTTTGCTGCATATACTACCTTTGTATGTACATGTGACTCATGAATTATTATTTATTTATACTCATCTTTTTTATCATCATAATATTTTGTTTCCAAGGTGCTAATCAATAATGGGTATGCCCCTGAGTGGGTGCTACTGGAGAAGGAGATCAGAGATGCAAGGGAGGACCTGCGGAATTCTCTGAAAATTGTTAGAGAGCAGATGGGACCTCTTCCACTCACCAAAGAGGAAGAGGTACATTGTGACTTTATTAGTTATGAGATCCCTTTACAGACACCTTGAACTGATTAGCATATGCCCTCAAAGATTGTGTTATTGTGTTTCTAGTTACTTATAACGAATGAATATCAGTCTTGCATCTACTTGTGCATACTTAATACTTATGAAGAATGGATGACTTTGTCTGAGGCCTGAGAAAATATGTCTTGTTGGCTGAGTGGGCTCTATTTCCACATGTATTTCCAATATATCTGAGCTATTTTATTAAAGAGCAATCTACTCTTACCTCATCCATGATTAGTGTTTGAATGTAGGTAGATTAAGATATGTCGGATTTTCATATAATGGTTATAACCAGAGATTGCTCCCACTAGCATGAAGTTGTATCTAGGTAAAAAGTAAGGCTTACAGCTACTACCTTTTATCACCCATGTCTTGTTATCTCCCCAACAGAAGAGGTGGTCAGTGTGCCAGGAGCTGCTGCAGTCCAAGATAACTGCTATAAACAAGAAAATTGACAATTATAATTTACTTGTACCTCTCCTGAAGCAACAGCTGACCCACTTCCCGCTGCATCGTGAGGCACAGAAAATCCTGAAAGAGGGGCGCAGCAGGAGCAGAGAGGAGTTGGAGCAGGAAGAACAGCAACCTAGTAAAGAAAAAGAGAGGCAAAGAATGTTTTCATCATCATGGAATATATTCAGATTGTTCAGAATGTATAGATAGTATGTATTTATTGATAATTATACTATATTTTAATGTATTTAGCAGGTGAATGGAGCCATCATATAGCTGCCATTATATATTGATATGATAGTGGTGGAAATTAACATTAAAATGATTTAGCTCACTTTACCAGAAATTTGAAGTTACCCTTATTTTGGTATACAATACAGTATGAAACATTATTAAACATTGTTTTTATGGTCTACTGCAGTGGTTCTCAACCTTTTTCACTCCATTCCCCCCTTCATGAATTCTCAACATTCGTGTGGCTCCCCTTCATTTTTCTCCCAAATCCTACCCTGCCAAAAAAGGCAAAAAAAAAAAAAAAAAAAAAAAAAAGAATAAATAAAATGTTGATGAAGAGAACACCCTTGCTTTATTACAAAGTTTACCTTCATAATTATCTTATATTGATAGATTTCTGTGATATGCTTAACTTACATCAGAAAGAAAATTTTCTTTGCCAGGACAGTGATGCAAGTTTTTTTTTTTATTATTCAGATTTTTAACATTATTTAGAAATGTATAATTTGCAACAGCCCACCATGGCCCCTCTAAATTATTGCCATGGCCCCCAGGTTGAGAACCACTGGCATACATCATTAATTTACTTTTTAGTCTTTTATATCTAATTGTCATTTGTGTGTTTATTCATGTGCAGGGAAGGGCATGGCAGGGTTTGGCATGGCAGGGGGGTGGCGTCGCAGGGGGTGGCGTGGCAGGGAAGGGCGCAGCAGGGTTTGGTATGGCAGGGAAGAGTGTAGTAGGGGTTGACATGGCAGGGAAGGGCGTGGCAAGGGTTGGCATGGCAGGGGATGGCGTGGCAGGGGGTGCCGTCGCAGGGGGTGGCGTGGCAGGGAACGGCGTAGCAGGGGGTGACGCGGCAGGGAAGAGTGTAGCAGGGGTCGGCATGGCGTGGCAGAGGTTGGCGTGGCGTGGCAGGGGTTGGCAGGGAAGGGCGTGGCAGGAGGTGGCATGGCAGAGAAGTAGTGAACCACCTCGTAAATTACCATTAGTTCCCTGTCAAACGCACTATTCTGCCTCTAAGGTGAAGAAAGCTATATACAGGAGTGAGGGTGATATCTACGTATCTCCTACAGCTTCTGCCGAGGGCGGTGGGGGTGTCCAGGACGGGGTGAGGGCGAGGTGGAAAGTGATAGTGCCGTGGGATGGAATAGGGGTGCCATCTGCCGCGAGGAGGTCATAATGGTGGTCGGGCGGGCGGGCGGGGGAAGGAATAACTCTCACTACTGCGCCCGTGTCCACCAGGAATCAGACGCCCTGTCCGTCACCCACATCAACACCCGCGACTGGCAGGGCAGTGGCGTCGGTACAGTGTCTCGATAGGGCATGGGAGGCTGTGGGGGAGGTGGGACGGGCGGTGTCATGTGGCTGCAAACGGCCTAAACCACATCTTTAATCTTGAGTACAATACCATGTCATACAGTTTCGCTAGAGAGAGAGAGAGAGAGAGAGAGAGAGAGAGGGTCAAGTTACTGTCTAATGAACTTTATGCCTCCTTTGGCCTTGTTCTATTGGCGTATTTTTGTTATTTTTCGCAAATTCGCCTTACTTTTGACATTTATGGGGTTATATATGTATCTATCTATTGTCTATCTATGTTCTTCGCATATTATCTACTCGATTTCTTAGCTGTGTCAAGAGAAACATGGAAATATACAACAACTTTTTGGCTTAAGTACTGGTAAACATGTTCGCTGTTTGCCCTTGTTTCTTTCGCTTATTTTTGCTATTTCCCGCTAATTCGCTTTATTTTTGGCGTTTATGGAGTTACATATGTATTTTTCCACGCTTCATATTTGCTCTTTGCATATTACCTACTCGATTTCATAGCTGTGTCAAGAGAAACATGGAAAAATACGAGAACTTTTTGGTCCTAGTACTTGTAAACATGACTACCGGTCGACCTTGTT
>CM035184.1:13330707-13366438 GCA_020233015.1 Callinectes sapidus
CAGCATGTAGCATACGACTGTGTGGCATTCGACAGGTGGCAACGTGTTGACGTGTAGCCTGACGCATGCCACAAGACTGTGTTAGCCTGTTGCCTTGTGTTGAACGCCTTACCACCAGTCACGGTAAAGACTGAATGTTGAAAGCAACAAAATGAATTGGTCCCCGCGAAAAAAAAACAGACTTTATAGAAAATTATAGAAAACTTGCAGTCCTGTAGGATATACGCTTGGAAGAATACAAAAATAATCAAGCAAAACTAGATGCACTGCGGGGATTACTTGTTACTTCAAGCCCTATCACTATCCAGAGTTCACATCTCCCTCCTCTTCCCTTTCATTAGATTATGTCTCATTATCAGTGAATGAATAAGTATGGAAAAAAACCAGGGTTAGTACTTTCCTCCCCATCCAGAGCTGTGTATCTCCTTCTCTTCCTCTAACATTTAATAGGATTAACATTTTATCAATCTTAACCAGAGTTGCTGATAAAGATAAACTTTGATGTCCAAAAATCAAAGCCACACTATGGTGAAGATGTCAGCCACTACAGCAGGGTACCTTATGCTGCTGTACCTCCATCCTCACAGCAACAAACCCTACATCTGCCTGACTATTATGAAGGTAAGTGATAGGAGTGGATGAGTCGTGTATATGTGGAGGCTGGGAATGTGTGGGTGTTAGATGTGTGTCTGGGAGGCTAGGATTTGATTGGCCAGAGGTTAGTGAGTGCTGGGGATAGGAAGGTAGGCTGGGAGTATGTGAGTGTAGCTAACAGATAGGGAGGCATTTGTATGTGGGTGTATGATGACTAGCATGTTAGTGTGTGTTGTGTAGAGATGTTATGCTGGAAGGGAGGAGTGAAGTGCATTATGAGTAAGGAATGATGGGCATGTAGAATGATTGAGATGGAAGGCAAACAATGAGCTGATGGAATGGTTGTTTTTTGGTCTGTGTGATATGACATGAGCTGGTAGGACAGCATTTTGTGGGTTGTATGGTTGTCTTAATCTTCCCGCAGAGGACTTTGCCAATGATGTGGAGTAGTACTTGCAGAAGAGGGAAGAGCAGGACCCTCACATACAGTGGCACAAGAGGGATACGAGCGAGTTATTTTGTTAATATTGAAGGATAAAAAAGTTATGCATTTTTACCTGGTCTAGTAAAAAAGTATTACTTTGTCTGGTCAGAAAATATAGCTAAAAGTTTAATTCCTAATGCCAGCTTTCATTCTTTAGACTCCACCTATGACCAGGAGGATGAAGAGGTGAACTACCACATTGTTGGGGCAGCAGATCATGAGAACCGTGAGTGTGTGGTAGAAAGGGACATTCCTTTCAACTTGTATTGTTCATTCAGATTCACTAACATAATTTTTTAATGAGTGGCACTGGGCAAGGGCAAAAAATATTGCAATAGGAAAAGAAGGCCCACTGGCGTACCAGTCTCTACACAGTTGAAAGCATCAGCAGGAAGGATAGAAGCCACAAGAGGTTAGGTTAGAAATAGATTTTATGCCAGACTCGGTTGAAACCCAGTATGACTATCAATTGACAGAATTTCCAAAGACAAAGGATTTAAAGCACAGTGCACAAAAGTATTAAAGCAAAAAAATAATTTAAATGAAAATATTGAAATAAAAAACCTGATGGAAATAAAATAAATATATTTTAATTTTTTTTATTATAAATCATGATTTTTTCCAGCTCTGATATAAAGATAGTTCTCTATTTGTCACACATACACATTGATTTCAACATGTGTTTCAGGTGAGGACAGCATAACGCACCAGGTTGCCAGGCCCCCGCACCTCTCTCAATCTCTTCAGCATCCGTAACACAGTGAGTAATGACTTCCCAGCTGTGTCCATCTTCAATGAGCTCCATCGCTTTATGTCACCATCCACCACAAAATGCAACCCTGTAATGAAAAAAAACTTTTCCTAACTTCTATCCCTTCTGCTAATGCTGTTACCCTATTTTCAGCAAGGCGTCCAAGATGCATCTGGATGACCTGGCACAGAAAAGTATAAGCCATCTGTCTGACCAGCAAGCCAGGGTGATGCAGCAGAGACTGGCTTACTATGCTGATGTATCCAGCACATCCTTGGTGAAGCAAGCTAACTGTGTGAAATGGCGGCTACCCATCAAGCAACCTCCATGGCGAGTTGCATTCACTAAGCAAGAGGAGATGCAGTGTGCTGTGCAGACGGCAGAGAAGAATAAGCTGAACACTGCCTTTTCCTTTGACTAGCTGTGACAGTTCAGTGATGTATTTCAACCTGTCTAACAGCCCCAGCTGCTTTGACAGGCTTATTTATGAAGGTGCTTGACAGGGTCCTGGGTGGCATAGCTGGTTAATCAATCAATCATGAGTGAGTGAAGAATAATAGCTCACCTATTTGTTTTCATTGGTGTCATTACTGTGATGTGAGGAAATCACATGCAAACTTTGATACAGCATCACGTGCCCACAGTTACTAATCACCATAGTCAGCACTCCTCACAGTGCTTTCATCATAGCTAATAGACCCCATAATATAATAAGACAATGATTCCCCGATACCGAGACCTTAACCCTGGTGGAAGTGGTGTAGTGATGGGTGATTATTTCAGACAGAGAATAACTATCACTCGGTGCCACTGAGTCAAAGTGATCCTCATGACAATATCATATATGTATACAAAGATGATATCAATTATAGAAGGTTGTAGAAGAACAGAAACACAAACAATATAGTGAAAGCAACACACATGAAAAGAATCACAGAGGCAATGAAATGAATACAAACTGCACTGCAGGAACATGCAGATCCATAAGCAATAAGAAGCTAAAAAAGCATGGTTTAGTAATACTAAATGTGAAGTTTTGCATGTAATACCAAAAATACAGCATAAGATAAGGATGGAAATCTCCACTGGCAATTGCCTAAAGTAAATCAGGTCACTTCTTTTTGTGACCGTTACTCTCAGGATCGGTGGGGACAAATTGCCGCCTCATTTTCTGCTGTATTTTCAGTATTCCATACAAAAATTCACTTTCTGCTTAATAAAACTATGCCTTGTAAATAATTGGCAAATTTTAGTTTATGAATTTAAATATATACACGAGTATTGCATGGCAAAATCTACAGTAGCCACCATATTGAAAATCAATCCCTCTCCACCCTTAATACCTCCATGGGCCATACTGGACATGGGTAGCAGGTAAGCTTAAAGGTAACCTGCTAAATGTACCTCCAGTATGGCCACTCATTCAGTATGTATCTAACCTGCTAGGCATCTCCTTGCCTACCCTTCCACCAAATCATTTGCAATGTGTCCATACCCTAAATGGGTGAGGAATCTTTGTGCCTTCTTTACTTAATAACAATTTCATTACAAAGACAACACGCAAACCTTTGGTCTCCTTATTTTCCTGTCGCTGGCACTCTCCAACAATCTTCATGTTCAGCTCAGACAGTTTGGCACGAGGTCGTGACAACAGATTGTACTTGGTCTCCAGCGCCTTGTTTATTTCTACCACAGCAGCATTCACCTGGGTGTATTGCAGGCGACCCCGAATGTATCTGCAACAGTTAGGGAGGAGTCAGGGAAGGTATTTTACAATTATAGAACACCTTAATAGGAAAAAAATGTACATCAGTGAATGCCAAAAACAAGGAAGTGTTGGTTTGTGCAAGAGGCTCCCAGAGGACAGCTGAGGCGTTAAGAAAGTTAGAGACAGAAACATCATACTGAACACTTACTTAGGAACAGACTCAAACTCCTCCATTGTGATAAAATCCACCTGAGAGATCCGTTTGGGTGCCTTCCGTCCAGCAGGTTTTGGAGTTTGCTGGAACATGGTCAACAATTAGTCTAAGTAATGGCCATATTATCAGCTCCATTGGTACAAATGCAAGGTGCTTATCAAGAAACACTGCAAAATGCAATTTTATATGCTTAATATCACCACAAACAAACAAACAGTGAATTACAGTAAAATAAAATTGTACTGACTCGTAGGGTCACCATGCTGCCAGATCTCCAACCAAAACATTAACCTTATACTACTCACTTCTCATCTGGTCGCCACAATGGAAGGACACTCAGATGTTTCCCCATCCAACTGTGTGTTGCACAACCAGACCAAGGAATTCGTCTACAGAATTAATAAATACTTCTTAAAAAGCAAAGGTGAATTGAGGACCACTCATATCCACAAATCAAGCGAGGAAGAGAACAGTAGATGCAGCGGGAATATCTGAAGCCACAATGAAGGATTTGTTCCTGTGTTTTTCTTTTTCACCGCTAGATATCTCAAAAGCACATAAAAGAAAATATTATGGAAATTACCAATTCTCAATTTCACTTATACAACAAGCACCTTTACTTGGGTTACTTAAGCCATAATCACCTGCTGAGATCTTCATGTCTTTTTCTTCTTCTAAGTGAAGTCACACACATAACTGAATTACAAAGAGCTGTCATTCTGTTTCCTTTGAAGTAAAGAGAGATATGGCAATGTTGCATGGATTATCAGCTTTGCCTTATGAGTCAGTACAATTTGGTTTTACTATAGTGACCCTTGACTCATCCAACAGCCTTACCTTTGGTTGTACAGCAGGAGGTTGGTCTTTATTCTCCTCACTCGGAGGTTTCTTGGGATGGGGCTTCCGTTGTGATGCTGCCTGTGGCATGTGATGGGGGAGATACGTCTTCAGGTGCTCGAGGCGTAGGGAGACCTCTTGTATCTCCTTCAGGAGGGCATAGGCAGTCGTTAACTTTTCACGGGCAGAGCCTAGACTGCTGCGGTATCCTGCAATGTCCTGCTTCATTGTCTTCAGCTCCTTAGCCATCTGGTTCATTTCCTCCACAGTGTCTGCACCCCAGCCACCACGCAAAGTCACACACACCTGCACAACAAGTGCAACATTAACTAACAAAGCACATAAAACTTCAAGCACTAAAACCTCTAAACACTTTTCCATGGAGAATAGTACCTAGAATTTTTTTTATTGGTGGAGAGAGAGAGAGAGAGAGAGAGAGAGAGAGAGAGAGAGAGAGAGAGAGAGAGAGAGAGAGAGAGAGAGCTCAAATTAGTGCAAACAATGTTGGAGGTACACTTCACTTCATCACCAAGGAAGTGGTTGTGCAAGGGGACAATCTAATCTTTTCCAAAGGACATACCTGTAGGACATCAGCTTTGTTTCTCAAATGTGCATCCAGATCTTGGAAAGTTTCCATCTCGGTGACTGAGGACATACTTCACTGGAAGAGAATAAAATAAATGAGATGCAATAAACCCAATGTTGACATCACTAAAGCTTTTGCCATGATAAATATTTGACATACTCTGATCTGAAAACTAGACATTATTGTTTACTGTGATGTGAGACCTGGGAAGTGCTGTAAACTGTGATGAGAAATTAACATATTGTAGACTGACATGAAAAATTATACATTTTTTCATATTGTGGCAAGAATTGGAGGTTTTCATAGTATGAGAGAAATTAACATTTTCTCTAGACTGACAAGAGAAAAGAAAATACCTATAAACTGTGACAAGAAAAGAGGACATCTGGGTATAGTATAACATGACAGATACATTGACTCTTACTTACAAGCACACAATAACAGCCTCCTGCCACACATCCTGGGCTGGGAGGGAAGAGAGGGAGGGAGGGAGGGAGGGAGGGAGGAGGAGGGTGTCAACCAGGAAGAACATCTACATCATCTTACAATACAATCATTAAAACATTCACATAAAATACATTAAAATAAATAGTCTACAACACATAAGGATGGAAAAAAAGTCTCCTTTGTGTTTTCCTTTCTATACAAATATATAAATGTCTTAACAAAATAAAACAGCCTCATGATATTTTTAAATCAAAATTCTTCACGAACGCAGAAAGTTTGTTGAGTTCCAGTAGAGCCTGAGCCATCTGTGGTCCACTCAAGGCACCAAGAGTCTCCTTCACTGCCTCCACCTGCTTCACAAACACTCTTTTCACCTCCTCCAGGCCATTCCTCAGCTGCACAATGAATGATGCCTTTGTAGCCTCATAAGTATCCCACAATCTGTTCAGCTCACTCTTATAATATTTCCTCTGGCTAATTACTTCATTGTACTTCTTGAATTTCAACTTGAGATGGATATATTTCTTGTCCTTCTCCTTCAGCTGTGCCTCCAACTCCTCCACTCTTTCCTCCAGGCACTTGTGTTCACCCTCCAATTTTCTGATGTAATTCTGAAGCTCAAGTCTGATGATATTGTTCTGTTCTTGCTTTTCCTGAACTTCATCCTCCTTGTTTTGCAGGAGGTTGGTCAGTTTCCTCACAACCTCTTCCCTCTCCTCTTCTTCCACCTCTATTTTATTTCTTGCTCTCTCCAGCTCAGCCCTTAAACTTGTGATGATGTCCTCCTGTTCCTTGACCTTGTTGCTTGTATTACTCTCCTGCTCCTTCTTGCTCTCTGATACCTCTGCACATTCTATCTGTGCATACTTTTTCTGAAGTTCCTCAATGATGTTCCCATAGTAAGCTCTCAATTCCTTTTTATCCTCATCCATTCGCTTCTGCTGTCTCTCCAAGATGGCCTGCCAAGCTCCTTTAATTCCAGACACAGGCTCTTGAGACATTTCTTCTAGCCTCGCAATCTTGGCCTCCTGATCTTTGCACTTTTCTCTCAACTCTCTGTTCTCATTTTCCAGCCTACTACAAGTCTCCACCATTTCTTCAACAGCCTCACTGGTTTCTTGTCCGTTTATCACTGTATCTTCCTTCCTGTACTTGTGAGGGAGGTCAGACTGATCCTTTTGCAGCTCAAGTTTCCTGCTCTGTTCTTTGTGCTTTTCTTTGACAAATGCTAACTCCTCCTTGAGAGTTTCAATTTCCTTCTGCAGCATTACCTCCTGTACTTGCTCTCTCTGGCTCACACCTTCAGCACTGACACCAGAATCTGGAGTTGAGAGAGTAGTTCTGGCACCCTGCTGGAGTCTCTGAGATTCTACAGGTGTAGATCTGCTCCTCACTAGTTGTTCCAGTCTTTCCTCTAGCTGGTTCTTTTCCTGACACACTTGAATATAGCACTCCTTGGTCTCCTTCACCTCTTCATTCAGCTGGAGCATCTTCCTCTTCAAGTCCGTCACTATCTGTTCGTATTCCACCTTGACATTGGCCTCTAGCTCATGCATTGCTTCCTCATGGAACTTAAGGTAAGTTTTCTGGTAACACAAAAGCTCAACATCTTTTTCTTCGTTCTTATCCTTCTCTAGAGATGCAAACTGTGTCTCCAAGTTAACCTTTTCTTCCTCAAGCTTCACTATTTCGTCTCTCATCTTCTCCAAATCCAGCTGACACTTTGCTAGTTTGTCCTGCAACTTCAGTTTCTCATGGTTGGCTTCCTGAACCTCTTGATTCACTTCTGTCACCAGCTCCTGAAGGTCAGCAAATAGCCTCTGGAGTGTGGCAAGGGAGGGAGTGATTTCACTTGCCTTCTCAGGATCAGTAACTGCCCTCATAATCATCTTTCCTGACACCTTCAGCTTTACTTCCAGGTTCCCAATTCTCTCCTCCCACACTGCTTGAGCCTGGTGAAGAGCAGCATTTTCTTTTCTCATTTCTGTGAGCATTTCATGGAGACACTCAACCTCAGCTGACAGCTTCCTTCCAGCCTCAATATGATGCACCAGCTCATCCATCATGGCAGGGCTTCTGGAAATCTGGTCACGAGCCAAACCATCCTTGACACTCATCACAGCATCCATCAGATTGTCATAGAGTGCCTTGCTGTCTCTCACACAGGCCAACAGGTGAGCCATCTCTTGCTGTAGAGAAGAATTTTTTACTTGAAGCTCCCTTTCCTTGTTATTCGCTGAGGGTCTGCTGGTGTCTTTCTCTCTCAGTTCCTTCTCATCATGTTTCATCTGGAGCCTCAGTAGCTGTTCCTTCAACTGCTTCACCTCAGCATGTGCATTGCGCAAGTCACTGGCGGCTTTCCTAATCCTGTCCTGCTTCTCCTGAACATCATTTCGTAGCAAGGCAATCTCTTCTCTCTTGGCCTTGTTTATCATCAGGCTCTTCCTCAGCTCTTCATGAACTGTCACAACACTGTCCTTGTCTTCAGGAAATGTGTACTTGGTGCCACTGCTTCCTTGAGGCATGTCTGAGGTAGCAGTGTCATTGTAGGTGAGTGTCTGCTTGATGCCTAGACCCACCATTGAGTCCTCTGCCGGCAAGATGTCTTTCAAGATGCCTAGCTTTATTGCCATATCAAAGCTCTTTAGATCTTCTTTTGCCTTCTTAAGTTCAATGTCAAGCATGGAGTTTTGTTCCTGCAGGTTTTGGTTGGTGGCCTCCAGGCTCTTGACCTTCAACTCCAATTTCAGTGTTTCCTGGCTGTCATGAGCCTGAAGGAGCTGCTCGTACTGCTTCCTCAGGGTCTCAATCGTCACATTGAGCTTGGCCACCGTCTCTGATTTCTGCACCACAGCTCCATCGTACAAGTTCCTCATGTTCTTCAGTTCTTCTCTGAGTCTCTTGACTTCCTGCTGGGAGGTCTGAGCCTCCTTCTCAGACTCATGCAGCTTTGACAACAGAAGGTCCTTCTCTTCCTGATTGCCTTGCTTTAACTTGCGAATGAACTCCTCCTGCAGTTTTTGGTTCCTACTGAGACTGTCTACTGCCTGCAATTCTGACACTTGGCACTCCAGGCTGGAGATTGTCGATTCAGCAGTCTCTAATTGTAGATGAAGTTTTTTGTTTTCATCCTGTGTTGTTGACAGCTTACTCTGGAGCTCCTTCATATCAGTCATTAGTGCCTTTGTTCTTTCCTCTTTCTCTGATAACAGAATTTGAAGCTGCTTAACACTAGCTGATTTACCATCATTTTCTGATCTTAAGAGATTTAACTGATGCTGCAGAGATCTAATGTCACGGTTACTCTCAAACTGCAACTTGGAGTATTCTGACATCTGACGGTCCAACTCCCTGCCTCTCACTTCATACAGGAGCTTCAGCTGGTCATAGGATGTCTCTGCTTGCTTGTATTGATCATTGAGGCTCAACATTTCCTGCTTGTCCTGCACCTCAAAGTGGTCATCATGATGGTCACTCCCAGCATAGGCCTCCACACGGGACACCTGGAAGTCTTGTTCACCCACAGGCACATATGAATCCCCTCCAATGGTGCCATCATCTGGGGCAGTTCCTGTACTTAGGTGGCCATGCAGGGGGCTGAACCTGGTGGGAGAAGTACCACGGCTGTCTTCACTCCAGGGAGTCACACTGTGGCTGCTGCTACATGAAGCACCTCCTAGTGATCCACGGCCTTCTGAGGAGCCATCCAGATGTCTTCCCAAGTACTGTTCATCCTGCTGGTGGTACACATCACTTTGGTATTCTTGGTAGTTGTGCACATCCTCATGATATGCCTGTGGCACATAAGAGCTTGTCAGGGAGCTGTCTATGCCACCATGACCACCTCCATCCCTACTACTAGCACCACCACCACCACCACCACCACCACCACCATCATCACCACCACCCTGGTTCTCCCCACCAGCACCAAAACCTGTAAAAGGGTAGCCAGAATGTTGAGTGTATGATTCTTCTTCCTCCAAGTCATCAAAGGCATTCACTAACAAATCCTGTATTTCTTTCTCCCTCCTCCTGTTCTCCTCCTCCTCTTCCTCTTCTCTCTGTAGGTCCTCCTCCTCATTCCTAGCAGCTATACCATCTAGGTGCAAGCTGCCACCAGCAAAAATACTGTGTCCAGGATTATCCATCACCTGCAATGATGACACATTCTTCAGAATAGGCAGAGAAGTGTAGTGACAACACAAGTATATCATAAATAATATGGATTCTCTTTAATACTCATATATGGGGTACATACATTTATATAATGTGCAGTGGTACCTTGACTTACAAGTTTAATTTGTTCTGTGACAGAGCTCCTAACTTGGTTTGCTCATATCTCCAATAAAATTTCCCCATTGAAATTCCAAGAATCATTTCCAGCTCCCAAAAAAATCACACTTTCTTTTCTTTTTATGTTCTTGGATTTAAAAAGTTACATATTTACAAGTAACAAATATAACATGAAAATATAATGAAACATAACAAATGAGAATACATAGAAATGAACTGGCTTTATAGACTGTATTTACCTTTGCAATCAGATAACTTGGGATAGCAGAAGATGCTGGTGGAGGTGGAGGGTGGAGTAGGTAAGCTTAGAACCTATGCTCGGACAAAAGAAATTCAGCTAAAAAAAAAAAAAAAAAAAAAAAAAAAAAAAAAAAAAAAAAAAAAAAAAAAAGTCCAGATCACGGAGCAACTCTTTCACCAGCATTTGTATGAGCTTTGGGGACATACACAGATTAATTTGTGAAAATAGCCAACATGGTGATTTTGTATTTATTACCTGAACTTACCAATATGAATTTCTCTGACACCACTGACCCTGAGATATTGCAAGAAAAAAGCAAAATCTTTATAATATAGCTACCACAGATGC
The DNA here is from genome assembly GCA_020233015.1 of Callinectes sapidus. Lineage (NCBI taxonomy): Eukaryota > Metazoa > Arthropoda > Malacostraca > Decapoda > Portunidae > Callinectes > Callinectes sapidus. The sequence goes on from CM035184.1 coordinate 13,341,211, forward strand.
AAGTACAGAACTCACATAATGTAAAAGGTCAGTGACATTACCATATAGATGTGTAGAGAAATTATATGGCAAGCATGTATTACATCAGTAATAACACTTTGGTATGTGGCAGTAATTTTAGCTTTTCCAAGTCCAGTGGTGTAATTTTCCGGATGTTTCATTAGGTTAGGTTAGGTTTGTCTGGTGTATGGCAGCTAGGATAGGTTATTTCAAGTGGTGGGTGGTGGAAGGACATATTAGAATTACAGAAAAAAACTCTAAACTGTGTCAAATATGTGAGAGAGAGAGAGAGAGAGAGAGAGAGAGAGAGAGAGAGAGAGAGAGAGAGAGAGAGAGAGAGAGAGAGAGAGAGAGAGAGAGAGTGTGTGTGTGTGTGTGTGGGGATTGGGGAGGGAGGAACAACAGCAGCAGCAGCCACCACAACCACAAAACCTCACGATTCTGTTACAGTTTCGCACAATAACCACAAGATGGTTTGGGCAACCCTCAGATTGTTGTTCTTACTACTGACATTTCCACTCAAAACACTCCCGGCGCATATACATAATAACGCTGCTATATTAGGTCCGGGAATGTGGTGTGTGTGTCGAGTTTTGTTAAACTATAAATTTACTAAACTCACTTCCCCATCTGTACCCCAAAGCTAAGTGAGGGAAGAATAATAATTGAAGTCCTATCATAAAGCATTCCCCGCTGACGGCTGGTGAGTGATGGCAAGGCTGCCCTGCTGCTTACCATTACTGCTGCCCTAAGCGTCAACCACCACCACCACCACCACATCCGTAACACCTCATACAATATCTACAAATACACTACCTCATCATCACCCTGTACACACCCACGCACTTATACACACGACCCACATATCAATTCACCAGCACAAGCCAAATAAGCGGCCTTCCATGGTATTATTACGAACTTTGTCCAACCATCACAACCCCAGGAATTCAAAACATCACTTACCTCCCTTTACATTTCCCCTATTAACACTCCACCCATTATCCCGCCCACTTATCCTTTCAAGCCACAACGACTCCCCCCACCAGCTGCAATAAGTACCAGGCTGCACTTCACCTACCTACCTACCGTGGCCGCAATGGAGACGGGAGGGGAAGGTGATGCTGGTTCAAATGTCCGCCACTCCCCGCAACGTCTTCCCGCCTAATGGTAGCCAGCAGTGGTGAATGACTCCCTCTCTCTGGCTTTTGTATGGATCCACTTGTTGATTCCACTCCTTCTCCGAGTCCTATGTGCTAATATTTCGATGTTTTTTTATTGTTTATATTTTCTATGTTTTTTTTTTTCTGATTCAATACGTGTTTATTTTACTGGTTTGGAGAAAGAGATAACGATGGAGGGGGAAGGGGGAGGGAGTTGGGGAAATGTCAAATGACTAAGATGAGAGGAATCTATTATGTTATTTAGGGTCTTTATTTTTCCTGTGCTGTATTTGGTTATTGATTTGTTATTTGTGATGTCCTTTTTAAAACAGAACATGAGAGAGGTTCCACATCAACGGTTTATTCAAAAGCCTCTAATTCGCATCATGAAAGACAAATGCTGAGTTACGATATATCTATACTGTAAATGTGGCAACGAAGATGGCCTTAAATAAGTACTAGTCTATCCCTGGAATGTACATTTGTCTTTTTTTCTCTTTACGTGAAATTTTCATATCAAGAACTTCCATAATGAATGATGTGTTCATGAATATGTGGTGCTAAAATTACTCGGGGCTCTATTGGCTGTCTGTACCATTAAAGTGCCAGTCAGATGAATGCCGAGAGCTATGTACTGTACATGGTAGTCAATATCAAATAATTCATTGTTACATACGTACCTTACCAACAACCATAATGTAATCCAGGAAGAACTAACAGCCTCTCGGCCACTGCCATCATGAGTTGAATGCTATACTGTAGCACTGAGGGACACCACCATTGATAAGCCTGAGCGTTCTATATTGGGTTGGACACTGCCCTCCTTCCTTGTGACTTTATATTACTATGTTGGTATACGTACTGGTTCTCAGGTGCTAGGAATATACAGACCAACAAGAACAGTTATTTACATTTTCATTATCATTACAAAGAATTCCAATACTTATCATACGATAAAAAAAATTACATAAAGTGAACTCAATGCCCAATCCATCCTTTGCTGCCTATATTATCACACAGATGGGAATGTGGGAGCAAGAATTTTAACAAAGATTTTATATATATCTACTCACAGTACGTTTGTGTGAATGTGTGTGTGTGTGTGTTGCCCAAGTTCACCTAGCAGTGACTTGGTACTTTGTATAAGTCAAAAGTTGTGACATGCTGCTAGGTAAGAGATACAAACTCTCAATAAAAAAATACACATAAGGTGGCCTGGTCACTTGGCTGATCTGGTGCCATCTGGCAGCCATGGTATCAAGATGTAAGATACTTCCTTGCTGGAGTTTAATGTAGACTAAAGAGACATATTTGAGTATGTTATAACAAGTGAATTTTCTGCTGTAAGGCTGCCATACAAATCATCTAAAATATTACACTATTTAATGTATATGTACAATATGTATTCCAATTATCTATGAAAAAGTAAGCACACTCAGCCACAGTTCAGCTCATACACCAAAAATATTAATTTCCACTTTTCCCCCTCACTTCATATCGGTATTATTCATTCAGTGCACTTGTTTAATTCTTTGCAGCACTTCTAGAACAATGCCTCATAGTTTTTGTTTTTCTTTTCTCGGCTTCTTTCTTTCTGGGCTTCAGGCAAAAACTAATTGTATTCAGTCTCTCATGTATTTTTGTTCTCCACAATAACTTTTTCCCAAACATTTTCTGTCTTCTTATACCACATTTCTCCATGCACTGTGCTTTAATAGAGTTGGTTTATTAATGGAGTATTTAAAACCTTTCCATTCCATAGAAGAAAGTGCACATCTCAACCTGCTATGAGGTGAAAAGGTCATATGCTTCTTCTATGACACTGTTCACTAATCTATTATCCATATTTCTACTATGGCCATAAACTGCATGGCAAAACATCAGCATTAGATCCTTGCAGTCAGTAAGCCATGTTTGCTTATGTTCAAGTGTCACCTCAAACCTTGGTCAGTAGCAGCTCAGTGTTTCTCCAGTGCCAGCTGCAGCAACTCATTCATGGTGGTGAGCACAGTGCGGGGGTCCTCCACCAGGCCAGCCACCACCATGGCATTGCTGAACAGCTGTGTGGGTAACAAGGAAATAAATTATGTAGTAGAGTACAATACTGTGTCTGGCAATGGACTGATATCAGATACTAAGATGACTGATTGCTCTGTATATTACTAGCTGGTGTTGATGTAGCACAGGACATCATGACTCACCTGTTTAGCAGTGAGCTCAGCCAGCCGAGGGTTGCTGGTGCGCAGGCCATTCAGCTTCGTGATGATGGGGTGGCTGCAAATGTGGATTACACCTTGTGAATAACTAAAATGTAATTTTCCTAGCATATATACAATTGTACTCAATAGTATTAAGTTAATCTTAAAGATATAAAAGTTACCAGTTAGTAAGAAAATAATCTCTGTTTTGAAAAGTGTGATGAGCTATTAAAGAGCTTAAGAAATAATAATATGGATAATGTAGGAGCAAATAATACTATTCTGGAATACATTCTGATCAATTACTTTACAAGAATGAAGCACAAAAAATAACTGAGGGACGTATTGAGGACACCATAACTTTGAGGAATATTACTGATCAATACTTTCCATCCTTGTGCACCAACATCTGTACCTTGGATTGATCTCCAGCTGTGGCTGCAGGAGGGAATACCGACTTTCTTCTGGGATCTGTGAGAATTGGGTGCGTACAAAATGTCGAGCGGCTCCCATCTCCTCCACCGTGACCACACATGGGTGAGACTCCAGACTAGGAGTGGCCTTCACTGACCAGCACCGCCCTGCCAGCACAGTCTTCATCCAGTCCATCAGCTCATTGGCCTCAGAGCGCTTCAGACTACCTTCACCTGGGAGAGGTATGTGTAACAAAGACTGGGGTAATGTAGATGGTAAGTCTATAATTACTCTTTGATTAACAATAGCTATTACATCTACTATTCCTAAACATACATTATAAATGATAGAAAGTAAATGTTATACTTGGCAAGAGTGATACTTTTTTAACAGATAATGAACCACTCACTGGTGTCAAAGTCCACAGATTCTTTGCTTTGACGCATCTGCTTCTCAACAGAGATAATCTTCCTGTCAGTGAACTCCCTGAGCTGCATCAGCACCACCTCATCATATGGCTCGTAGCAGAACAGTACCTCCACATTCTTCTTCTGCACATTCAGGAAAAGCAGTTTAATGTTGTAAGTTCTGAATATATGAATGTTATTGTTAGCAGCATGGTACATACCACTATCTCGATATTTGAAGTTAAGTTTAGCTAAACATATAAATGAAACAAAATTATTCATATATCTCTTTAAACCTTGAAACAATCTGCCTGCCACACTCACATCATGTGGCACTAGGTTATAATCTGCTGTATAGTTCTACTCTACTGATTCCATTGGAATTTTAGGCTATAATTCAGTCAATTATCTAAATTGTCTACATTTTGATACCAAGTTCATTATTGGTTATAATCTCATCATGTAATTTATAATTGAACAACTTTCCACATGAACACCATGAGTCTACCTTGAGAGCCTCAAAGTATGGCGAGGACTCCGCCAGCTCCCTGGAGGGTGTTGCCAGGTAGTAGATGTCCTTCTGGTCATCCTGCATTCGGCTGATATACTCAGGCAGGGTGACCTTCTCCCCGACAGGCTTGGCAGAGGAGTCATACATCAACAACTTGGCCATCTCCTCCTTTTCCATCTGCTCCTGTGCTGACAGAATACCTGCAAGGTGGCCAAGAGTAAGGGTTGTCTTAAAGGGAGTAAATCACATTACTTTATTTACCTTTTTACTTTTCTTTTCTGTTTTGATAAAGAATAAGTGTAGCAGACAATTCCAGTTTACCTAATTACTAAGCTCAGCACTCTCCCCTTCTATCCAGTGATTGCCAATAAAATGACACCACTTCTCAATAATGGGTAATGATATGGATAGGAAATAGTAATGGGGCATTGCTTAACAATTAAATTCTAACCAACATAGAAAAAAGAGCATTAGTGTTCTTAATGACACATCCCAACTAACCTTCTTTGATGAAGATTCCATAATCTGTAAAGAACTTGTTGTAATTTTCGGTGTCCTTGCGTGACTTGTCAAAGAGGAACCGGATGACTCTGTTCTGGATGACAGTCCGAAGCTTGCGGATGAGAGCCGAGTCTTGCAGCAACTCTCGGCTCAGGTTGAGGGGAATGTCTTCACTGTCCACAACACCTGCAATAACAACAGTGTGCCAGTCAAGGAGAGAGAAAAGAAGGAGTAATACACTGAGGAAAAAGGGAACAGAGACAAAGGTGAGGAAAATAAGTCAAGAACAATAATGAAGCTAAGGCAAGGAGACAAGAATGTGGAGAATATTGATCAAGATGAGGATAAGAATGAAAATGAGATGAATGAGAACAAATCTAAATATAAAAGGAAAACAAGGATAAGAGCAAAGATAATAAAGAAAATTAAGATAAAAATGAATTAGTGCAACACAAGACATGGAAGAAAGAAAAGAGACATGGTTAAAAAACATGATACGGATGAAAACAAGATGGAAGATGGAATCTACAAAAAGGAAAAAGGAAATCAAGGACTGAGGCAGGACAAGAGAACAAAAAACAGAGATAACAATAAGGAAAAACCAGTCAAGAATGAGGTTGAAGATAAACACAAAAACAAGATGGCAGAGTGAGCTGGTGTGTACCTTTCATGAATCGAAGCCATTTAGGGAGGACATTCTCAGCCTTGTTCATGATGAGGACACGGCGACAGTAGAGGGAGACTGAGCTGTCCTTCTCACGGTTCAGATCAAACAGACCTGTAAGGGAGCAAGCAGGTTAATGGATGACAATGATGCTGCTGCTGCTGCTGGCACTAATAGAAAAATGATTGTCTTGACAACACATTCCTGATCATGTCACTGCTTCCATTCATTACAATGGTAAAATAAATAACAGTTCAGTAAGGAATAATGTGTCTGTGTCTTCACTCCCTCAACAAAAGGAAAACTATAATACAAGAAAACCTAAGTATTTCTACTACATCACCACTGCAATCCACATTATAAAGCATTAGTATACAGGCATATTTCACAAAATGTTACTTAATTTTGTAACAATACTTTAAAAAAATTATCTTGTTCAGTCTTGGCTAGCCCCTTCCAAAAAAAGGGGCTAGCCAAGACTGAACACACAACTGTCACATTCACACTACTCTTTTCGACCGATGGCACTTAATGAAGACAGAAATGCTCCTCCCACTATATTGCACCAATCACTCTATCATCACCACCACCACTGCACACCTGGCTTTCCCTCAGGCACATAGAGAACACAGCGGAGGTCAATAGGGGCATCTGTGCGGTAGTGGAGGACGAAGCGGGGTTTGTCGTACGCCGAGCCAACAAATCGGTAGAACTCGTCGTGCTGCTCTGGGGACACCTCCTTTGGGTCCATCAACCACAGTGGCTGGATGTTGTTGGCCTGCTCTCCGTTCACCTCGATGGGGGCACTGATGAAACTGCTGTACTTCTTGATCACATCTGAGGATTGAGGGAGGGATGCATGAATAACAGAGAGAGTGATTTTGTTCCTCCTTTTCTCACTCTCTATATGACTTTTAATAGTCTCAGTTCCCATCCTCTCTTTCATGGCCACTCTTCAGATCAAATTTTCAGCTTCCCAACATGAGGCATCACACAAGACCCACACCTTTGACTGTCTGCTCATCGGCATACTCCCTGTCGGCAATCTTGAGATGGCACACAATCCTGGTCCCGGGCTCCACTCCCTCACACTCCTCAATGGTGTACTTGCCACACCTAAAAAGAAAAGTAAACACCTGTCTCATTTGTCTACTTGCACTTTGGGTCAACATAAGTTTGGGCAAGACAACATATCAAAATAAATAGAAGAAAGTGATGTTTTCTTCAGATCTTCTGTACAGGGACTCCAAAAAGAGATATAACAATTTCCTAGTCCAATAAATTTTATATATACAAACTAAACGGATATCACAGCTATCACAATAATGCTACATAAATGCACACACACACACACACACACACACACACACACACACCGACGCTCGTGCTGACCAGACGTGCTTATCGAGGACGATTCACGGCTTCAACTACTGGGCCCCTTACTGCTGGAGGAGCCTAGTAATGTTATGTACAGAGGAGAGAGGGGGGCTATTCGTAGTTTGTCCTGTCTCCAAAAGTGATCCAGTGAAAAAAAAAGAGCATTACAAATATGGATAGAGAGAAGGAGTCAACCCCGACCTGGAGTACAACTGATGTAAACAGACCTGCGGGAACTTACGTTTTGGAAACGCCACTCAGACTCAAAAGGTTAGCTGGCTCAAATGATATTGGAGAGTTTTCAGGATTTCAAAACGAAAACAGAGGAACAATGTTAGCCAATATTATGGTGGCTTTCCAATACATGGATAAGGATATGATGAAAAAAATTCAAACCAGTATGATACATCCAAGATTAGAATATGCACCAGTGGTGTGATCACCAAATGCAAAAAAGGATACATATAAGGAAACTAGAAAGGATACAAAGAGTAGCCACAAATATGGTATTAGAACTAAGGGAGCTGACATATGAAGACAGATTAAAAGAAATGGGACTGCCGACTCTACAGGATAGAAGAGAGAGGAGATCTAATAACTCTATATAAGATAGTAAATGGTATTGAAAAGCTGGGCAAGCAAAACCTGGTAATGATGGAAGAAGAAACTAGACAGATGAGAGGACACACAGGAAAGATTAGAAAGAGTCGGTGTCTAAAGGACACAAAAAGTACAGTTTCCCACATAGAATTGTGGACACCTGGAATGGATTGAAAGAGGAGGTTGTTACAGCAACCAATATACAAAAATTCAAGGAAATGTTGGATATATGGAGATATGAAGACAGAACACTATGAGCCCTGCTTGAACCCTGTATAATAAAACTAGGTAAATACACACACAGGTAATACCCACCCATCAGAGGTCCAGCAGTACCCCACACTGTTAGGGAGGCGAGAGCGAGAGTACACCTCCACCTTCTCTGCCACCATGAAGGCTGAGTAGAAACCGACACCAAACTGGCCAATGATGCTCTGTGGGTCTGTGGTGCCTGCCTCCTGCAGCTCCTTGATGAACATCTGGGAACATATGGCTGGATTAACTTTAAGCTTGGTCTAAATTTGGGTGATGGATATGTTTTTGTTCTGGTTTGTGAATGTCTAATGAAAATGGGATGGTTTGAAAAATGAGATATACATAATAGTCTAGAGATTTAAAGAAATCAGGATTTTTTTTATTTTTTATAACAAGTATTTAGATGTATGATTTATTTATTTATTTCCAGTAAAAAGAAGACTTAAGTAAAATATGCAACAAGATATACAGTAATGGATAGAGAGAGGAAATGTGCAACATGAACATGGTCTAGGGTTATTTGTAAAAGAGCTATCAACTGATAAGGTTTTCTGACACAGAAGCAAGGAACAAATCATGACAATCAGTATAAATACATATTTTTGAAGTCTTGCATAAATATATATACAACATTTTTCAGATAGGATTATAATAAAAGGAAAATAATCAAACCTTTCACAAGTAGAAAATTAACAAACAGGCTAACAGATAGGAAGTTTTTTCCAGACAGTAGTATGTACCTTTGAGCCAGAGCGAGCAATGGTGCCAAGGTTCTCAATGAGTTCCTCCTTTGTCATGCCCAAACCTGAGTCTTGGATGATGAATGTCTTGTCATACTTGTCAGTGGTGATGTGGATCTTCATGTCTGCCTCAGAGGAATCCATCTGTGTACCTTGTAGGGCCAAGTAACGGGCCTGTCATGTGGAGGTATGGGAGCTATTAGAAACTGGGACATTTGGTAAGAACATTTCACACAAAAACAATAATAATCCAGAATCAAAACTATCAAATTTTTTCAATTTGAAATACAAACTGTACCTGCAAAAATTGCATGTTTCTCAAAAGTCCACCATTCAAATTAATGAAATAAGTTTAAATATCTTTACAACACTAACTGGAAACTGTATACTATATATTATGTACAATTAATACGATCTGATCCCTTCTCTCCCTCTATGGTGCATGCACTAAACTAATATCCAGAACTAACATATCAGTAGCCAAAACTCCATGTAAAGGCACAGCACATACCAAGATCACCATCTTAGTAATACAGTGGTACTTCTTGATTCAAACTTAATTCGTTCTTTTTGGCTGTTCGAATTGCAAAAATTTGAATTAGGAAGCAACTTTTACCATTGAAATTGATATAAAAACATTTAATCCGTTCCAGTTTATTTTAAATAAAAAATACTACACTCAACCCCCAGCTACTATGAGAAATTAGTCCCTTAACATCACTGCAATAGCTAAAAATGCAATAGCCATTGTTAAGAGGTAATGGGAAAAAATAAAATTGGTTCTGGCCCATCAGAGTGGCACCTTGTTTTCCCCTATCTCATCATAATTCACAGATATCGTTCACATTTTGAGAATATAAAGTAAACACAGACCTGAAATACATAAAAAAGAAGAAAAAAAAGAAAAAAAAACATGCATAACAAAAGACTTATTTACTTTGGTGTGAAACTCCTGAGTTCCGATGAAGATTAAACAGGCCTCCCCCAGATCCCCGCCTCCCACTCATGCACCAAATACGGGAACAGATCGCGAAGTATTCCCCCCTCCCCCTCACTCCGTCCCTATCCACTCCCACTCGATACACAAACAGACCAAGTAGGCCGCCCCCCCTCCCCCTCTCCTTCCCTCCTCCAGCAAAAAAGGAAATGAGAGAGATAAACAAGAAAGACTTACATGTAGTTTTTACACAAAGTGTGTTACACTCAAGCCCATAGCTAGAATAGTATTAAATATAATGGTGATAACTGAAAATCTTGTTACTATACAAGAAAGCTCTATCTAACCTTCTCAATAGCATCTGATGCATTGGAGATCAGCTCACGGATGAAAACTTCCTTCTCTGAGTAAAGTGACTTGGCTACAATGTCCAGCAGCATGCGTGTCTCAGCCTGGAACTCATAGCTCTGTGGGTCTCCGCTGGCCTTGGCTGCTTCCTGGGCCCAGCATGGGGAGGTGTGCAGGCCTCGGTAAAGCAGCCCACTCACACCCACTACTCGTTCTAATGGAAAATGTGTTGTTTTACACAGGTGTTGTCAAATAAAATACACTAGTTACAGAACAATACATGTTTTGGATTACCAGTTCATAAATCAAATTAAAGTGAATGATGGTGTGTGACCCTTCAGAGAATATGAAGACACTATGGATGTACTATGAAGCAAGTGAATAGGAGAATAGAATGAGAATATAAATCAGAGGGTAGAAATTGTCCTCAGATTATGACTCCAAGCAATTCATATGATTTTTTCTTAAAGAATAGTAACTATAAATTTGAACGAGTGAAAAAGAAAAGTACAGAAAGAACCAGTGTTTGTGGTTATAAGTTCCCGTGCTTGCTATGCGGTCTGTCATTAGAGATTGAAAATAACTTTGTATATCCTTTTTGAACTGTAAAATCTAAGGGAAGTCACACAATTTTACCCAAAAGCAGTTATGTAATGAAAGTCCTTCCTAAGACCTATCTTAAAATATACAAATATACCTTTCAAGTAATGTTATATGAATGGCATTTGTGCAATTATCAAAGCTCTTCAACATCTATCTGAAAAGTATGGACTCTGAAGTGTTAGGTACACAATACAGAGCAAGGGTATGTCACTTTCTAAAGTTAATAACTCATTACCTGAATACTTCTAATTGCACAATAACATTTCTATAACATACCAGCATTCACCTAGCAACTAACACTACACATTTACCAAATAATAATAGTTTTCCCTTGATATCAACATAATGCACCTCACCAAAAGCTTACCGGTTAGGAACGGGGGGAAACATGAATCTGGTTAGTGACGAGAACTAGACAGGGTTAGGATTGTGGCAACCATGACTGTTTATCTCATTTCTTAATACATGAAGAGAGTGGTTAATAACACTACATTACGAGAGAACATTCCACTCTTGAAAGCAGAGAGGAGGGAATAACAAGAATATGTGAAGTGTTTGTCTATCCCGGGTGATATTTACCATTCTGGAGTGTTTTAGGGGTGGAGGTAAGGGCCGCTAGTGTTCTCCTTGGTAGCCTGTTGATATGCTGGCTACGGAGGCCTAACCTGGAGAGGCAGGCGAGGTTCAACACACGTGCCGCCATCACCGTTTGTTGTGGAGGCTGAATGAGGCAGCAGCAGCAGCTGACCGGGGAAAGGCGCAGCAGACGACGGACACACCGCGCTGTACACATACACACACACGGGGGTGGGGGCTATTCGTGATATGCTATTATTATTATTGATGATTCAAAGTCACTGAAAAGCTTGTGTGACTAAGAGCCTATGATTAAGAGTTTCCTACAGCTAAATCGTTATCGCTTGAACAAAGTCAGATGAATTATATATTATTGAAATATCCATACAAACTTGAAAATCAAGTCATCACAGATTGAGAACATCTAAACACTGAGTGTGGCCATCATTTTAACATTCAAACATTACACCTCCAAATACTTTGCACGCCTCAAATCAAAGCAAATCATGTGAGGCAGCAGCAGCAGCAGCTGACCGGGAAAGGAGTCCCATCCCATGTCACACATCAGCTAGCACACTGCTGCGGGACTCACTCATATCATCTGTAGTTTCTCTCATTCACATCCATACAATATATAATAATGTAGCTCGGAAGAGAGGGTCACCACCACCACCCAGGCTGCCATCATACAGTACCATCTCTCGTACATCGGGGCTTCTTTCTCTATGTCACAGCTGTTGATATTGAGGGGATGCAGGACTTGATAGGTAGGTAGAGATGTGCATAATGTGTGTATGTGTGTGTGTCTGTATGTATGGTTGTATGGTTGTAGGTACATATTTATGTATGTATGGTTGGGGTGTTTGGAATGTATGTATGCTTTCTGTGGCTGATAATAGTTAGCTATTAGATACTAAATGACAGAGATCCACTGAAGAAGCTGTTAGCAAAGCCTGTCGGCTGGCTCTCTACAGCTCTGTTTTCTTTCATTCCTCCCCGAACCTGTCTAAATGTCTATACAAAATCCTAACAGTTCAAAAATCACATTTTGTCCTATTACTACCAATTTGAAAATCAAGTGATTGAGGTATGGGGAAAATTCACAGATGTGAGGTCTTACCAAGGTAGAGTATCCAGAGGTGGACGTGGTAAGAGAAGAATGCCGAGAGTGCCTATGTGAGGGGCTGATTCAACTCTAGTATCCCGTCACTGTCTGGAGCCAGTCGTTGTTGTTGTTGTTGTTGTTAGGGTTGTCGGAAGTCTACTCGAGGATTTTCCTCTAAAACTTCTACAAGGAATCGAATCTAAACTGACTATGCATTCTCTCTCTCTCTCTCTCTCTCTCTCTCTCTCTCTCTCTCTCTCTCTCTCTGTGTGTGTGTGTCCGGCCCTTAGCGCCCTATAAAGTTCTTACTAATCATGTATTTGTTTGATTATTAATCAAACACTCACAATCTTACATTTCTTCCTGCTCAAATGTTTAAAGTATTTCTCATTTTCCATTAAATTTGCAAACATTTTTTTAGATTTGATGGAGGTAGGCTACTGAAGGATGTACGGAGAGGGTAGGATAGGGCATGATAAAGCAGGTTAAGTTATCAGGACATGATGAGATGAAAACAGGATTTGCTGGTGGAGGTACTAAAGGATGTAAGGGCAGTGTAGTTTAAAAAAAAGGTTAAGTTATCAGGCCAGGATGGGATGAAGAGGGGATCTAATGAAAGTACTGAAGAATGTAAGGGCATTGTAGGATAGAACAGCTAAAGTTATCAGAGTAGGATTGGATGAAGAGGGAATGTAATGGTGGTACTGAGAGAGATATAAGGGCAGTGTGGGATATAAGAGGTTAAGTTATCAGGGCAGGATATTTTGCCAAGAAAAACAAATCCTGTGCCATGACACATGATTTATTTAGCATTATAAGTATAAAGTAACAGTTCTAATAAAAAATAAAAATAGAATGCAATAACTAAAATGCAATATGACTTTTTATTCAATACTGATATACTGACTCCTGAAAGCTACTATTTTCATGATTACAATCAAATCATAATGATTCAAAGGATTTTCTGTTATGTAATGCATGTACTTTCCTGTTATGTAATACATGTACTTTCTTTATTCCCTACATACCATGACAAAATAACAAACTCTAATATCATGTTAATGGATTACACTGGAAAGCTTGTTTGGTCTATATAATTTACTCCTCTTCCCTGAAGTCTTGACACCAGCACTTATTTGCTGGAGAAATGCAATAGTGGTGATGACAACAAGAACGGTGAAGATGATGAAAATGATGATGATGATAATGATAGATGATGATGACAGTCTACTAAAAAAAAATTATCCCTATCTTTGACAACTTTGGTAGTATGCATTGCCAAGAAGCCATTGTGTGTACATTATGTACAGCTACACATCTAAATCACCATATTCATGCTGTGAAATGCACATCATTGTCAAGAGTCAATAATAACACAATGATGAGTATTATGTCACTGAATATAATTAGTGTATTCATATCATATTATGTACTAACAATATTTCAGCTTCTTGAAAAAAACATTTTCATACATTTGCCTGCTAATCTTTCAGTGTATGGCAAAGTGTTGTAGACTATTGCACACATGCACACACACATACACACACACACACATTGTAGTGTGGTGGTCAGCACACTCAGGTCACAATTGAGAAGGCCTAGGTTCAAGTCCTGAGTATAATCAGGTAAATGGGGAAGACTCTTAGTGTGAAGCACCTGTTACTCTGCAGTGAATGTAATTTGAGGTATGCTTAGGAGTTGAAGAGACAATCTCACTTTGTCTCCAGTTGGGTGGGGATGGACACTAAATCTCTTTTAGGTGTGAACAGAGCATGCTTGCCACATCACCGGGCCATGTGATACAAATACATAAAAAAGTCCATTGAAAATCTTGTAAAAATAATTTATGTAATTTTTTCTAAACAGAATTATTTTTATGGTATAAAAAGGGTGTAGAGCATTACAATGATTCTTAAATACATAAAAAAATGATACATGTATAAATACATATACAGTGTTTATATATATATATATATATATATATATATATATATATATATATATATATATATATATATATATATATATATATATATATATATATATATATATATATATATATAAATTAATGGTAGATTAATTTAAAACACAATAATCTGCTCATACGAGATGGGTAATTTTTCTACTACTTATCTTCCTTGAATCAGTAGCATTTAGAGCTCAGTGGCTGTTGTGCCCTCAACACTAATAGGCATACATGATTTGATCAGCCCACAATAGTCATTGTCATGTACCACAGGGAAGTTGAGTTCTTAGCTAATTAGAGCAAAAGCAAATGATGAGAGGCCTCCTGTCAGCAAACCCAGGCCCAGCATGGCTGCCATCATGCTGCTGGCAACCTCAGCTTTGTCCTCAGTCACAACCCTGGAGAGAAGAGATCCCAATAAATACCATTCATATGATTTTTATGAAGCAGTACATATGCAGAGTTTGAGATGGATGCCAAGATTTACAAATCTTATCCAATAAACAAACAGAATACACAAAAATATGGATTGAAAAGACAGTACTTCACTTTAATCCTATTTCTCTTTGGCATACTTTTCACACAAAGTTGTGGCAGGATAGTACATTCTGATAAAACTGTCACCCAATAAAGATTAAACAAAGGTGCCATAAAACTTTAAGTAGCATTGCAAGGCAGAAAAGAAGAGACAGTGTCAGAAAATATCATAATGTCCCTTTTCTTTTCTGAATTTGATACTATTCATTTCAACTAACAACAGTAACAGGCCAATGAAGGCAAGAAGCAGCATGGCTCAATACTCACTTTGGACCATACGTCATAGATAGCGATGAGCAGTAGCCATTGGAGAGGGAGAAGAGAAGCATGAAGAGGATGTACCATGAGTCATGGGCAAACAACGTGGGAATGCTGGAGTTGGGATTGTGGTTGCACAGCAGGAACAATGGAATAAATACAACTCGCAGTGCAACCATCACATACAGAATCCAGGAGCCACGCCGAGGCTGTCAAGAGAAAACAAAGACAATGACAGGTTTATCTTAAATTCAATTGCTCATAATCTTTTATAGAAGGTATTCTGCATTTAATGAAGCTCTAAAGGAATGGAGGTGATAGTGTTTTTTGTTTTCTTAGGACTGCTCCTCTGCACAAAATGTCAAAAATAGCTTCCATTCACACCAACCTTAAACTGAACTTGCAATGAGAGTGAGTAAAATAGACGTTGTACTCAATACCTCTTTCTAAGGATACCATACAAATGTTTCTATGTGCAGTGGTTATGGAAGGACAACAAGTTGAAAAGAAGTGAATTATGGAAGGAGTCTGGTTTGCTTGATTGGCTATGGCTAACACCTCTCACAGTTTCTTCACTCAGATAATATATATATTCTCTTCACTGCCTCATACCATATCATATTAGAACACTACACATCTTATAAGTAACTCCATCTAGTCTGAGGACCAAAGGTATGATCTTTAACACAAAGTCAATGAAGGTAAGACACTCACCCACATCACAAACCCAGCCACTTGACGTCCAATGTAGTCACCAATATTGAACAAAAGGAAAGTAACAACTGGCTGGAAGTACACCTCTGAAATAATAAAAAAAAACAGAGTTATTAGTTTTCTTATTCTTATTAAAACTGACTATCAAAAAATCAAGAAAAATCATCATGTAGGTACTTTACTATGATGAAGAAACATGGATGATATCATTTTCATGAATAATATTAGAAAAATAGGAATATCTTTTTCTCTTGATTGTACTACTGTTAGAAAACAGCAATTTCTAGAAAGTTAATAAACTTTTAAATAAGACAAAATATGTATAATAAATTCAAGACATACGTGACCAAATTTCATCTTCTGAAGTGGAAATGATTTTGACACACAAAGCTGGGAAGGCACCAAGTGTGACAGCAAATACACCCCACACAGACACTCCCAGTGGCCAAATCTCCTTGAATATCTGAATCTGGTTACTAAATGTCCTTTCTGGTTGAGGGGCATCATCGGATCCCTTCTCAGCCTTGTGGCAGTTGGTATAGTGCTTGTAGAAATCCTGAAAGGAAATAGCTTGAATGACCAACTGACTGACTTACAAAAGAGGTAAGTCTTCTTAGTGTTAAATTTTCTGGATACTTTGAGCTTAAACAAAACACTTTCATTAAACAAAAACTTAGAAAATACTATGCTAGTACAGTAATGCATTATTACTACATAAGAAAAGGTAGTTTATATACTTACTGTTTTTGACATAAATAAGTAAGCCAGGAGAGTGAAAATCATGACGATGACAGCAATCATGAAGTAAATGAATGCAGAATTTTCATCCTTTGCTCCCACTGAGAGAGACACAATCCGTGCACCTGAAGCAAACACACCTCCTAGGGCCTGGCCTGACACCACAGCAGTCATGTATTTCTCAGGAAACATTCCAACCACACCAAACAGACCACCTTGGAAGATAGCACCAGCACCTGTGGACAATATGGCACAGTGATACAAATGCAATATGCAGTGTTGATATGAACTGCATATGTGATAGTGGTGTTAAGAAGCCTAAGCACATAACACTAGAAATAAAGATAGCCATACCTGCAAAGCATCTTGGAAATAATGGTATGATTCAATCCACACGAAAGAAAGTAATAAGAACACTAAAAAAATATTTATTTCCAAGATGATTTGGTGGTATGGCAAGTCTCAGGAGTCACGAGATTCTGCCATATTTATCATCACAGTTGATGAAACCACAGAGGCATCTCACCTCCATGACAGCTAATGATGCATATGCATTAGAGGTGCACAAAAGCATTTGATAAGGATAGGTGCAACAGGGAGTGCACTGTGCATGCAAGTCACTCTCTCAAACACAGCCCTAGAGTTCATGAATGAATTAATCTATCTTATATTGACTAATGTGGAAAAATGATTTTGGTTTACAAACATTTTGGCCTGTGAATAGCCTTCAGGAACATATTAAGTTTGTACACCAAGATTCCACTATATTTTGTTGGTAAGATTCAGATCATAATTCACTATATATTTTGTGATGTAACTTTTTACTGTGTGATAAGCACAAGAGAGTAGCACATATATGCATACTACATCTGTGAATGGCAACACTACTGTATTATGATGTGGATGTGATTGGCGGCATGGTAATATGACACAAAGTTGCCATGTAGATAAGATGACACAGTATAAGATTACATAGGAAATAAAGGTTGCACAGCACTGTAGTATACAATTTCATACAGTATTTAAGCATTTCCATCTACAAAATATAAATACACTGGTACATGATTTCCAATTCATTCCAAATTGATGATACATACTTTTAAAAAACATAGGTCAGTATGTTTGGTCTCATTCCATTAGAGATATAAGTGAAAAGCCACTGGTAACATACCATCTGGCTCACCATCTGTTCTTGATAACAAGAAGTGTTTTTGCTAACAATCTCACTCACTGTTGATAAGGACGATGATGACCATGGTCAAGGTGAAGAAGCCAACCTGCCACTCATTAGTATCCACTTGGGTGAACACAGTGGTGACACAGAAAAATAGGATCATTAATACCAAGGAAACGAGGAGCCTGATTCGCTGAGGGATCCTGCCAATCAGAAAAGAATACATTTTTAACCAAAAGTTTCATTACTCACAACTGATATTGTAATTATCTAAGCACATTTACTTAAAAGTAGCTAAACACAGAAATGCAAATAATAAAGATGTGATAACTTTATGCATGTTCAAATAAAGCAATAAAATGAGTTCGAGATATTTTGTGAACCCTAGAATTAATATACATACTGTATAGCCTACTGTAAAACAAAACTGGTGAAACTCTCAAAATTGTTGGAGGTGAAACGTGAAAACTAGCCAACATTACAAAATCTACAGCCTAACTTGACTTTATTGGAGAGGGAGGTTTCAAAACATTTGTCCCTGTTTTTAGGCTAACTCTGAACTTTAAGGGGCCTGGCAATTTGTGGAGTTTACATTTTCATTGTTACTCTACATTCACCTATACATTAAGGCATAGTTCATACAACTTAAATCCATTACATCAGTTACTCACTTGTGACTGAAGAGTGCATTGATGAATAAGAATATAAAGTTGGGTATCTGAGAAAGGCACACTTGCATGGGTGTATACAAGTCTTGTAAGTGTGTCCGTGTTCCATTGGATGTTTTGTTTTCCAGCTTAAAGTCCCAGTACTGAAAATGAATATTGAAAGTAAGATATGTGTTACTTCTATACATTTCTGTGTCTTTTTACTTCCACATATATACAGTATACTACAGTACATACAGTATACAGTATCTTTTTTGTTCTAGCTTGAGTCTTTGTGTTCAACACATTACTAATGAAACCAAGATGACTGCCATGACTAGAATGTACTTTGATTAGCTTTGAGGGAACAGTCACTACAAATACAAGAATGATTATACAGTACCACTATCACTTAATATACAGTAGTGAGATCAAAAAGGTAAAAAATTAGTGGAAAACTAAACAGAAAAACAATAACTATTCTTACTTGTAACATGGAGATCAGTAAACTCCAGAACTCCCTACCTGCTTCTATAATTCCAAATTCCTATGACTTGACTTTATTTAAAAAGGAGGTTTCAAGTTATTTGTCCCTGTCTTTTGAATTTTAGGGGACTGGCAAATTAGCGGGATTTTTTATTTTCTCTTTATTTATTTATTTATTTTTATTTATTTTATTTTTTTCACTTAGCCAGCTTCCCCATCTTAAATAAAAATAAGTGCATCATATTTTTCCACACAACCAAGGAAGCGAGTGAGAGTGAGGAGGTTTGCACTTACTGACTGTGCAGTGATGAAGAAGTTCCATGGCAGCAGTGTTCCCAGACCCAACAGCATGAAGCAGAAGTACACCAACCGGCCCCTGTAACACAAGGATCACAGTATTAAGAATGGTATGTACACTGCTTTGGTACAGACATAAAAATGGACAATCGCTTCAAGAAGAGGACTGGTAAATTAGTGGGCTTTTTATAATCATTGTTTTTTGTCTTTTCCTTGGTCAGTTTCCTCCTTTTACATAAAAAAAAAACATGTACATACTCTCTTCAATCTTGCTGAATAGTCTCTCTCTCTCTCTCTCTCTCTCTCTCTCTCTCTCTCTCTCTCTCTCTCTCTCTCTCTCTCTCTCTCTCTCTCTCTCTCTCTCTCTCTCTCTCTCTCTCTCCTCAAGGTCTTGCATACTAGAAAAAAAATGCAAGGTCTCTGCTCATTGTCAAACTTCTATAAATACTCTAACGTGTCATTTTCTGGATGCCAACGAGGTCCTCTTGACTATAATGACAATAACTGTGGTTTATTATACACATTTTCATGATATTAGCACGACTCTTCTTTTCAATATGTTTTGCAAGGATTATATGGTTAAAGAACACACACACACACACACACGAAGCTTTACTATTGAACACATTTTTAAGATATTTCAGCGCCGCACCTCCACTGAATTCAAAAGTGAAGTTACACGAGTTTTTAAGAGCCATTATATAGTTAGTTCTGCTGGTATATCAACACGATTACTACACTATTAACGAAAGAGAGTAAGAAACTTGTGAACCCGTCTAATCATCCCATTAAAATTAGCTACGCAAACACATGAGAGAGAGAGAGAGAGAGAGAGAGAGAGAGAGAGAGAGAGAGAGAGAGAGAGAGAATTAAAATGAGGGAGAAGGAAGAGAACTTGTCAACATTATTCACAAGGCTAAATGCAGAGAGACAGCCAGCCCACCGCTCACTCTGAGAAGCATTTGGCAGGCTATCATGAACTACGTACTGGTATATGCGTGCAACAATAATCCAGCTGACGTCAATGCCCAGAGCACCAACTCTACATAATTATATCCTTAGCATAAATAGCGGCAACCAAGATACGTAAATCACACTGAATTCGATACCAATAAAATGAATAAATGAATAAATAAAAATAGGGAAACACAACGAATGCAATGAAATAAAAATAAGATAAAAGTAATATATACATAGACTATCCGTAGATTTCAATATATCTGCTTCCGATGACAACTCCAGATTATTTTTAACACAATAATGTATCACCTAACTGAAGTGAAAGAAGAGCTTAATGTATTCCACCGCAGTAGTACAATAGATTATATCAAAATAACACACACACTCTCTCTCTCTCCATAAATTTTCCATGTTATTACTATGAGATGAACACGCGTATTCAGAGAGAACGCATGGCACTTTCCGTTGTTTATTGGGCGGGAAGGACACGATAGTTTGAGTGACGAATACGATAACACTATGTACCGTTAGTATGACAAATGAGAGCTACGGGGATAACAAGAGTCAGCGGCGTCCCAATGTCTCGCTGCTTATCACTTCGGTGGCGCCAATCTCAAGTCCAATCTTTGTTTATCACGCCCAATCAGTGTTACGTGGGGGCCTTAGCGGGTATAGCTTTATTTACCTCCAGGGTTCGTGATTGCTTCAAGATCATGCCAAATCACATCAAAGTACCACTGTGGCTAAGATTTAACGCTTTCACTGCGATACGAGACAATCGGCACTGTAAATAACGCATGGTATTTTAATTAGCATATATAAGAGAGCGAGGTATTAAACAGAGTAAAATTCGCAGCTTCTAACCAGTGTAAAGAGTAAAAAAAGTCTTGAGTGATTAGAAATTTTAAAAATAAGAATAAAAAAGCGGTTAGAAGGTTAATATAAGGCTAGCTGAAGCTTCTATTGACTTGAAGGATCACCAATTTCGTAATTCTAGTGAGTTTAACAAGAGTGGAACGACGTGCGCTCTGAGGGCTCACGGATCCCAAAGCGCATGGGTTCGAATCCTGACCACGGTCCAAGGAGACTGGACATCCACTCGGGGTAACGGTTTCCGAATGGCTGGGCTTTCAGATTAGAGATTTCTATTAGCCTATACATTCCCGTAAAAAAAGCCCATGCTGTATATAAAAAGTG
This sequence comes from Callinectes sapidus, assembly GCA_020233015.1. Lineage (NCBI taxonomy): Eukaryota > Metazoa > Arthropoda > Malacostraca > Decapoda > Portunidae > Callinectes > Callinectes sapidus. Next base: position 13,362,581 of record CM035184.1, read on the forward strand.
CTGCTTGACTGGGTGAAAAAAAAAAAAAAACTAACACCCATTTAGAATTTCTTTTCCATTACTATTGTTGTTGATGTTGATATCGTTGTTGTTGTTGTTGATATTATTATTATTATTATTATTATTATTATTATTATTATTATTATTATTATTATTATCATTATTGTTGCTGTTACAAGAGGAAGCTTGAATTTTTTTTCATCGATTATTTCTCTCTCGGTTACAAAGATCAGTTCCTTCCGTTTAATCTTCATTCGTTATTAGCAACGTCAGAGGAAGGTGGGGTCTCAGGTGTCACTTCTATGCCATCTGTGTCTACCCCGCGGCCTCGCCCTACCCCTTCATCACCTGATAAGTTCGTCCCCTCAACACGCACACCGCTTGACCGCCACGCTGATGGATGTGACGGCCCTGGCTGGCTGGCTAGCATGACATCTGGCAGCTGTGGGAGTGAGGGGAGGAGGGAGAGGATAGCGAGGGGGAGAAGGATGCTGTTATCCTTCGCATCTCTTCCCGAGGTCATTCTATCCATGCAATCGGGATTTCCATGCATGTTTCCCGCCAAAAAAGAGTAGAATAATAAATAATGAAATATACTACAACTAATGATAAAAGATAAAAAAGAAACGCTTTGCTCTCACACCACGATCATTTCCAAAAGTCACGGTGATTAGCAGGTCTCTCAAGACTTCCTCATAAAATGTAGCAATCTTATCAATTTGTCAGTAGAATCGCAAATGAAAAAATGAAGAAAAGGAAAAAAAAAAATAATGATAATAGAACGCAAAATCATGTCAGGGAACTGAAATTAGCTGAACATGCTCTTCAGTATTATATTAACCCCTTCAGTACTGGGACACATTTTTTCCTTAAGTTTCAGACGATTTCATTGACATCCCCGGGGGGGGGGTCTATGAAGGTCAGAAGACTAATGGTCAGCTGTACTATTCAATCCTCACTCTAGTTTCTGAACCCGTATAAAATCGACAAATAATCAAAATGAATAAAAAAAACGCGTCCCAGTACAGAAGGGGATGAGGATTAAATTAGCACTTAAAACCACTTTAGATTACAGTCACTCACGGCGACAAGTGTTGGCAACAGCAACAGAGATCTCAGATTATACCAACAGCAAACTAAAAATGTTTACACGACCCTTAGAATAAACATGTATATTTATTTTCAGACTTGTTATTGTACAACAGTCTTTTGTTCCGTTGCGTAAAAGAAAAAACTCCCCCCCCCAGCCCACCATCTCTCTCTCTCTCTCTCTCTGTTTATGTACACTTTCTTTCCTTTCTAACACTCCTCTGAATGTTAGCAATTAATAACCAAACAGTGAAATGCTTAACGCTGAGGAAAAACGGTAAAAATAGAACAGAGAAGAAAAACGGTAAAAACAGAACAGAGAAACAGTGTGTAGCTTAACTTATCAGCACGTCTCAAAAGGTTATGATAATACACAAGACACATACTTATTAACAATGCACCAACTGTTAGATAACCAGCAGATGAGTTCACAATGCAGCAAAACAGTTATCATAAAGAGAAATGTGTTATACAGCTAGACTTAGAGGCACGTTTGTAAGGGATATAATGAAACTTAAGATGGATGTGCTGAGAATGTATTAACTGTCAGATAAACCAGCAATCAGAAGAGAAAATAAAGCAGAAAAGCGCTAAATACATGTTAGAAGAGAGAGAATAAAGAAAGAAAGCGCTAAATTCAAATCAAGAGAGAGAGAGAGAGAGAGAGAGAGAGAGAAGCAGGAAAGCGCTAAATACAAAGCAGAAGAGAATAAAACAAAAACAAAGAAAGCTACAAACAAAGCAGAAGAGAATAAAGCAAGAAAGCGCTAAACACAAAGAGAATATATTATGATAAGTAGCTCGCCTTGTCAGTTACATGTTGAAAAGTTCTATTAGAAACCGCAAACTGCTCACGTGCATAAGAGCATTAGCTACAATCCCCCCCCCCCCCCCCCACACACACACACACTTGGAAGTCATGTGTGTTTTAAGATATGAACTTACACGACTTGTTATATAATTGCATCGGTCAATGTCACGACCAGGAACTTTTTATACCGTTCAGAGATAGTATTTTTTTATCTATTATTTTTTTTATTCGTGGGTTTTAAAAAGTGCTCTGGTTTTATGATTACTGTTGTTTTGGGCGAAGTCACGATGATAAACTTGCCCACTAATACTCCAGTGCTGTCTCCCGTGCTTATCTTCTTCTTCTTCTTCTTACTACTACTACTACTACTACTTTATGAGCTTTGGAATTACGTCTTTCTTATTTCAGTATCGCCAAGATGAGAAAGAGAGAGGCTGATGAGAGTGAAGGAGACAACAGAAGTGAACCAAACATCAGTGTTATATAAATCCACAACAACAAGCTGCCCTTAATCCCATTTACTCTCACGAACAAGGACGGCGCACTCTCTCTCACACTCTCTTTCTCATTCATGTGATTACTCTCCGAGCCAGACACCACTCTAATATCCTCCCCATCTAATCAACTTCACATGTACTATACTTTTCAGCCTTCTAACTGCTTCTAATTCATTCTAATATCCTTACAGACACATCACCTTCATCACACATTCTAAAATCACCTTTATATTCACTTTAATATTCTAATATCTTGCCAACCATCCTTTATCTTCTTCCTACTTACTGCTATACTTTTCAGCCTTCCATCTGGTTATTCATCTTAATATCCCAATAGAGACATCTTCATCCCGCATTCTAAAATCTTTATATTCACTTTAATACTCTAATACTTTGCCAACCATCCTTATCTTCTTCCTACTCACTCTTATACACTTCCATTTTTTCTTCTATTCAGTCTTAGATAGTCCACATTCTATATATCTTCCTTCTATTTTCTTTAATACCAATGTTATCCTCCCTATCTCCTTCATACACACTTTGGTATTCTCACAGCCTCCCCATCTTCGTGCTCTCCCATCAAGGACTCATCAGCTTCACACTTAATGCCTCCTCGCCTCCCTATTCACTTCATTGTCCTTCATACCTTCCAATCACCCCTTCATTACTGGGACACATTTTCAACTGAATTTTTACTGACATTAGGAGAGGTGCATGGTGGTCAGATTAATGGTCAGAGCCTTTACTGTTTTAATCCCCACATGAGTTTCTGAAGCTGTATGAAATTTCCCAATACTAAGCAGAATGAATACGAAAACACGTCACCATACTGAAGGATGCGACAAGTTTTCTACATTATTAACAGAGGAAACACTCTTGAAAGCCCACGCTAGTCGTCTCTGTGGAAATAGTCGTAGTGAAAGACCGCAGCGTTACTGAGAAGTCCTTACCCACCCCCTCCCCCAAGCCTCATAGCTTCCCTCCTTCATGCATCGCTGGGACAAAGAGGACACTGTTGGTTGATGGTACCCTCGCCTGGCATTTCTCACTCTATTATCTGGCTAACATGTTTTCCCCCGTGCTAGTCAGGCTACGATGGTTTGTGAGTATCAGTCTTTCTCGCTTCAAGAGTTTCATGTGAGCCTTCTCGAGTAGTGTTGAATGAGGAACTGACGACTGACTCATTGACTCTCTCTCTCTCTCTGAGGAAGGATGTGGGTAGCGTTATAGCGATGACAAGGCAAGAGTACTCATCAGATGCGGGACAGTACTCTCTCTCTCTCTCTCTCTCTCATCCATGGTTATGGTCAGTAAATTTGTTTTTTGTTCGTCTATTAGATGTAGTTTAAGTTTTCGGGTCATATGCGTCTCTCTCTCTCTCTCTCTCTCTCTCTCTCTCTCTCTCTCTCTCTCTCTCTCTCTCTCTCTCTCTCTCTCTCTCTCTCTCTCTCTCGCTCTAAG
>CM035184.1:13449251-13478414 GCA_020233015.1 Callinectes sapidus
GAGAGAGAGAGAGAGAGAGAGAGAGAGAGAGAGAGAGAGAGAGAATCTGGACCAAACTAGAGAAAACACCGCGTGATGGTAGGGCACGGTGCCAGAGTGGAGGAGGAGGAGGAGGAGGAGGAAAATGACGATGGTGGTGGTGGTGGTGGTGGTGGTGGCGCCAGCAGCCTCCTCTTGCCCCTGGCCCCCTTTAGGTGAATCAGAGGTCATTCCTTAAGACCTCACTAAGAATCCCAAACATTTCGTACTTACACTTGGAACTCATTTACCATAAACTATCATTTTCTTCTAACCCCTTCAGTAGTGGGACGCGTTTTTATATGTACTTTATTTATCATTTGTCGATTTTATACAGCTTCAGAAACTCATGTGGGGATTCAAATGGTACACACTCTGGCCATTAATCTTCTGACCTTCTAACGGTCAATAAAATCGTCTAATCGTACCCAAAACTCCTGGTAAAAATGCATCCCTGTACTAAAGAGGTTAATGCTACATAGTCACTGACAAGAACATGAAAATTATAAGAAAAAGGCCACGGTGTCAGTTTCCAAAAGGAATGCCGTAAGAAAAGTAAGATGATGGTGGATAAGACTGGTACTCAGAAACGCTTTGCTCTTTCACCATCACTATTTTTCAAGGCCACAGAGATGACCAGCGGGGTTTTCAAGAGTGTTTCCCCGGTTGATTATGTATGACTCGGGTCAATCTGCGTCTACAACCGCAAAAACACCTTAAAAAAATCGTATAACTTTAAATATATAAGTGGAGGCGAAGCACAAGTGTCTTCATTCCCCCCCCCCTCCTCCCCGCCCCGCTCACCTTGGAAAGTTCAAGTCACAGGAAGGAGGAAATACAAAAGTAAGCAAGAGGTTCCAGAGTTTACTATCCACAAGACATAACACCACTAAACATCTGCGGTGTTAACCTTTCGCGAATATATACACAAGATTCCAAGTAAAGCTGAGCGAAGCATTAGTAGGCGATACAAATCTCTCTCTCTCTCTCTCTCTCTCTCTCTCTCTCTCTCTCTCTCTCTCTCTCTCTTTTATTAAGGAGGATGGTTAGGTAAATGTTGTGTTAATCAGTAAATCTTTCCCCCCTCTTCTTTCTACTCAAAACAGTGTTCTTTATTAATAATCTTCAGCGACGGAGTGGAAATGGCATCGTCCCGTTGGTGATGAAGAGCCTGTCTTTGCCCAATTTCATTAGAGTCTTATAAAAATTTAAGTTAGTTTAGAAAAAAAATAAAGAAAACTGTAACTAGTTTTAAAGCTTTTCAGTACAAATTTTTCCTTTTTAACATTCAATTCTTTGAGATAAACTAAACAAATCTGTGGTCTTACATTATTCATTTAGGCTTTACATTTTTGGGAGGGAAAATTTTTGAAATAGTCAATTTTCAAATAAAGTAAACTGAGTAGTTTTTTTGCTTTTCATTACGAGTTCTTCCCTCTTCTCCTCCTCCTCGAAATCTTTGCATTGTATTGAGAATTTAACTCAGCGTGGCTCTAAGAGCGAATGACTCGTGCCCTCAGCAGGCGCCGCAGCAGTCACGAGATACCGTTCATATGGTATCCTCCCACCACAGAGCGTGGCATCACAGAAAAGAAGCCAGAAATCTTCAAAATAGTATGAAAAAGACGAGTGTTTCTGAGCCGAAGAACATCTCTGCGTCCTTGTCAATTACTGCTGCAGTACACACAGCTACAGCGGCGTAGGTAATGGGATGCCGTGGACAGTGGAGGGAGGGAGTGGGCAGTGCTTGATGGGAAACAAAAAATGAAGGGCTAAAATTGTGTTCTAAGAAAAGGAGGCCGCTGCGAGGGGTGTGCTGAATTGGCGCGCAAAAGGGCTCTCTGTGAGGGGTCTTGGCTTCAATATTCCAAACACAGACCAAAGATAATATGCATCTACAAGGTGTGAAAGTCTTAAAAGTGTTGAAATAATGTTGTGTGTGTGTGTGTGTGTGTGTGTGTGTGTGTGTGTAACAGTTCAAGATGAAAGATGAAATTCTGGACATTTGAGGAACTTCCAGGCATCACTCCCGGGCGCAGACTTAGACACATGAATAATTCCAGACATATCCGAGAAATTCCATCTGGGAGGAACCTGTAGTAAGGGAAAGACGCTGTCGTGTCTACAGTAAATCACACACATTCAACACGCTTACTTATCTTCGCCCATCATCCTCATCCATACATTAGTCTAATCTTATTTAAAAGCTTCCCGATGACTCCACATTAACAATCTGAGTTCCCTCGCACCCCTCTCAATTTGGACGCTAAACAGGAAGAAGCCAAGATAACACAAGGCGACGCGGCGTGAACAGCTAAGGACCGCATTCAGAAACACTAATCTCTCATCACGACCATCTATCTCCTCAAGGCCACAGAGATGCTTAGCTGGGTTCTCAAGAGTGTTTCTTTAGTTCATAATGTAGAGACCTCCTTAATATGTCACCAGAATCAGAAAAAAAAGGAAAAAGAAACACATACACACACTTGCAAAACAGCGGCACATCAACTACATAGAGCCTTGCCAAAGTAGTGGAGGTGCAGGCCGGAAGTGTTTCAGAATATGGCTATAAACAAGGTAGGTTCAAGCAACGCAAAGGGCGGGGAATCACCGAAGCCACATGCCACTACTGACTGTGCGTGAGTGACCACCACGTCCTTGGCGGCTACTGGAGGCTCCGAGCGGCAGTGGGACGGGTCATCGCCGCTACTGATGGACTTGGAGCGCCTCTCATCTCCCTCCTCCGCGATAGTTGAGGTCACGGTCATCCTCACTCACTACCACTACTTCCCGCACGTTCGAAAGTAAGGCAACAGGTACGCGAGGCAATGCAGGAGTGTTGCCAGTCAGACACCGCGTGGGGACAGACGAAGCAGGTTCAATCTCTGGCACCCTGTGAACGACTGTCGACGAGCGAGTGGTGGGGCCAACAGCAGCAGCAGCAGCAGCAGCAGCCTCCACCGCGTCGATATCCAAAGAGGGAGCGGGAAGAGCACCAAGGGCGGAAGCAAGAGAAAATAGGCATAGTAGAGGTGCGGACACATTATCACACCATCACTCATTTTCACATCATCGCCGCTTGGTGTTATAATGCATTAACCCCTTCATTACTGGGACGTGCTTTTTTTATATGTATTGTGCTTATTATTCTGCGATTTCATACAGCTTCAGAAATTCATGTCGGGATTGAAATAGTACAAACTCTAGCCATTAATCTTCTGATCTCCATGCACCCTTCCTAATGTCCAAAACTCGTGGTAAAATGTGTCCTAGTACTGAAGTAGTTAAACGCACTCCATTATGCCACCTTTTTTTACAGTTCTAGTGAGAGATTTAACAAGACATGCATATTCAACACGACAAACATCCTTAAGAACCCGGCTAATCACTGCAGCCTTGGACAATAGCCGTGATGTGAGACCAAAGCGTTTCAGAAAGATACTTTGATAGCGGAGTTACTTCTGAGCTAAATTTGAACGCTAAATTAGATAGCTGGCAAATTATATCAATGGGAAGTGTATAATAAGTGAAATATTTGCTATTTTTGAACAGAGCACGCACCTCCTCGCCCCAGGAAGAGTGGCGCCATCACCCCGCGGATTGTGTGCGGCGAGGAAGTCCCTCTGTAAAACACCGCGACGCACCTCATTCACTTTCAAAAGGCTGATTGAAGGAAGGAACACAGGTTTATAAGAATGTATTTTACGATTCTAGTGACGGATTAGCTAGACTTCCAAGATATTAACGGGAGAAATATGTGAAAACCTGGCTTAAAATAATCAGAGAGAGAGAGAAAGAGAGAGTAAACCACCACCGCACACTGATGCTAGGCTAGGCTATTCAGTCATACAGTTCTGGGAGAGATAGCTGGTGACAGATTCAGGTTAGCGTGTCTGCATGTTGTATATTTAATGCATGAGACAGGCAGGTGGCTTCATTATCATCATTATTATTATTGTTGTTATTATGGAGATTAACAACTTCAGCCTCTTCCCCCTAAGATTAATATCAAGAACATAAAGAACTGAGGGAAGCTGCAGGAGGCCACCAAACCTACTCGTGGCAGTCCCTGTGTGAATATTATTTTCACATATCAGATAGAATTAAAGTTGCCAAATATCATATAACAACACAACAACTGTGAGTATTTATGCTGATCCGGCCACGAGAGAAAATGAGCAACTGTGATAAGAAGGGAGACGATGGAAAGTTGGATTCAAAGGAAGATATAACAGGATAACAACTTGTATGAGAGATAGGAGAGTGTGACAGGGCTACAGTAGATAAAGATGAAGATGAGGTGTGTATGTAGACAAAAATATTAAATCACTAATATTAACTCTCTCTCTCTCTCTCTCTCTCTCTCTCTCTCGTACACAAGGACGTAAAAATTGTTTCTGTTCCCTCTTTCCATTCTGCATTCCTCCAATAATAACTTATTAGCCAACCACCAATGTCAGAAGTTTTTTTTTCTTTTTTTTTATCATGACAACAGCCCCAATAACCACACCTAACAACTCGCTCCATTATCAGGATGCCACAGACCACAGATTACTTCCCCTCACTGCAAACAAAGACATGCATGCTGACCTTGTAAGCATCCAGGTAACAACATAACATAAACAGACTACGTATATCTAAACTTATATCACTGATACACAAACGTACAATGGTTTCTTTTAATGACTGCACGAGAGCTGGGTGGGACTTTTAATTTTTTTTTCAGGAGTGACTTTGACTGTGCCACAGGATCTGCTGTGAATGGGACTTTGTGACTTTATTTTTCTATCCCCCCCCCTCCCCCACCAGGAGCAAATCACGACTGCAACTTTTTCCCCACTAAATAACAAAAAATAAACTTGCATAACAGAAATGTGCTTTTATATGGCAAAGAAACGTGTATATATTTATCTTTTATATCTTTTTTTTCCAGCTAAAACACAGCCTTAACTGCCTTAACTAATATCACACAATCCCTTGTGATGACATACAACAATGGGTGTATAATCAACCACAACAAACAAGTACTGATGTTAGATTTCATTGAGGTCAAGTGTAAAAACTTATCATACTAAAGCAACAATGAATATATACAATTAATAGACAATGAAAGTAATGAAAGTGTATATTAACAGATTCAGAGAGCCAAGTAAAAGTGAAGGAATGAAAGACTGACAGATTAAGGGATTCAAACGATGCATAATAAGGTAGTCTGAGCACATGTGAAAGAATGGTTGAAAATGACATTTCTAAAAGATTGTGTCTGAATACAGCTGATGTGGTGAATATCAGATGAACTCAAGTGTGAGGAGAGAATAGCTGGAACATAATGAGAATGGGATGAAAAGAAAATGGGAGGCTTACAGCTTCCATGGAGGAAATACATATAAACGAATGAATAGAGACTTCAATTAGATGTGGCCATTCCCTGAGAATACTTTGTTCTTTTCTGATGACACTCAAACAATCCACCAAACATTTGCAACACAGCATCTATTGCATTTGAATACACCTGAAAAAAACTTTTCCAGAACCATAGATTACCAATTATCGTCTCCAAAGTTTAATGTTTGTGTCCATTAATGATATTCTGATCCTATAGGGACTTGAGTATTAAGAGAAAACCCTGGAAATAGAGATACAGACCACAATGGTACTGGTAGCATTGTGTAGGCAGAAAGCAACATTAGACATACAGGAAGTAAATTACAGAGCTGAGATCCACAATGTCTTTTAATGGAGACAGACAGACATTGAGGTTTTTTCATTTTTGAAGATACACTGTGCACCAGTTGTGGTTCATCTTACTTCCCAGTTTATTCCAGTTAAGACTACAACTGGCCTTGTATCTACTGAGCAGCATTAAGGAAACAGGCTACCACCTGGTGATGCAACACCACACATGAATGGCTGTCTTCATTAATGGATGCAGTACATATGTATGGAAGTCCTCATTATAAGGATTCAAAATATCTACTTACATACATACACAGGTGTGTGATATTCCTGGCAAATTAGAACACATCAAAGTGGATATCAACTCAAAGTTATAAATGTACAACAGGTTGAGAATCCCTTATCCGGAATACTGACGTTCACAATCTAACAGATTTTTTTATTTTCCTGCATCTAGGAATACCTGCACCCATCTCTCCTCACAACCAAGGAATAATAATTTGAAATAACTGATCCTAAGGGGAAAAATATGTATACTTGAAAAATGCATCATCATATTTTTCTGGTATGTAATACTGTATATATAGTAATATGTATGATATGTATTACTGTACTCTTTTCATCTAATACTGGCAATGATTTTCAAGATTTTATGGCATTTTACAATTCTAAATACAAGATTCTCAACCTGTATTTGTCCACTGTTCACATGAAGCATGATGGATCTTCTTCAAAAGTGACAACACGGGTGATTACTGCAAACATCATGGCAAAACTTACCGAGGAACAGGACGGGAGGGCCGGAGGAGGGTATCTGATTCTCCAAGAAATTCTACATCCCTGTCTTCATCTGCAGCAATACTGAAGAGGAAGTAAAATGATTTGTTAATCCCAACACTTCCATCAGTAGAAATCATTATGAGAGCACAAGAGTTGATCCTAACAAGGTAAAACTTACACAACAAAAAAAATTCACATGTTTATATATGAATAGCAATGATTTTTCTTTTCTTTTTGTGACAAGAAAATTCATGAAGCTATGCAAGTCTGGTTGTATATGTGAGACAATCAAACACTTTCTTAATCCCTTCAGCACTGGAATGCATTTTCATATTTGGTCTGCTTATTATGTTGATTTAATACACAGAGACTGATGTGGGGATTGAAATAATACAGAACCTGGACATTAATCTAGCATTCCCTAGACTCTTCATAGAAAGCTATACAATACTCTATAAATTAAATTATACTAAATTAATTGATGAAATTTGTCAGCTTTTGTAGCAGCATTACTTACAGTTACTGTATATGTAGTGGGTAAATATATGTAAATGTATGTACAGTAAACTTCTGGCCCTAAATCCTGTAGCATACGACACCTTCCCTCAATCTTCAGTCATTTTTAATCTGTTGACAGTCTCCTCACAAACACAGACACCTGATTGATTCTGTATAGATCTGGAGACACAGGACTCAAAAAGGAATACTCAAAGCAAAGCAGAAATAAGTGTTGTACTACTTAGTTATTGTCCATGACAACAACAATCAACCATAAGCAATAACATCAGACTTCACAGCTCACTCTAAACTTTTAGCATTAACTGTAGCCTAGATTTGATGTGTTGTGTAGAGATTACCTGTGCCATGACTAGTAATATACATATTTGCATGCTACAGTCACCATCCTAACAGGTATTGCCTCTCTTCCCTTGTCAGTGTTTCCATACATTGACCAACACGATAACTAGTGTCACTCACTGCCTACTCTCCCGCAGCTCACAGCTCTGAGTCGTGCACATGGCTCCACTCACAATGCACTCAAGTATTGCACTGTGTCACTCTACTTTGCCTAACTTATGGCCTGCCCCTACTGTGCTTCAACAATAGCCATCTGCATCCAATCTAATCTCAAACCACAGCCATCTGATTGACCAGAGAGAGACTGAAATGAGCCTGTTGGTAATACACACTGCTGCTCTAGCCACTCTCACTTCACACAAAGTATTGCTTGAGTGACAAGTGCCTGGAAGTGAGCAATAGTGAAGATTGAGGGATGGCTGGGCACCAGTACAAGCCTTGCATGTGTGATGCTAGGAAGTCATGTGGTGAGGTCCTCTTAGTGGCAAGCATTTACTATTCTCTCTTTTTGTTTTCTTTACTGAAGGAGTGACTAATGGAGGCAGAAATTCATCACCTGCAGATGTGTGGCTACATTATTGTGAGCATTGGGAATACAGATGGTGTTTATCTATCCTTTAAACTGCAACATTTTTGTATTGCTATATTCTCTTCTGTTTACATAAAAAAGAGATAGATAGTGTGTATGTGTGTGAATACTGTGAATACTAGGGCACGTCATCTTTTTCCTTAACTTTGAAACATAAATTTTTGGTCTGGCATTTCAAATATGTGCCATGAATAACAATGATCATATTCATTTCACATTTTCTCATTTGTTACCATCAAAATTATCAATAAACAAGCTACATCCTGCCCCTTGAATGACTTCAATATCACAATTAGAAGGGAAATTATGGTTCTATGAGCATGTCAACTTCAATCATTAATCAATGAAAAAAATATTATGGTGCTTTTCCTCCTATGGTTCTAAAGGCATCACTTAGAGTACAAGTAAAAAGACTACCAACAACAAGAAAAGACAGCACAGTACCTCAAAGATTTCAGTGAAGATAGTTTTACTTTCCTTCAAAAGAATCACTTAAGATTACTCCAATAAGGTACTAACAAGTGTGGTACTGTCATTGAGTAGCAGACACAAGCAGCAGGTGAATACAGCAGGGTTGGCCACAGCTGTTGCCTGTGTCCTCACCTGATATCATTGGGGTCCTGGATGTACTGGTCAACACAACACTCAATGCCTGAATGAAGGTCATGTCCCATCATGCAACACACACCTACAAAAGGAAGAACATTAGTACGTCATCCCTATAGAAATAATGTGTCAATTATCATATCTGCTTATCAGTTTTTATAAGGTTTATTAAGGTCAATGGAAAGAGAGAGAGAGAGAGAGAGAGAGAGAGAGAGAGAGAGAGAGAGAGAGAGAGAGAGAGAGAGAGAGAGAGATTGGAAAAAAAGCTCCATCTAGAAAATAAGTAAATTAATCTGAAAATACAATCTAGTTACTATTATTTTTAACCCCCTACATGGGGAAGGAATTAAGGTGAGAAATATTCAACAGAGAGATATTCAGGTAGTTTGATTTTCCACTAATTTTTCCTGTAGCTTTTGTTTTGCCCTCTTCAGTAAACTTCATTCATTACACTACTTGTATCTACACCACCACCTATCTCCATGTCAACTTATCTCCTAATCTCCTATCTAGAATTCTAAACAAGCATTGACTCAGGTAAAAATGTAAATAGGTAGCTAAGAACAATGACCTGATTCTATACAAGCTTGAATGTAAAAATGCATTTAGCTAAAAAGAGGACTGGTAAGTTAGTGACCTTTTTTTGTTGTCTTTATTGCCCTTGGCCAGCTTTTTTCCTATTACATAAAAAAATACCTCTTCTACAATCCATTTGAAGAAGAATTATACAAGAATTTAAGAAGAATATACAGTTACTTTGGTATATAATAAGGAGATGAGCTCTTATCATGGAATTTTCTCATTGTTATCTGTTTATCTCTTGATTAGTTTGTACACTTGTGATTCATTCCTTTACACTCTGGTTTTCTTTTTTTGTTTAACTCAGATCATATTGTTTGGGACACTCAAATACAAAATTTTCCATTCTTCACACACACACACACACATATATAAACTAGAATTAGGGGATCTCTCTCTCTCTCTCTCTCTCTCTCTCTCTCTCTCTCTCTCTCTCTCTCTCTCTCTCTCTTACAATTCAATACATACCTCAGCTGCAGTAAAGTGGTTAAGAAAAATAAAATGAATTAATAAATAAATTAATAAATAGAAAGATATGGTCCATGATTAAATGATAAAGCAAAGTAAAACTAATAAGCAAAACAAACAAATACAGAGATTAAAAAACATAAAATAAAAACCAAAAAAAATCATTTATTGAGTTAAGTTTGACTATACATATTACCTATATGTGTATGTAGACATATACACACAATACAGTGCTGTACATGTAGCATTCCACTCATTGTCTTCTCTATTAAGAATATGAATGACACAAGAATAATGAACATTGACACAAAGCCATGGTAAGTAAAGCAATGGATAGATAATTAATAGATAGTTGATAAGCAATGAGGTTTTTTTTCAAGAAATGACAAGATAAAGGATATTGACAGGGTAAGGAATTTTGACAATCAGGTTAGAGGAAATATCCTGTTCCTGAAATCAAACAAATGGATTAAAATAAATATGAATAAAAACATGGGATTTTACTAGAAATTTTACAATTCTTATTTATTATTTGTATATACTTGATTATTCATTACACTAGAGCAGAGAGAGAGAGAGAGAGAGAGAGAGAGAGAGAGAGAGAGAGAGAGAGAGAAAGAGAAAGAGAGAGAGAGAATGACAATATTGCTCTAATAACACATCTCCACAGTTACCAAATTGATACATAAAGCGAAAAATCATCAGCAGAAGATACACACTACATTGACAACTCTCTCTCTCTCTCTCTCTCTCTCTCTCTCTCTCTCTCTCTCTCTCTCGTCATAAAACAAAGTTCCTCTGACATGAATATAAGGATTTTCAGTATTAAAACATCGATGTAGAAGAGAGTAAATATGTATGTAGAATAAAGAAGAGGAACTAAATAAAACGGAAAATTACTATACCACGAATTCAATCAAAGAAACTCACATATGGATGGAGATGAGAACAAAGGAAGATGAGAACAAAAGAAAGGAAAATAAAAAAAATAAAAACGTTTGAGGGTAAAAATAACACTGAAAACAGAAGACTTTTGTAGAATAGAAGAAAAGAAAATGACTTAAAACAAGTATACATTATCTAATGAAAACTATACTATCCTGACACTCCGCTTACGTATAGAGACAAAGAAAGAAAGAAAAGAAAGACGTTTGAATCTAAAAATAACAATGAAATAACCAAAACAGGAAGGCCTGGGTAGAAGTCAAGAAAACTACTCAAAACTTATGTACCTAGGTATATATATAACTATTCAAAACAACTATACTAACCTAACAAACCATTCCCTAGACACCAGAACTACCTTACTTACTAACCACCAATAAAAATCACCTTTGTTTACTACCACTACCCTAAAAAAAATCAACAAAAAAACACCCAGCTGCCAACTTTGAGTATTGCCAACGCGACAACAACAAAGTCAGAAACCATCATATTTTCACTAACCTTTCCTCTCCCTCTCCTTCAATCAGCTGTTTTCTCCTCACAGGGGTAGTCCAGACCATGCTTCACCCCTATGCACGCCTGTCCTCACTGGGGCGTGGTCAGGAGGGCGTTAATTAATGGTCATGTTGAGGTGGGAGGGAGTTTTCCATTCACAACCTTCCTGTGTACGAGTGAGTGATAGACTGTGGGACTCTTCACACTTTTTGGTACATTAGTGAGTGAGTGAGTGTTCTTTTTCTTGGGTTTCGTTCAGCTTTCACCTCGTCTGTTTTGTTTTTCTTCTTCGTTTCATGTTAGTTAGTTAGTTAGTTAGTTAGTGGTGGTAGTGGTGTTTAGTTCAGACGTGTCTTGTGAGGAGGTACTATAGAAGGAATGGAAGGGTGTATTTATTTATTTATTTTATTTATTTTTCTTTTTTTTTTCTTTTTAAGGTATTTTTTTTCGCTTTTTTTTTTCGTTTTGTCTCATCCGTTTGTGTGTGTGTGTGTGTGTGTGTGTGTGGAGAGAGAGAGAGAGATGGCTTTATTGTTGTAGAAGAGAGAGAGAGAGAGAGAGAGAGAGAGAGAGAGAGAGAGAGAGAGAGAGAGAGAGAGAGAGATTGTTTTTAGTCTGAAGTCCATCTTTATAATTATTATCATCAGTCAGTCAGCTTAGGCCTCCTCGCCTTGCCCCGTAGCCTCGTAGTAGCCTCTCCCGCCGTGTCATGTTTCACCTATAGAGTTCCCTCAACCCTCCCTTCTCTCGTGCTTTTATTCAGTATAACGCTTCTAAGTAGCTACAGTACATATAATATTAGTCTACGTATACGGTATTGCTTTTCCGCTCTTCTCTCTTTCATATCATCTCTGGTCTACTTTTTTTTTTTTTTTTTTTTCTCTCTCTTCCTTTTGTCTGTTAATTGTTTTACTTGTTCTTTTTCCTATTTCTTTGTTCCTTCGCATTCACTTTCAAGTAAAGTACACTTCTTACTTGCATTTTTTTTTTTTTTTATCGACTTTGAAGCATTAAATTGTTACCTTTACATTTAATATTTGGTTTGAGATTTAAAGATTTATTTTAATGCACAAGACCACGGTGTGTTCTCTCAACATCAAACAGTATTACTTGCTGCTTTTCTATGCAAAGCTCTCCCATTACCATATATTTCTAAGGGAACTATACATAAAGAAATAAGGTAATCAATATCCATTTATTTAATCCTCTCAAAGATTTGGTCATAATTTAACCAATCCATTTCACATCAGTCATGCCATGGCGACACACACAAACACACACACTTTCATTTCAACATGTCTAAGTACCTGTACTATTCACAACTGTATGCATTATGGTCTTCATTCAAGGATGTCTGATGAGTAACAAATAACAGTGACATCAAGTAATACAATTATAGCAGAATAGAAACTGTCAACCAAATTCATGTTGCAATAGAGATGACAATACTGTTGACAAATCACATTTCCTTAAACCCCAAATATCTTGTGGCCTGACATTCATTACTACAATCTTGAAGCACTGTACTTTTTTTCCTGGTCAGAGGGTTCAATCTCTGGCACAGGTTTCTGAACCTTGTCTTTGAATTAATGTGTCAGTGCCTCAGTGAAGGGCCCAAGAAGGCCATGACAGCAGGAATAAAGGCTGAACACCAAAAGCTTATGGTAGCAAAGCCCACAGGCAAAGTGAAATAAATAGCAAAAGTCATCTGGAGTCACACAACTTGACTATTGAGAGTTCTATGCAAAAAGAAAAAATACACTTTTGTGTGAAAGAATTAGATACATCATGAAGTATATACACTATGTATATACAAGCCTTCATTTCACAGAGAAGACATTTATCACTCTGGCTCCCTTTGAATCACTGAGAGCTGTGAACTGTGGAACATGGAAGATTACTATACTGAACTGGATTATACTGTCAAGTTTCAAGATGTTTGTAAGTTAAATGTATTTGTATGATGATATTTTCCACAATACTCATCAAGATTGTCCTCCAACATACAAAAATAAGCATCCATGTACCCCCAAACAAAAACTAACCATTCAAAATAACAAGACATTGATGATGAAGCATAACCTGACATCATAGAAAAAATAAAGAAAATGCCATGGAGATGCAACCACACCACAACACTGGTGACAAAGGATCAAACACCAAGAGAAGGAGATGGAGAGGTGGTGTGAGCCTCTACTGTGTGCTGGTGGAGAAGAGAGCGATGATGCCGGCCGCTCCCAGGGTGCTGAACACATAGTTGTAGGCGGGAGTGACTGACTTGAAGATGAGGAAGGAGCCCACCACCACCAGCATGAGGAACAGAGCGTTGTTGTAGAAGAGAGAGAAGGTTGTTGCTTCAGCTTCAGCCACTTCATTCTTCTTCCACAGTACCCTGATGGAAAAGTGTACACATTTATAGGTATTCTGAAGTATAAGGCTAAGTAAATTCTTGGAGCTGGACAATGGATAAGAAGGGTTCTAAAGAGGAACATTCAGTGTGTGTGTGTGTGTGTATGCTCTATATAGGAAACTTGGCTAAGAGAGGCTGTGTGTTAAGGAACCAAGAATTAAAAGTGTATACCAATAAATTTTGGCTGTAGAATAAGGACATTTATGTAGCATGTTTGTGTGATACTATGCAATATATCAATTAATTCATCATGACTCCATCTTGAACTATGGCTTCTTCACAATGTCTATGCTAAGTTTGTCTCAATGTTTAAATGAAAAGTAAATATATAAATAATATATTAAGTAAAGTATACAAAGTAAAAAAGTAAATATATACACAGATAAAATTATCCTCATCACCATTACAACTAAACTTTAGGTAGAACATTAAAACAATCTCCCTTGCTCTCTTTTTTTCTTTACCTTTCGTCCTTCTCCTTCTTGGCCATCTTCTTGTCATCAGAAAGTTTGCGCATCACTTCTCGCGTCACAGCATCTTCAACCTTCTGAGCAACCTGGAATATGAACCATATATTCATTAACTTTCCACTTGCTTCTGTATTTCCATCTTTCTATGACATTAACAAGATTTCTATCTTTTTTCTTTTGGCTAACCCTCTTGGACATACTTGTGGACTGGAATCTAACTCTGTGTTTTTGTTTACTCATTATGTTGCCCATGGCCAGATTTCCTCTCTTACATAGAAAAATAAATTATCAGAGTAGAAAGAGAGTAACAGGGAGAACAAGAGGGATAAACATGAGGCTCAACTACACACAATGGAAGCAACAGAGGTGATAGATGGGAAGAATTGGAAATTATCTTTACATAACACCAGTCATAACATTTAGAAAATAACAAAAGAAAGGAAAAAGAGGAATAAAGATTGAAGTTTTGTGAATATATTTAGGTTGAAGTTTTAAGATATGTATATACCAAAAATTCCATGAAGACTCACACACAAAATGTGACATTTATTACTCATCTTAAACAGATAGTTAGAAACACGTGAATTCATTTCAACATACCTTGTGTTTCAGAACAAACTTGGTGTTCATGTAAGCAAAAGCCACTAGATAGGTAGCAATGGCAGTGACAAGACCAAAGATGGCAGCAGAGGACAGTGGATCCATCATGTGAATGCGCCAGAACAGCCCTGTGGATGGAGAACAAGAGAACGTTCAGTACTGCCATCTCGGAGAACACTGAAAAACTGTGGCTGGCTGCTGTATGTACTACATTCAGTACAGTGAACTAAAATCAAATTAAAAGGAAATATCTTACAACCTAAAGAACACTACCACTATTAAATATACATAAGAATTAAGGTTCTACAGTGGCCTATATTGTACATGACAAAAGTATATATCCAATTTTTGTTACTCGATGGGGATTTCCATCTTACCCATCAAAGACAAGATGGGCACCACCTACCCTGCTGTATGTGCTGAGAATAATCAAAGGAGAATCCTTTATTCCACATCCCATCCCATTACCCTGCACTCCCTCACACCACCAAATGAACCCATATGAGAAAAGCAGTTTCCCTGAATGATTCAAAAATTCTCTTTAATACACAAAGAATGCTCGAGGCTCAGCTGGAAAACAGGTTTTAGAATGAGGGATGCAAACATTCCCTGCCCCTGAGATCCTCGGCCAATCTAAGATGTTAGAAGCTGCTGTGAATCATTAGCCCTGTCAGGTAATAGTGAGAGGTTTCTGACCTCCAAGTATCAAACCAACATGCTAACCCTGAGACGTATAATCTTGCCTGAAATAAACCAATAAAGCACCAAAAGAGATTACGAAAACCCAGGGTGGGTCATCTCCCTCTATCAGCAGGTGGCGGGCACTTCACTCAACACGTGTTGCCATGTTTCTCATCTCTATTCGCTATCCGATGACTCAGAAAGACAACACTAAATGACCACTGAGCAGAGGGTGATAAAACTATAACAAAAGAAGGCCGTCCCTATAGCAATATTCAAGATTCAGTCCCCACCGGTGTCCTGCTGCCTGACAAGTGACAGCTGACGCCAGCCTTGCCGTCACTCTGTTCTGCTCTACTCACATATCGGGATGGCGGACACAATTAGGGCGTTGAAGTAGAAGATAATTGAACTCTTCTTGGAAACATTTCTACTGAAGTCCTGCAGAAGCAGTTCCTCTTCCTTGGTGAGCTTTCCCTTGGCGACCATAGTGGCGGTGGCAGTGTGTTCACGTCCTCCCGGCGAGACTGGCAGTGAGTGGCCCTGTAAACACTGGCCAGCAATGCATCGCTCCTATCACCAAACATATTAACTTCACTCTAAGTACATAATTTGACAACCATTTCATAACTAATTTTCTTTAATTGATATAAGATATTATTTTATTGATTTTCTAATGGTAATATGTAAAATATAGATCTATTTGTTGATTTTAAAGAGTTCTTGGATGTCTGGTGTGAGTGTCGAGGCTCCAGCCTGTCGTCCCGGCTGGCCCAGTGCTGCCAACCACCGCTGCTGACGTGGTCCCCATCCAGCGCCACACGCACCGGCCCTCACCAAGCCTAGGACAGTTGCCCACCCTGTATAAACATTCACTCTGGTGTATGATAAACTTTTATAGCAAACCTTTGTAATGATTAGCTTTTATCCTATTATAAGTTATAGATTTTTATCGTAAAAATTATTAAAACCTTGTTTCGCTATTCATATTGCCAAATAGCCCTTATTTCTTATAACTTTTATTTTGTCTCAACAAACTCACATTTTCATACCAATCCAAGGAGGAAGGAGACCTCAAAGTTAACATGGGCACTATCAAGCCTCTAGTGTCTGAAACCCTGCATCTCATTGCGGAATTCATCCAGGAGGTGAGACACGCCCCCAGACCCCGCCCTGCCCTGCCCTGCCACCAGGCCGGGGCGGGGCAGGCCAGGCCAGGCACAGCGGCGACTCCACTTCCCCCGCCGTGTCATCAACAGACTGCCCCTGACAGATGCATGAGGGGTGTCTGTGTCCCTTGGTGTGTGCTGCACCCTGACACACCACGCCTGTCGCGACACATTGCTGTTGGCACTATGGGGAGTGTAGAGTGGCACTGAGGGGTGGGAGTCTCTGTCTCTCCAGGAGTGTTTCTTCACCTCCCTTTAGGGCTTCTCTTGCACCCACTGCATACGTCAAACTCATCAAAAGTCACAAGTCTTTGCTCTTTACTCACCATTCAAACCTCACTTGTCACTGATTTAATTTTAGACACAATGAGTAAAAAATGTAAATAGTACATTCAAGGCACTGAGTAGTCAGGAGGTATCAGTACCTGCAAAGATCTAGTATTATAAACATAGAGACTTGAATTGTATCAGTATTTCTTGTATTTAGTAAGTTTTATTCAGGAATTTCAAGCTGCACTGCTTTTAAGAGTGTCATTTTATGATTCTAATGACATATCAACAAAATATCTACATTATTGACACGAGAATCTGGCTAATCATCTGTATGGCCTTCAAAAGCAATTGTCGTGAGAGCAAAGCATTTCTGATTAGACCTCAGTCCTATGGTTTGCACATCAACTTGTGCTTCAGTCTGTCAGGTACACTTGGAAAGGCATAAACACTGAATCTAGATAATCTAGATAGACATTACAATCTTTTTCATTCCAACCAGAAAAGTATTTCCTATGGATCCTCAGGAATTTGTACATATTTCACACCACTTCTTGATTGTTGCATACCATTCCCTGGTCATTTCAAACCATTCTTTTAGTTATTTCTGACCTCACTTCTTAGTGGAGGGAAAAGTCCAGTGAGTCAGTGTGTTTTGTACCAGACATAGGTAAGTTGATTCATACCAGGCCAAAAGTGACCAGTACAAAATGATTAGGAATACAAAATGACTTGATTCTACAGCAGGAGAGTGAAGTAGTGAGACAAGGATGTTTTACCTACTGATTTACACAGGACTCCAATAAAGATAGGTAGGTAGTTATCTTTTGAATTATATCAGCAATGAAGATGAAAAAGTATTAGTATTATTTTCTTTTATATTTTAGGATATATTTTATGAAACCTTTTAGAAGATTTCTGTAATCTGTTTCTCGTGTGATACCAATAAACTTGTATGATACAGGCTGAGGGGGCAGAATTGGTGAGTGGCCACAGTCTTACTTACCAGCTGAGTGAGGGGGAGGCCAGCTGCAGCATTCCAGCATATATTTTGAGCCTAGAAAAGCTGATATCCAATCTGAAGGTGAATATCTAAAGGCTTTGCTAAAACACTTGATTAACATTGCAAAGACAGCTTACACATGTGTTGCAGGTTGGTGATTTTTAAAGTGTAAAGGTGAGTACTGAAATAACATGGAAATAAGAATGGTTTGCTGAAGGTATTTGTTTCTTTAATGATATGATAACATACAAACTTGTAAATTCTACCACAAAGATTTGTATCCTGAAGTATGAGTGTAGGTATCTAATGATGAATTATTATTTTTTTTTATTGGAACATAGACTATTGTTCTCAACTTGAAGAGCAAAGCAACATCACCGTCCATCAGCAATGCACACCACTCAGAAGTGTCTTCCGGTGAGTATTTAATTCTTTTATTGTATTAAGTATTGATGTGTGTTGAAGTTACATTTTTCCTTTATTGACAAGTACCTATTTTTTATTTGTTATTTGTTTGATTGTTTTTATTTATTGTTTCTTTTTACTTTTAAAGGCATATATTTATGTTGTGATCATCCCAACTAATAAGTTCTATTTCTGGTGTTAGAATTTCCCATGAACTGTGCGGAATGTACAAAAGGGGATGGTGATCAATGATGGCGCTCTCTCATAGTTAACTAAACATTGTAGTAAACAAATGTATTTTTACTTAGTCCTATATAATCAATTCCCTTTCAGACAATGAAAGTTCAGAGGAATCTCAAGAAAGTCCTGGTGAGGGAGTTGAAATTTCAGGAAGCCAGATGTCCACCACCCCACAGTATACACTTCCTGCAGCAGATATTAAGGCTTCTCTTGACAAGCATCCAGCACTGGACACCATTGTTGAGGATGCTGGCAATACAACAAGCATGGTGTTGCCCCCAAACACCATCACTTCCATTGCCCCATCCAACACTTTGCAAGAGAGCCTGCTACCTGCACCCTTCCCTGCCACTTTCCCCACCTCAGAGCACCAGCCACCACAGATGAGGAGCATGCCAGACCCACCCATGATCCTTGAGGCGCCTGTGAATGTGGACCAGTCATACACTGATGCTACAAGGAACCAGGAGGATCTAGGGCAGTTTCCCTCTTGTATTAAGGTGATGCATCCTATCCTTTGTTCATTTTTATTTCAAGGGATATCATTCCAGCAAGTGTTCATTCAAAGAGCCGCCTCCCTCTCACTGGAAAACACTCCCAGGCAATAGTCTTTTAAAGTTCATCTGTTCATTTGTATTCTTCTGTGTAATTTTTCATCATATGACAGCACCATGGAAGAACAACTCATATAATGTAGCTGCATCATGTACTTATGTTTGAAAATTTCATACAGATATGCACCAACATATTTGCGTTTTTCATTAGCTTTGTTTCTTTTATATGTGTACAGAATTCCTTATTAATGTGTGACTTCTTTACTTATTATCAGTGTGGGGAAAGCCTGTCTTCTGAGAGTGAGGCAACTTTATCAGGTGGCAATGGAGTCCTGGACACGTGTTCCCAATGCTCCAGGTATAGTACCTACCTGCACTCCTCATTGTCTGAGTGTTTCTAACATTGTGCACTGTGCTCAGCATCTCTGTTATGCTGCAAATAAAGAGGCACTGTTTAGACAGCAAAATCTATTTAATGTGTTACTCTGTGATGAGGAATAATTTTAGGCATTAATGTACTTATTGCTGCTAAACTGAACTTAGTTTGAAGAGACACCAAAAGATCAGTTCTTGGTTTATGCTGTGGAAGGGAGTTAACTCTGATATAGAGCATATCTCAGGCCAGTAATTAATTACACATCCCTCATTACACCACATGGGAATTGGATAAGTTTTTGGCATCTTTTATAAATTTGATATAAAGCTTATTAATTCATCTACTATTTTCAGGCCACTTGTGTAATATCTGGACTCTTCAGTATTGCAGATTCTGTGTCAAAGCGTAGAAGACGAAAAATTTTGCAAGATGACACATCCGGCCAGGACTCATCTGGGGCGGACAGCAAGGCAATGGAAAGTTCATCCAAGAAACACTCGTGTGAAAAATGTGGAAGAGTGTTCTCCAAGTGGAAGCATCTGTCCATTCATTATACCAAGGTGGAATATGGTTGTGATGAGAGAGTTACTGGGGGGTTTGGGGGATTTATATGAATTCTGTATTACTATATTATGTAGGGTGATATCTTTTATGGAATTGGTATGCATATTACATCATGTATTAATTTTCTCTGTGTAAGCTTATAAACTGGAATAAGTCCCAGGAAGTGAAGTGTTTACATACATCTATATAGTAAGTCTGCCTCTCCTCAGGTGCACATGGATGAGGATGGTGGTGAAGCAGGAAATTCTGAACTCATGAGCAGCAACACCCTCCCTCTGTATTGCTGCAAGACCTGCAACCTGGCCTGCCTCTCCATCAACTCATTCAACACACACAACTGTCGCTTGCCAACAGACGACGACAACTCGCCCTCCACAGTAAGTTGAAAGATTAAAGAGAACATTTCAGAGGTTTTTACAATAGTACTGGTAATAACAATAATAATGATGGTAATAGTAATAATGATGATGGTGATGATAATAACAGTAATGAATTTCAATCAAGCAAAAACTAAAACCTTAAAAGAATCATCTCCCTGTATTGTTGAGGGATGACATGATTATGTATTTATTTCTTGCCTGTATTAAAGAATTCTTCAATGTCCATGTCAGTATTATAGTGTAGTGAAGGTGGTGGTGACATATGAGTAAATCAGTAGTGTTGTCAGATCTTAGTGGGGAGAGACTTGGTATGTGGAACACTTGAGCCATACACAATGCAGTTAAGAGAACTGATCCTCTTTTTCCTGTGGAGGTCTTGAGGTGAAGATGTAAGAGGGATGTTTGTGAATGTTAATGAGAAAACATAGACAATTTATTTAGGTTACCTTCTTGTACAGCAAATGTGTGTCTGGTATACAGCTGATGGATTTCTTAAGTGAGATTCTGACACATTCATTGTTTTAATTGTTTCAAATTTTAATCATACACTTTATCTGTACCTTTACATATACAGTATTTCATACATGTTTAGGCTGCTAAAATGTCTCACGAAACTTTTCTTCCAGCTCTCAAATAGGATTTTAATCACTAACGTGTTGAAGCTACACAAGCTCCGAAAGTTTGTGTGTGAGGTGTGTGGTGTGGAGTACCGAACTTTCAAGCGCATCACATACCACCTGCCCCGCTGCTCCCCTGGGCCTTACCCCTGCAATGTGTGCACACTGATGTTTGCCACTCAGAAGGAACTCAACTATCACAAGAGGAAGATGCATAAGTTTGTCATTTTATTCTTTTCTTTACATCACTGGTGGCAATGGCTGCTTTCTTATTACTTCCATTATTGTATACCAATTTCCTTGAATTTATGGATTATAAAGATTACTTCTTGACATCCAGAAGTCTATGTTGGTGTAGCTGTTCATTTCTCTTTCTTTTTAATATTTGATTAGTTGGCAGCTTGGATGGAGGTCTCCAAGTGTTGGAGGTCATAAAAAGGGTGACATGAGCAAAATTTTTAGGATCAGTAATCCGGATTGAACAAGAAATGATGAGTAGTTTGAAATTCTTCATTTAGAAAAGTTTTTAGATAGGGTGATATATGAGTGGAATATGGTCAATAATGAAGTTGTTACTGCCAATTCAATAGGAAACTTTAAGAAAAGAATCAAACAAAATTATGGATGAGGATGATGTGTGGAAATAGGTACAGTATGTACGTATGTTTCATTAAGGGACTGGCATGTGTAAGCCTGATGCAGCTTCTCTTCTTATTTTCTTGTATCATTCTGTTCTGCAGAGATGAAAAATGTTTTGTGTGTGATGAGTGTGGGAAGTCATTCCAGCGCAGAACGTCACTACAGAAGCATGCCATCAACTGGCACGAGTCAAGCAGCGCTGTGGGGCCCTTCAAGTGTGACCTTTGTCCTAAAAAGTTCATTCGCAGAATATACTTAACAAACCACAAGTTGAGGATGCACGGCCTTGACAAGAAGTTCCTCTGCCAGGTACTGTTTGTTAGCAGTATTACCATCACTGCATTTTGTCTCTGTTGCTTTATTTCTGTTTGGAAATTGTGATATTATTAAGTTGTCATTTAGGATATAACATGAGCTGGAAATATTGCCTGAGGTGAAAGTAAAACTTATTTTAATTAGAAAATGTTCTAGGCATGATATATTTTAAGGCTTTATTACACACATCATTCACACTCTTAGCTCCAGTGAAGCCCCGAAGATAAAAGTAATGTAATGTATTTTTATGTGGATATGCTTCATAAGAGCTAAGATTGTGTATTTGCTTTGCATTACAGATAAGGACTCATAGAATTGAGATATTATATTTATGTATGTTGTACACTACTGTCTGCTGGGAGTAGTGGTAACAATGATATGAACATCTTCTCCAGGTTTGTGGGAATAAGTTCATGACTCAGAACTCCTTGATGACCCACATGGAGATGCACAATGACCAGAAGAGGTTTGAATGTTCCTTCTGTAAAAAGAAGTTCAAGAGAAAGGAGAAGCTGAAATACCACGAGAGGACACATACTGGTTTGTGGCCTCCAACCTGATTTTTGTATAATTTTCTTAATTTATGTTGATAAATTGATTCTTACACATGTTCTTATTTATTTATGTGAGCATTTATTGTTTGCTTTATAGATCAAATCTTTGTGAATCTCACTTAGCTATTTACATTAACCTAACCTAACGAAATCTAATGTCCCATTACAAGTGTCCCAGTGGTCCAACCAGATGGTTTTCACAGCGAGCAAAAAACATGAAAAACCTTAAAAAATAACCTTAAACATCCTAAAAACACCCTTAAAAACCTAATAAACAAACTTAGAAATACCCCCAAAAAACACCCCCAACCTAACCTAACCTAATGAAACTTAACCTCCCTTTACAGGTCTCCCACTGTTGCAACTTGGTAGTGTTCAGAGAGAGCAAAAAACATGAAAGCCTTAAGAAACAATCTTAAGCACCCTTAAAAACCCTAAAAACAACCTTAACTCCCCCAACCCCCACCAAAAAAAAAAAAAAAAATTTCCTAACCTAACCTTAACCTTAAAAAATGTCAAAAACATGAAAACCGCCTTTGCAAACCCCTTGAAACACCTCTAACCTAACAAAATCTGACGTCCCATTACAAGTGTCCCAGTGGTCCGAACTTGTGGTATTCACAGTGAGCAAAGAATATGAAAAACCTTTATGAAGAACCTTAAACACTCTGAAAACACCCTTAAAAGATACCCCTATAAAACCACCCTTAACCTAATGAAACCTAACATCCCTTTACAGGTCTCCCAGTGTTACGACTTGTGGAAGTGTCTGCAGGCAGGCTGTGTCCTGTTTAGCACATTGAAAATGAGTAGAAATCAAATAAACCAACATTTATATAGATAGATGTATTTGTTTTATTGCATGGAGTATTTTCTTACTTGTGGCAGGTGAGAGACCCTACCAGTGCCAGCTGTGTTCCCGAGGGTTTGTCAGCAAGACTAAGCTGGACGATCACGTCAGCCGCCACCTCGGGGACCGGCGGTATCGCTGCTCCTTCTGCACCAAGACTTATGCTGGAGCCTATGACCTCAAGCAGCACATCAGGCAAGTGTTACATCCATAAATGCAGTGCTGATGAAGTCACTCATGCTGCTGATTTAAGATTAATGAAAAGAGAATATTGACTTTAGATATTACATGAAAAGTTTAATATGAATGATGAAAGCGTCATTATTGTGGTGTGGTAGTAATGATGTGTTGAGTACTCTGATGAGTGTTCCACTGAAATATAGGGGACATCTAGATCATAAACAAAACACTGCCACTGCAATGAAATAATGCTGGCACCTTAATCCTTAAATGTTGTAAAAGTCACATGCCAAAAACTTCCCTCTCATTATTTTGATTCTACAATGAGACAAATTTGGTATCTTTCAAAGTAAAGCTTGTACTGATTTCCTTTTTTTGGAAATATTTTATTTGCATGTGTATTGATTTGCACAAGAGAAAGATTGATGTAGCATAAAAATAGAGATGAAGGGGAAATATAACTGAGTATTGGCATCTATGAGTACATACACTTATTAAATATTGTGTGCTGTTGTGTTTCAGGAAGGTGCATGACAAGCCGTGTGACAAGGTGGCTGTAACTGTTGTGGCCCCGAGCCAGACCAGCACCAGCAGCAACAATCTTACACAGGTACATAGTGATCCATTGCCTCACTTCCCTGGTGTGGGATTGCATTTATTCTGCTTTACTTTAAGTCATTGAAATTGCTTAAGAGACCAATATTAGAAAATGCAATCACTTTTAGCATACATAATGACTTGTGCATTGTAGGGTGTGTTAATTCAGAAATGATGCAGTTCATGGAAAGGAAATACTACAAGAGATAGTGAAGGGAATGAGGAACTGTTCCCTGTATTGTTATTCCTTCACTTAGACAAGATGTAACAGTCATTACTTTTCAGAGGGATTCATCTCTCATATAAAAGTAGATGAGTGTCAGAAATACATAAAGTACAGGTAGATTTAGTCATTAGTAAAGAAATAGCAATTTAATAATGGATTTCATGTTTCATAGGTGCAGGTTTTGGATCCTTTAGCCATTGCTACAGCTGCTTCAGGTTTGAAGGAGGAGGAGGTGGTGACCTGTGGGAGCAACACCAGCTCACTCCCACAACCTCAGGGCAGTACCTCACTACCAACACTGGAAGAAGTATGTAATTGCCACATTCACTTCTCTTGATACTTGAACTTGAGATTAGTCATCTTGCCCATTCTTTAGGCAATCAGTTACTACTAATGAAATATATAAGATTGTTTGAGTAATACTTATTGTGCTTGGTATTATGAGGGTACAGACTAGGTATGTACATTGTTTTCCCATGACAGGTTGGAGGTGGCATTGTTGGGGGTGGGCAGTACATCACCATGAGTGGGCAGCAGACAGTCACCATTCCTGTGGTGGGCAGCGTGCAGGGACACATCCCCTCCATTGGTCATGTGGTGCAGGTGAGTGGCTCAGCCTATTCAAAGAAAATTCCTCATTTCAAAAACTGCCCTAAAGTTTAATTTGTTTGATTGATTTTATAACAGGATTTAAAATCTCTAATCAGGTGGTGTCACTTCAGGTGTACTTATTTCCATGGTATAGCCCCTCTTCATCCAGCTGAAAGCAGGAACAAGCATGAATGTTAGCTATGGTGTAACCTAACAATTCAGTGGAAGCTGACCAGTTCTATCCTCATATACCTGTGTCTTTTGCTCCAAAAGAGAAAACACGTGTTACACTACAATAGTTTTTAACTGCTGAAAATAATTAGTAGTATATACACATCTTATTTAACCATTCCCATGTCACACATTTTGCAGGTGTCAGGCTCCACTGTCCCACTGACTGGGGTGGGAACTGCTCTCAGCACCGGCGGAACTTCAGTCCAGACAGTGCAGGCGGTGCAGACCATACCAGGCGTCACCACCACTGAGTACTCTGTTCAGACACTTCCCCCACAGGCAGTGCATGCCCCTCAGGGTTACATCTTCACACAGGGCTTTGATATGGTTAGTGGTACGTTGCAGTACTGAGAGAACACCAAGCCACTCACGTGTTTGGTTTTAGGGAACTGTGTTGTGGAGACTTGAATGCTCGTAGTGTCATATCAGTTATAATTCTAGTCTGTTCTTTGCCAGAGAAGCAGGAATACTAGTGAGGCCTTGATAAATATAACAAACTATGTATTATTATAGTTTTCAACACTAATTATCTCTATATATGCTATTTATAGTACATACAAACTATGTTTCAGTAACGTATTAGAGAATGGCTTCCAAGGAGAGCAGTAAAGATTACACAATTTTGTTATACATAGATAACAAAGGAAACCATTGCTTTCCTGACAAAGTGTCTGGTACAAAGGTGTGCAGCAGCCATAAGGCACACACTGTTGCTGAGCCACCACCTCCTTGCCCTAGCAAAGGAATGGATACCTTATTATGAAGAATCTCTCAGTTGCAGACCACTTTTTTTATGTTCAGTTTTATTGTCTGTTTATTTGAATCTAGTCAGATATTGGTAGATTTTGTTGAGATCTGTAAAATGATGTGATGGTCTTGACTTGCAGGAGTTGCACCGAGTACTATATCACATGAACATTGTTATTGTGTAGTTCTATGTACCTCATGTTTTGCACAGATATTCAAGCAAGTCATGCTGACTGCTTGTCTGTTTGTAATGTGAATCCAAACCATCCTGGACACTGAAGGTTGTGAGAGTGCAGTGAGGTGAGAATAGACTGTTGGCAGAAGAAGATTGTGAGGATGTGATGGTGACGGTGAGTGATCATCTTTTATAGTTTTGTTTTCTTGAGTTGTTATTTTCTGCCACAAATGAAACACAATATGCATCCATCTGCAAAACATTTGTATATACAACTACTGGTGTGTGCAATGGATACTATAAAGAGAACCACCAATTGTACACATTCTTTCTTTTTATTAGCATTTACTTATTTATTTTATCTATTTTGTTTATAATTAATTATTCTATTTTCTAAGCAGTCTTCCCACACTGCTCCCTCTAAACTAATTTTGTTACATTAAACACACTGTGTCATTTATGTGCCAACCATTCTTGCATCATGGTGTGTGTATTGTATTTCATGAAGCTCAGACACTTATTGTACTTATTGCATTCATTGTCAGGAATGTTACAGCAATAACGTGTTGTGGTATGCTGATTTATAAGTTTTATAGTTATTGTGATGGAAACATTGCCTTATGTTCAGCTAAGATAAGGATGACACCAGTAATGCAGTATACATTTGCAAACACTTGCATTATCATTCACCAGTGATACGCCTTGTTTTGAGATGTGGCAAACACCTTCCGTAGATTTATTGAAGCATGTCATTAATTTTTGTCACATTCATAACCTTGGAGGAGATGAAATTGTTTAAATTGTACCAGACTCCGTCAGATTTCATTAAGATTCATGGGTAACTTTCTTACATACCCTACGAACAGATAAAGAGACAGATGAATACATAATTTCCGGCTTTATGCCAACTTGTTATCCTATCATTATTGGCAGAGGTGATGTTGATACAGTATTATGGCGCATATGGGTGGCAACACTGTTCATAAGTACAAGCTTTGGTAACAATGATTTAATTACTATCAGACAATGCTGGTAACTTCAGCCTTAGAGAGAGAGGAAAGGGAAGAGGGGCTTCTCAACCTGGAGTTCTCAAACTCCCAAGGGTTCACATGATGGTTTCCAGGGTACATGGATCGCGGGCGAAAAATGTCTTACATAGTTAAGGGGACTAACCGTTAGTCAGTATATTACTATTATGTTCGGTGTCAGCTTACTGGGGGTTTGGGTAGATGGTCTTATAACTCGGGAGGAGGAGGACTTACGGGAAAAAGATTGCTAACCTTGCCTTAGAAGATGGCAACACCAATCCTGCGTAAGTGTGACAGCTTCAATGCAAGGAGGTGGCAGCGCATGTAATGAAAAGAACAATGTAATGCATGTGTTACAAATTGTATCCCTTTACACGAGTGGAGCAATGACAGCGAATCCTATGTGTAGCATATACCACTAACTTATCATTGTCAATTATCATTCCTAGAATCGGCATGTCTTAAAAGTGAATATCGTACAGACTATAATACCCATGATATAAATTAAATGAATTATATTTTGTTATAATACACATGATTTTATTTTTATTTACCTATGTTATAGATATGTTACTGTAGCCTATGAATTCTAAAGGGAAGAATAAAAATATTGGTAAATGATGAATAAACTTTAGGTACTATGGCGGCAATTTCCTGGAAGTCACACGCTGTCAATAATTCTGTAGAGTCGTAAACATTAATTAATAACTACAGAATTCTAAGCATGAACGTACATAAATATATAACAATATATACTAGCGTCAACATTATCGGAACAGAGCACGACTAAAAGCTGGAGGTAATGAATGAAATACTATGGTGTGTGTGTGTGTGTGTGTGTGTGCAAGGGAGAGACTCCATGCCTCACCAATATAGGTTAGGGGATGGACAATTTCATGCGTGCATACTCTCTCTCTCTCTCTCTCTCTCTCTCTCTCTCTCTCTCTCTCTCTCTCTGCTGACTCACTGGAGTGTTGTTCCGAAACCATGTTGTTGTTCCGCCAAGAGATCGTTTTAGTCAAGATAGAAATGAGTCAAAAGAAAATTAACTTAGTGTTCTATTGAAGGCAGAAAGTATAAAAATGGGGCAACTTTAATGGTTTAGGTCACCTCTATCCTCAATATGAATTACTTTAACATATTTTTAGTCTGTCTGGGAAGATGTATGTTAAAAGAAAGGTGATTTAAGTATGTGTACCAGTAATGTTAAAGTATATGTAATTTCTCATGTACACTGATTTGGTTCGTATTTATTTTGTTCTTGTTCCTCCTTTGTGTATGTGTGTGTGTGTGTGTGTGTGTGAGAGAGAGAGAGAGAGAGAGAGAGAGAGAGAGACCCGAGATAAGATTTCCAAGTTGTATCCACTGTATGTTCCACCAAGTTCGTGAGATAGTGGATTTCGGCAACCGTGAGAGGGACAAGGTCATGGGTCGGCAGGGCGGGTGGCGGTGGTGATGGTGGTGGTGTTGCGGCAATGATTAGACAGCAGTCAGTCCCAGCCACTATAGGAAGCAAGCACCATGGACGCACCACCCGTGGATAACGTGATCCTATTGGCTGACGGCTATAAGGTAACCTGGAACCGTCATCTTGTGTTGTGTGCATGAAATGGGCGGGGGACAGAGTGAATGAGTAGCAATGGTAGTTTGTGAGATTGTAGTGACGATCTATTCAGTTTGTTTTGTTGCGCATCGCGGAGAGAAGATCAGAACGAATGAATGAAAGATAGTGAAAGCTTGGCAAAAATAGGTACATATAATTAATTCCATGATTCTTTTCTTGTTCACTAAAGAAATAGAGAGGGCTAATAAGATGAAGGAGCGACAGTGAAAGTATAAATGCAAGATTATGTAATTCGCTGTTCAGTTGCTTCACTGTTGTGTACTAGAGAGTGGAAAGACAGGAAGAGATGAAGAGGATCAGTATGAATGGATGATAATAACAGTGAGAGTTTGAATTAAAGATAGACGATGATAATTATATTCCGTTACTCCTTTTGCTGCTTGCGAAATAAACAGAAAATGAATGAAGAGATAACAGTGATCGAGAGGCGAAGTGAACAATACATTGCAAACTACGTAATCTTGTCAAGTAAGATAGACAGATAGATAGATTGGATGACAGCGTAAACAAGTTCAAAAGAGTAACACGTAACAAAACTGAGTGACTGACTGGACGAACTTGAGAGAGAGAGAGAGAGAGAGAGAGAGAGAGAGAGAGAGAGAGAGAGAGAGAGAGAGAGAGAGAGAGAGAGAGAGAGAGAGAGAGAGAGA